>JAMPIV010015578.1:197500-476463 GCA_024509875.1 Oreohelix idahoensis
GCCCACGCCGCGGGTCATCACCCGCCATGGAAATTAAATTGTTAGACGTGAAGGCAAAACGTTACCCTTGGAACGGGATGAGAACGGAGATCAAAAGGGAAAAAATATGACTGAACGCGTGCTTGAAACTAGCAAGGCTAAAAGACGCAATTGGTGGGGAAAGGAGGAAAAAGTCACGTCCCCAAGTTGACATAAGGTAAAGAAATCGACAAAAGGGACCTTAGCTATTATACGCAACAGTCATTTCTTGGACGCTTTTGCGATAACTTAGTCCGTTTATTTGAATTCAGCGGCAAACGCCGTATAGAAGATGCTAGAAATATTTCGAAAAACAAAATAACCTTGAAAAGTAACTTTTCTTAATAATGATGTAAGGAATATAAAACCTAGCTGGCCGGATGGCCCATCTTGAGCAGTGAAATAATATGCTTTCATTTATACAGACGGATAGATAATAAGAAAGATATTGACAAAAGACTGTGTTGTTCATATCAGCGAGCGTCTGCATTGAAACAAAAATGTCCCAAATTTTCAAAAAAACTGTAGCCTTGAGACTCAAGCGCTAAAATCTAGTTGGTATGAAAGAGAGGGGATGGGCTGGAGAATTGTGGCTAAAAATAACTTTAAAGGCAAAATTGTGTAGGGGAAGGCAGAGTTGGTTCAAAAAACAAGTGTGTTTTTTTGTGAAACGCAAGTAGAAACGGACGGACCAACAGACAATAATACATACTTGACTGAGGTATGATTGAAATGACTTTTTGGTAGGAGGTTTGAATTTGAAAAGAAAAAGGCGGTGATTGGCCATAGAGGAATATATTATCGGCGCTCAGACGCGCATTTTTGCCATTCGTCATAAGTTGTCCTAGTAGACACAGTGAATAATATAGTGGTGTATTCCCAGAAGCAAATTGAAATCTTTAGAGGGATGCCATACTAAAGCCAGCAGCTCAGCTGAGTTTTGCTAGCAGTTAACTGTGTTCTATATTCATAATTCTGGTAAGACTGAAAGTATTTCTTTGTAGATTTTAATATTTGTTTAATGTTTCGAGTGATTTGATACTGCCATATCATAATCTATCCCTTACAACAAGTAAGGATTCGCTCTAGACCCCCCGCCCCAGTTCAGGGTCTAGAGATAAATAAAATACATAAACTCCAGTAAGGATTATGAAGGACGGATCAAGTGTTGAGATCAGTGAAACATATCACCTATCCTATTCTATGGCAGGAAGCTAATGAACATATTTTAGAATATGTAGTCTGGGAAAACTTATCCTATGTGAAACCAAATTGGTAAGATGTGTTGTTTGGTCAAAGAGATCTGACCCGTCTATGTGGTGTTGTTGTTGTGTGTAGTGTTGTGTCCAGAAATGGTTTAGAGGATGGAATTCTGACACATGACCAATACTTTATTGCAGAGCTATGAGTTTTTATTTGGCACCAATGTGGTGTCAAATGATGAGTTACTAATACAAGAGTGGACCCGTGCAGTTTATATTTTGGCAGAGCAGCCTGATATTGCCCCCAAGCACGGAGAGGTGGGGGCCACCAGATCTCAGCACCAGAGCTGCACATTCAAGCTACGTGAGCGTCTGGTCTGCTGAGAATTCACCAACTCAACTTATTTTCTAACACACCCATAAAATTTCCATCAAATAACTGGACAATGTGTAGTCGCCATAGACAGGGAGTGATGAGGCCACCCCAACAGCACATCCATTAAGTGTTCTCCCAAATAGATTACAACTAGAAACAGTAGTAATATTAACTAGTCTAGTAACATACATATGCACACACCTTTCATTTATTATGTCATATTCATGCATTTCTTTCATAATTGCAAAACCTTTCATATGTTCTGACCAAAATAAAACCTTGGTTCAAAACAAATAAATTTAAAGAAAATTACTATCCAAATTTTACACATCTCGAGTTAGTTCAGTGTGTTATAACATTTTATTACTATTAATAGACTTGTTAAATATCTGTGTGTGTGTATGTAAACCACCACAACACATTACATATCAGTACCCTAGAAGTTTAACGTAGCCACATTCATTAGTAAAAAAAGATAGGTGTGAGGTAGTAGTGGTAGCAAGAAGGGCCTTCTGAAAATTCACAGCTACACTTATCTCAGGAGCCTTCACAGCTGGCCTCATGCATCACATTAAGTAATATCTCAATCAGACAATACCATCAATCCACTACACAGCCATTGAGGACTGACCTACTTCAGCTTCGTCACAACGATGTATCAAACGTCGGACAGTGCTAACATCCACTGTTGAATCTCCATAAACATTCTTCAAACGTTCGTGGATGCGAATTGGGGTCTCGCCTTCAGCATTGAGGAATTCTATGACATAACGTTGTTTTAACCGAACGTCTTTGGCAGCCATTTTTAATGAAACAGGTTGGTAATGCTATACAGTGCAGAAGAGTGTTTGAGGAATCCTGCTAAATTTACAAATTGCACACCGATGCAGTATTTACGAGGGAAGGTCAAAAAGTAATGCCTCCTATTTTTTATGTATGTAAATACTGCATCGGTGTGCAATTTGTAAATTTAGCAGGATTCCTCAAACACTCTTCTGCACTGTATAGCATTACCAACCTCTTTCAGTAACAGGTTGCACCTCTGTAACCGTTTAAAAATGGCTGCCAAAGACATTCGGTTAAAACAGCGTTATGTCATAGAATTCCTCAATGCTGAAGGCAAGACCCCAATTCGCATCCACGAACGTTTGAAGAATGTTTATGGAGATTCAACAGTGGATGTTGGGTACATCATTGTGATGAAGCTGAAGTAGGTCAATCCTCAATGGCTGACGCAAAGCGGACTGGCCATCTGTCTACTGCAGTGACTCCACACAACATTCATCGAGTTGATGGCATCATTCGTGGTGACCGTCGGGTAACACTGGATGAACTTTCTTCCATGTTGTCCATTAGTAAAGGCAGTGTCCAGAACATCATTAAAGACCTGGGTTATTCAAAAGTTTGTGCACGGTGGGTACCCAGAATGTTGACAGACAGACATAAAGAAACAAGGAAAACCATAGCCATCAACCTCCTGCACCATTACGAAACTGAAGGAGAAGAGTTTTTATCGAATATTGTGACAGGTGATGAGACTTGGGTTCATTTTTTTTAACCAGAATCCAAGAGGCAGTCAATGGAATGGCATCACACAACATCGCCGACAAGAAAGAAGTTCAAAAGTTCACCATCTGTAGGGAAAGTTATGGCCTCTGTGTTTTGGGATGAGAAGGGTGCGATTCTTCTCGACTTCTTGGAACAAGGAAACACGGTGAATGCAGACCGTTAAATTTAAACTTTGAAGAAGCTTAGAGGTCATCTTCGGTGACTTTACCCATTAAAAGATCAGAGAACTGCACTACTGTTGCACGATAATGCCACGCCACACACCGCTAAATGCACCAGTGATGTGATTGCAGAATTTGGCTGGACATTATTACCACATCCCCCTTACAGTATCGATCTTGCACCTTCTGACTTCCATCTGTTTGGACCACTGAAAGAAGATCTTCGCGGACATCACTTTGAGGACACCGAGACCCTTAAACGCGCCGTACACCAGTGGTTTAGGAAAAAGGACACAAATTTTTACCGTGCGGGGGATACATGCCCTTGTGAGAAGATGGACAAAAACTGTAACGAATAACGGAGACTACATTGAGAAATAAATTTTTGAAGTTCAGACTTGGGGCTACATTTGAATGTGAATTTTATCTGTTTTCTTGCCTATTGAATGAAATTAAAAATTACGAGGCATTACTTTTTGACCGTCCCTCGTACATACATAAAAAATAGGAGGCATTACTTTTTGACCTTCCCTCGTGTATATATATATATATATATATATATATATATATATATATATATATATATATATACTACTGGACAAAAGTTAAGGGCCGCCGCCATTCAGTTTAGACAAGGTTTATATAATTGATTGGCAAACTGTAAAGACAAGTGAAAATGTCATTAAAACTGAGCTCAGAGAAATGTGTATACATTTCTGTGTGCACTAGGTTAATTTTTTTTAAATGTCCAAAAACTGGGTCACTTTAACCCGCACGTGAAAATTGCCATTGTTGCTGCAAAAACTTGTGGTTTTTGCAACACGTCCCACTAGTTCAAAAGGTGAAAAAGTGAGTTGAATTTCTTTTTGTTAGTAAGTCACACATCATTTAAAAAACTTGACTGATCTTTTCCACGGATGAATCAACTTTATTTTGTAATAAATTGTTTACACCTGGTTGCATTTATTTGGTCCATAGGGGAGTTTTTCTTGGTGGCCCTTAACTTTTGTCCAGTATTATATATATATATATATATATATATATATATATATATATATATATATATATATATATATATATATATATATATGTATATATGTATAGATATAGATATATATATATATATATGAGTTCTTCAAGACATACAATTTGCAGAACCCTTTGAGATTGAAAATAGTGTGTAGCCAGGATGCCTCTTGTCATCATTTCTAATCTTACTGGCTATAGACAGAATTATTAAAGCATCATCATTCATTACAGCATTTCAAGGCAATCCTTCTTCTTGAATCCCCAGCGTAAGAGAGGCCCAGGGAGACCAAAGACCACATGGAGATGAGAAACTGGAGACAGATATGAAGGGGATGAAGAAAACATGGAAAGACCTTGAGCTGAGGCACGGGACAAGACTTGGCATGTTTTGTTGAAAGCCTATTCTCCTTGGAGAGCCGAAGGGTGATGCTGATGATCACCCATTAGAAATGATATTCAGTGAACTTTGAACTTTCATGAAATGACTTGAGATTTTCAGAATGAGCCTGTCCTTCTATCCCACAACCAAAATCACATACAAGACAAAATAAGAACACTTAATGAGAGATCACAGCAAATGAGTTTGATAATCTACAGAGAAAGACAAAAGCTCAAGAGAATAAATGTCACAAATAATAGCCAAGACTGCATTGACAGATACACCCTTACATCTAGTGCCCACATGACCTAATTTGTAGTTCTTTTTTAATTTTTATTATTAAAGTGTTTACTTCTTTTGTGTAGCACACACTTTTCAACCATCTCCCATATACATGGAGCTGTTGATTATATCAGGACATATATAATTTGTAGTGATGAACCACACTTGTTTACATGAAAGACAAAATTATACTGAAACCACCAACAACAACAAAACCGCAAAATACTACGTTTCCCCATGAATAATATGGCACATCTCAGCATTCTGAGAAAAAGAACTTACAAACGGTGTTTACAATTATTTAATTTAATGCCTCATTTGATACTTAAGATTTTAAATCATATTTTAGATATTTGATCTCTAATCTGTTATAGCAATTCCTCTTTGTGTGTTATCCCCTCCCCCCCACCCACCCCCCCCCCCCCAGCACATACATGCCACACCTCAGACATGAAAAATCTGTTCAAAAAATCCAAAAACCCTGTACAAAGACCCGCAAAACCTGTACAAAGACTGAAATACATAACAAGAGTTAATTCATGTAAAAATATATTCAATTAGATGGTTCTGCACCATCATAGTGACATGCGCCCTTTGCCTTTTTAAACATGTCTTCACTTGCTTTAAAACCTAAACAACAAGAGTTAGAATTTATTTTGCATTGTAGAAATGCTGTGACTGTATCATCATTTAGTCTATTTCTGCAAACAAAATTAATACAATTTATGGTGGAAATGAAGAACAGTTTGTGTGTGTTCTATAGTGCCTTATAAAAGTATAGATCTAAAGAGACCAGTAATAAGCGTTATGGGTTAGGTTTAGGAATCTTAAATCTTTTTTTTTTTTTTTTTGTTTTTTTTTTGTTGTTGCGTACGCCCGCTAATACTCGAGGCGAAATCTCAGGTTATTATTTATGTCTAACCTGACATTGATTTTACGTGAGTATCCCTTTATTTCTTGTACAGAGACAGGTGTCCCTCGCCATTCAGGCAAATACTCGCCGATTTCGGAGGTACCCATTGCAGCTGGGTCGGCTCAGGAGCCGCCAGTCCCTGGTCGACGACACTCCTTCAAATGTTCTCGCCAGGTCTCGATTAATCCAGTCCAAATCCCGGTCGACGAAAAATCCTCAAATGCCGTCGCCCGGGTTTGATCCTGTATCACCCGGTCGCCAGAGCGGTGTTGTAACCACTACGCTAGCGCGGCTCCCATCTTAAATCTAATATACAGCCTATGCCTATATATATATATATTTTTTTTTTTTAAAGCTAGCAATGAAAATATAAACTGGCACAATATTATATATTCTCTACCGAACTTCAATAATTGGAATAGCCGTTATAGCCCAACTGGTAGCTTTAAATAGACCTACCCATACGACTTTTAGTGTCAATCAAACATTGATAGTAATTAATTATTTAATAAATATAAATCATTAGCCTAGTTGACCATTAATGATGATCACCCAAGGCAAAATCGCATAGTTTTTTTAAAGAAACGAAATTAACACTAAGACGAGAAGTAACTCCAAATAAACTTTTCTCTGATCGGGTTAAGATGCAAATTTGCCTTGCTTTTGTGTTGTTTTTTTCAGTTTCATAATTTGGTAATATCGGATGCCGATAGTTAGAAATCGCATGTATTTTCGTACCATTTAAATTTAGGGTTAGGCCTACTAAATGGTACGAAAATACATGCGGAGCATTCGGCGACCGTCATTCCGATATTAGACCTACCCATTATTTGCATTATATTATTATTCAAATTTACATTTCTTAAGCACTTTCTACAAGTTTTAGTGAAATCCAGTAATTTTTAGTGGTATCCGCTTTTTTTTTAAGCAGCCGTAAATAATAAATTATGCTAAACCTTACGGGAAAGGAAAGCATAGGCCTAAGTTATCTGACAGTTAAATCAAACTTCATCTAAACAATGTTATTGTAATTTTTTTTTTTTAAATGAATTACTTATCAATACTAAACTGGAAATTAATCCTAAACAATAGGCTCGACTCAAAAAATAACTTAGTGCTGCGTAATCGTTCAAAAAATCAGTAACCTCGCGCTAGCTTTAGCGAAAAATTGTGAATGAACACGCCACGCAAACTACTGCACATCCCGCGGCAATTGAAAAATAGGCAGCTTGATTTTCATAGTTATTTTTTTTTTTTTATCCACTTGGCTTAAAATCTCGCTGAATCTCATGACGCAAATTACGGCTACGGTAGTGGTACAAGACGGTCGATTTATATGTATTTTTAATAATTAGGCGAAAAAACCTGTACAGACGGTATGTACGGGCCGTACACATCTGAAAACGCAAAAAGCCTGTACAGGTTATGGGTAAACCATAGCGTGTGGCATTTATGTTGGACAAGAACACTCTAATTACTTTATAGCTGCTTACCTCCAGTTCTTGTTGCAGACGCAGAGCTAGTTCTCTGTCAGCATCAATGTTGTTCCAGATTGGTTGCTCTGCATTATCCATTTCACCGGCCCAAGCATTGTCTGTCAGAAGATGGTGGTTGGTGCCTCCAATCTTTGCTTTGCATTCAGGACATACAGATTCTTCCATAGCCCGGCCACACTCTCCAATGGCATAGATATGACCTATGTTAAAAATAAACATTACAGTTATGTCTGTCATCATTTTCATTTATGCTCCTAACAGAGCATGCAGCCATCACTGTAGCTGGTCCTCTTGCATGAAGCCTGCACCAAGCATTGCAGTAATTCTTGCAGTTGTGGTTTCTGAGGCTATTTGTTTTATATTACTTTACCAGCCCCACACAGCCTCAGGTAGTTCCCTTGTACGACATGCCTGATGTTGCAGTAGTTCTATTTCTGTCTCTTTAGAGGCCTCCGTGAACTATATGAGGCATTATGTTGGGCATCTCTGAAGCAGACGTTCAGCAGTAATTTTATCAGTGCCACAGTCACACTCATCTGTAGTTCCTGTCTTTAGCTTGTTGAATAGATGATATTCCAATATGTTGAGGTCTATGCAGAATGTGAAGTTCTCTTCTACAGCTGGTAATGTGCATCATTTTTTTGGTGGCCTGGATGTTCTTCATCCCATTTGTTCTTGCACCTTCTTATGATAAAACTCTTTGCCTCTTCAAAAGGTACACTTGCATCAGGCGGAGGTAACTTTCCACCTTCCTTTACTAATCTGTTTGCCTCCTCATTGCCGGGGATGTTGCAATGAGATGGGATCCATTGTACCACAACTCTTGTCAAAGATTTGACATGTGACAAAGATACAATGCGACTTTGATCTCAAATACTTGTAAAATGGGCTAATAAACAAATGCATACAGATTCTTAAGTATGACCTATAAACTTGTATATAAAAAAAACCAGTCTTGACCCCACTGCCATATTATACTTAGATGTTGGCTGAAAATGACATGACAAACTTTGACTATGATGAAAGCTCAACCGCAAAAGTAGATTTTTAAAAACAAAATTGATTAACCACAAGAAATATGTACTCTCATACAGCTTAGTTTCAGTTGTTCTTTCACATAAAGTTTAAAGCTCAACCACCGCCAATATTTTCCTCTCCGATCTCTACCCTAATATCTGCACTGGTAATAGAATAGTGGGACTGAATGAGATTGTTCAGCGGATTAATTCAGTTTAATACTTAACCACTGATTAATCTACACTGATGGGTCTGTAGTTCGGGGTGAGAAATCAGGATGGGGCTCCCTGGCTAGAGTTAAGGGCAGGATCATCAGGGCTTACATGACAACAACCTCCAGCATGAGAACAGAGGTAGAGGCAGCTACTGCGGATTTAAGGTGGTTGTCGGAAACTTCATTAACAAGGGCAGTTCTTGTGTCTGACTCAGTCCATGCTTCGGAAGATCCTAAATGGATAGCTACAGCATGAATGGAAAACCTCCATAGAAGCCTTGAATCTTTAAGATCTGGTGTAGATCTACTGTTCTGGTCATGCAGGGGTAAGCGGCATGAAAGAGCTGAAAGACTAGCTTCAAAAGCACATATAGTAGGTGCATTGGATATGGACAAGGGAGAGATACTGAGGACAATTATTGATCACCTATTAGAGAATGGCACTGCAATCGATGAATCATCAAGGCTAAGATTGCTGGAGTTTGGCATTAGGCGTAAGACAGGCAGGGATGAATGTATGAGAGGATGCATCTCACATATATACAACCAGCGCGCAACAGGAACAATTAGTATTTATACCCTTCGATGTTTGCTGAGGGAGACTGAGCACCTATGGGTTTGCCGGAGTGCAATGATGTTGATTCTGAATAACAATAATGATTAATCTACAGTTCAGACTGCTTCACTGGTAAGTTTGCAGATTGCTTCACTGGTCAATCCATATTTAGACTTATTCACTTGTCAGTCTACACTTCAACTGTTTCAATAATAAATCCACAAAGCTAAAAGAAAAAAAAACACAAAGACACATGTCTATTTTACACTAAATTGAATCAAAGTATAAATTAATCATAAATACATAGGAGAGCCTGTTGTACACATCAATTCACAGTTAAAATTTCGTCACTAACCAGCCTAGAGTTAAAATGTCTTCACTAACCAGCCAAGAGTTAAAATGTCTTCACTAACCAGACAAGAGTTAACATGTCTTCACTAACCAGCCTAGAGTTAAAATGACTTCACTAACCAGCCCAGAGTTAACATTTCTTCACTAACCAGTCCACAGTATGTATCTTCAGTAACCAGTCCACAGTTAAAATATCTTCAGTGACCAGTCCATAGTTAAAATATCTTCAATGGCCAATTCATAGTTAAAATATCTTCACTGACCAGTCCTTGAATTAACATTTATTTACATACCAGTGTATAGTTACAATTTCTTCCCAGACCAGTCCACAGTCTTCAACCCACAGCCTCAATGAAGGTGCTTAGTTATTCTAAAATTAGACATAACATCTGATAAGCTACATTCTTCTTCTTCTTCACTTTCGAATAACCACATCTATCTTTTGCCAAAGCTGGCAGTATGTCTCAGGCTTCTCTCATCACCATATAGTTTTCTTCCTCCATTCAGTTGGAGAAGGCCACGCTGCCACTCTGCTCCTCTCATGGAGCCAACAGTTTTGGAGTACATGTTTTACTGTTTGTCCTCCCCACAAAAGCACATATTTGTCTGTCCAATTTTCAGTTTGTTGAGCAGCTGTAATAGAGTCCGCAATGGCTGGTTTTCTGTCTGAAAATTATCATTTGATCTCTTGTTAGCATGCATAATATGGTTCTGCAGTATTAAACTCTTGGTGTCCTTATGCCACTTTTCTTTAAAGTTATTTTTTAATGTTTCTGAAAAACTACATGAAACTGAACATTTCAGTTGTCCAATGTGATACATTGATTAATTCACTAAAGACTTACCATTTCGACATGTATACCAGGCACCTTTGCTTACATTCACTGCTCTCACAATCTCCATTTTTTCAGCAGCAGTGAGTGCAATGTTAGTATCAGGGATTATCTTTCTTAGTTCTTCGCAAAGAGTTTTGCCTTCCTGAACCACGGAATTCTCAGCTCGCTTATATGCAGACAGTTCCCTGCAGATTTAAGTTACATTTTATTAACTTTTACACTTAGATCAAGTTCACAGCTTAAATTCACTGACAATACTGTGCATGTGAAATTTGTTGCATATGTTCATACAAAAAGCTCTGTGAGTTTCACTAGTTGTTCATATACTTCCTGCACAAAATTTTATGATTTACTAGTTCATCACTGCCTTGGTAAAATGATAATTCAACAAGCCAATTTTTAAACTGGATAGACATGTTGATTAAACAAATTGTGGTTCATTACAAAAAATGTACATATCCCAAAATGAATTCATTAGTGATGGTTAATATATTAATTTTAAAAAAAAGACACATTGAAAAAAATTAAGTGTGGGGAAAATGAGAGGTTCCCATAAATGTGACAAAAAGCTCTGAAATATGAAAATGTAATCAACATTTTCCAGCCAAAAACGGAGTACATAAATAACAAAATCAGTGTGTTAGATGTTGTTAGTGTAAATCTGAAAAACTGATGTATGCTCTTTTCACCCACAGATAAACCATTTAGTATTATCAGGACATGATTCTGTGTTGTGCAAAATTAGTTATCCATATACTGCTTGATGTACATAACGTCTGTACACTGTTTTTTTATAACTAATGTAATATTAAAAATAGCACCCCAGCTCCACTCTACAAAAGCTATTTTATAGCATGGATCTGAAACAAAAATTAAATAATTTATTAAACATATGAATCATTAGAAAATACTTTTCAAAAACAGAAAGGAGGATTTCTTTAAAATTACCTGATTATCTTTGGTACATCTTATTTTGTGTATGGGGTTTTTCCCAGAAGGACTTGTGCAAGCCAACCCACAAAATTCATAATCTCTCCTGTTGCTGTTTTCACGATCCACACTCCACTGTAGCTCCCATTGCCTTTTCTCCTTGTAAAGTTCCATCTATATGTTATGTGTGGTCGTCTGCCTTTTCTCCTTGTAAAGTTCCATCTACATGTTATGTGTGGCCGTCTGCCTTTTCTCCTTGTAAAGTTCCATCTACATGTTATGTGTGGTCATCTGCCTTTTCTCCTTGTAAAGTTCCATCTATATGTTATGTGTGGTCATCTGCCTTTTCTCCTTGTAAAGTTCCATCTACATGTTATGTGTGGTTGTCTGCCTTTTCTCCTTGTAAAGTTCCATCTACATATTATGTGTGGTCATCTGCCTTTTCTCCTTGTAAAGTTCCATCTACATGTTATGTGTGGTCGTCTGCCTTTTCTCCTTGTAAAGTTCCATCTACATGTTATGTGTGGTTGTCTGCCTTTTCTCCTTGTAAAGTTCCATTTACATGTTATGTGTGGTTGTCTGCCTTTTCTCCTTGTAAAGTTCCATCTACATGTTATGTGTGGTCATCTGCCTTTTCTTCTTGTAAAGTTCCATCTACAGGTTATGTGTGGTCATCTGCCTTTTCTCCTCATAAAGTTCCATCTACATGTTATGTGTGGTCGTCCACTTTTATCCAGCTTTTATTATGTGCCATGGACATCTTTATTTTAAACAAATTTCATCAACATTAAATTACATGATGGTGACACACAACTTAGCAAGTCTGAATAATGAAGCTGTTTCTCTCTCTATCTATTTCAATGTCTTCTTTTTCCATCAAATGCCACTGCCGACTGGTGCAGGTGATCATGTCACTCCACAATTTCCTGTTCCTAGTGCTGTTTATCAATTCAGATGTTGACTTGTTACAATGTCAAACTATCCAGGATTTTCTCTCTTTCAACTGTGAATCTCTTTTTCCATGAAAATTTCACACGGTATCTACTTTTCTCTTCTCTTAACACTCTGAAAAACATAAAAACTGCTTCCTTCTGATTTGCATAATATGCTTTTGTTGAGCATTTTCTTGTGTCAAGACATTCTCCTTTGTCTTGTTATTTTCTAAACCCATATCGCTGTTAACTCCAATTTTTACATTTTTGAACTTTTACATTTAAACTGCGTTTTCTGCTGTGAAATGAAAACTTATGCTGAAATTAAATAAAAAGAAACAGCTTTGGTCACGACTCTGGTCAAAATGCAAGGTGTGATCATTGGCGTGGGCTCTGGTTAGACATTTAAATGAGAACAGATTATAATATAAGCAGTGAACACTGGTTAAACTTTTGGTTAGAATGTGACTGGTTAAAAATAAGCTAGGGAATGTAAAATAAGGTTGCAACATTACAAAGTGAAAAGTTAAGCCTTATACAACATTTTTTTTAAAAACCCAATAGATGAAAATAAAAATAAAAAAAGAAACACAAAACACCTGAACATATTTTTAAAAATCACCGGTAGTGAAAAACATAAAACTAGAAAAACATAAAACTAAAGGATAAAGACAAGACAGAAAAAAACAATGAAAATATGAAGTCCAGACTTAAAAACAAAATATTTTTACTGATCTTACCTTGTCATCTGACCAAGCATTGTGAGATGACGAATTTGAAGTCTGTCACGAAGTTCTCTATGGGTTACAGTTTCTTCAAATTTATGAAGGTCCAACAAGACACTGAGGCGATCTCTCTCTGCCTCGGCATCCAGCTTGTTCTGTTCAGAAAAAATAGATCGTTTTCGAAGTGCCCAGTCACAGAAACGATCCAGGTCCTGAAGAATTCTCCTGAAAGTAGCAGAGCGAGTATCAAATCTTCTTAGGCATTCTTCTGTGACACGACGCATGGCTGATATCATCCTGAAAAGGTTCACTTGGTTTATCTGTGCCTCCAAGAAAACCTCAGACTGAACTTGGCTCCCTGTTAAAAAATGTAACGGAAAATTTTGTAAATTACATGACAAATGTGACATGACACTATTATTGTTTTCATTTGTACTCCTTACAGAGTAACGTCCGATCGACAGAGTAGTCAGAGCGCTGGTCTGCCATGGCAAAGGTGCCGGGTTGGAATCATGGTACTGACACGCTCCAGTCTACCCAGCTGTAAATGGGTATCTGACTCTGCTCTTTCAGTTATGGAAGGAAAAGGCAGTGATGAAGGGAACTGGTCATCCCACCTTTTGATGCTGGACTTAGTATGGTGAAGTCTCTAACACTTCACTCCACTACGGCAGTATCTGCAATGGGGCTATACTCCTTACAGAGCATGGAGCCAACACTGCAGCGGGTCCCTTTGCAGAAAGCCTGCACCAAGCATTCACACACTCTTGCAATGGTGGTTTTTGTGGCTATTAGTTTTACATGATGAGGTTGCCAGCCTCATGTACAACCTCATAGTAGTTACATCGTATGACATGCCTAAGGATGCAGTAGTGATACTTTTTTTTTTGGTCCCTTCAGAGACCCCCAGGAACTCAACTAAAACACCCCCAGGAACTAAACTAAAACACCCCCAGGAACTAAACTAAAACACCCCCAGGAACTAAACTAAAACACCCCAGGAACTAAACTAAAACACCCCTAGGAACTAAACTAAAACTACCTAAACTGTGAGCATCAGAACTCATGTGAGTCAACAACTTTAAACAAAATTGAGAAACGTCTACTATGCAGGTAATTCTTATCATGTACTAGCAAGTTTTAAGTGTTTAATGCACAGTAGAACTCATGTTATCTGAACCCCATTTATATGAATTGCCAATTAACTGAATCACATATATCAAGGAATGTGGGCTCTGTCTGTGACATAAGCACCACTCTGCTCACTAAGTCAGTCCATGTGGTCATTAATCAAGTCCATTTCAGTCTGTTCCTAGCTGTAATGTAGTCAGTCCAGTGTTGTGAAGTGAAATACAAACAATTATTTTCAACTTTAATTCTTAAACCTGTGATGCACTGTTATATTTGATTTATAAGGGCATGTATGTTCTGAGAAAAGTGGGAGGAAAAACACTTAAAGGGCTTAAAATAATAATACTGTTATATCAAAAGCCCTGAACAAATAAAAAGAATATTGTTGAATGAGTGAGCCTTGGTTTCAACTCACAATAAGCTTTTACTCCACATAGGACATGAACACTGATATTATGAAACACTACTTTAACAAGCCTAACATAAAGCCATGATGCATGCAAGGGGAAGTCCATGTGACAATAACAAACAGACTTATCCTATGCCTTTCCTCAGAAATGTTATTTCCCAAACTAGAAATCATCTATACTTCTAATGTACCTATTCTAAATGTCAATACTAAGCATGCATTAAAAAGTATAGTCCAGCACTTAAAGTCCAAGTTTTTCTGGCTTGATAATAGGGCTTCAGCATCTTGTGAACTGCTTAAGTTCTGAAAATGCTGTCAGTGCAGATGGAGTTGCTGCTGTTATGTTGTTGCCAGCTTCTTTGCTGGTGTGGGGATACGGCTCTTTGTGTTATTTTTAGCTGCTGCATTGAATCTGTTGGAAGCAGCGGTGTTGACTCAATAGTAGAAATTCTGGTGCTTCCATATGTGGTGTAGTGAAGATGATATATCTACTGTGCCCAACTGTTTCCTTTGGCGCTTTAATGATATAGGAACATGGGCTGTGGTTAGATGAAATATAACGTAATTAACCTGATGTTTCATGACCCTTATCCAAACAAGATCATCTGATCTGTGGGTGTAACTCAGCATATCTATGGTCAAATCTGCAATGTTTTTCTCTGTAAACCATCTTTTCATGATGGTCTTGTGATTAATAATAGAATGTTTCAGAATATTAGAAAGAACTGGAATTCAGGTTTCCAGCTTTCTTCCATGAGTAGTTCTGCTTGCAGCAGTCCATTTTGGAACCACATAGCACTGAATATTGGTAATGGAATGTATGACTTTTTATTTTTCTTTATTAAGTAGTTTGAGAATTTTCACTGCCATTTCCACTTTGCTGCTGCAATGTGGGTATTTTAGCAAGCTGGTCACATGACAGAATATATATGCTGACACAAATTCTTTAAATTCCTGGCTTAAAAAAACTATGGCCCATTATCTGACACAATATCTAAATACCACGAGCTGTAGAAACAATTTTATCTGGCCTGCTGTTTCAGTACTAGTTGCATTATTTAATAATTTCACTCCCATCTGGAATAATAGTAGACAACAGCTAGGCAAGTTTTTTTTTCATTCACCTCACAAAGATCCATTGCTAGATGTGACCATAGATGGTCAGGAAATAATATGGCATGCGCAGATCTTACTGCTTAGTATGATGGGCTGAGCAAATGGAAAGCTTGTTCAGAATTTATTCAACTTTTAAAGAAATATAAGACCACCTAGCCAATGACTTTGCTAACACTAAGGACATGTTGATCCTGATGGTCCATCATGAAGATGATACGGAATGTCCAATCTTAAAGCATAAGGGATGATATGGTGATCATCATATAGAACAAGTGACACTGGTATTATAAAGGCTGATATTTTCAGTTAGTTATTGGGTATGACCTGACCTAGCCCAAGATGTTCAATGGCTTTTTGAAGTGTCCTAGCCTGGATAATAGCCAAGGTATAAAACATTGTGGGCCAGTTAGACAAAGTTATAATCTGAATTTGGGATATACTTTAGGGAGTTACACCAAGATGAAAAAAAAAATCATCATTATTATAAAAATCAAAAGAAAAAAGTGGGAGGGGGAACATCAGACAATCTCTAAAGGACTGAGGACTGGAACAAGACCAAAAATAAGCAACTGACAGGACAGCATAGCACTCTGGTAAACCTCTACACCCCAAGATAATCCGGTTCCTTCAGATTTCCGGCATGGATTTCGGAGCGCATTTTTAAATTTACCGTGTCGGCGCACCACTGTTTTCTGGAGCCATTTATGTTTTGATGCAGCTGTTGGGTCTTGCTTGCACGTGTTAACAGTAATGTTTTATTTAGTTGATGAACGTTAAAATTTCATTTGCTTTTCATTTAGTTTTTAATTTTCTTTCTTTAAAGGACTGTACAGGTAGTCATTTTCTGTTAAATATATACAGCATATATAACCATAAAAAATCCGGCATTTTCAAACATCCGGCACTCCTCAGGTCTGGAGGTTGCCGGATTTTTGAATGTCAACTGTAATAATTGGTAAAAATGACAGAAGAAATAGGAACAGTTTTTATCAATGACATTGGGGACAGTCTTGAAAGAAAAAACAGAAAATACTAGGGATAGCCTATGCCAAATAACATGCTACTTAATAGAGAAGATGTTTAAAAAACATACTAGGATGGTTTTGTCATAGGGAAAAAAAAAATGAAAATTGTCAGAGTCAATGAGAGCATAAAAAGTGCCAAACCAAGGGGATACTGTCATAACGGTGTCAATACCTTGTCGAGGTGTGGCGGCTTGCGTACCCTGATTACCCCCAGAGCTATGCCAGTGGGAGTTTTACTCCTGGAAGGTTCTACCAAGCTGGACAGGTTTGCGCGGGCAGGGTCAGACTAAAGCAGACACCTTGGTCCTCCAGGTTGGGGGTTTTAGCATAGGGCTGACACCCCTGTCTATGTAAAAAAAACAATGAAGTTATGGAAACAACAACAAATGAACAAACTTTGCTGCGGGATGGACATCCGGAGTCTGAGGCTCGTATTTTTTTTTTTTCGTACGCCCGCTAATACTCGAGGCGAAATCTCAGGTTATTATTTAATGTCTAACCTGACATTGATTTTACGTGAGTATCCCTTTTCTTGTACAGAGACAGGTGTCCCTCGCCATTCAGGCAGATACTCGCCGATTTCGGAGGTACCCATTAGAGCTGGGTCGGCTCAGGAGCCGCCAATCCCTGGTCGACGACACTCCTTCAAATGTACTCGCCAGGTCTCGAGTTAATCCAGTCCGATTCCCGGTCGACGAAAAATCCTCAAATGCCGTCGCCCGGGTTTGATCCTGAATCACCCGGTCGCCAGAGCGGTGTTATAATCACTACGCTAGCGCGGCTCCCTTGAGGCTCGTATGACTGTCAGTGGTGAAAGCCGAAAGGAAGCCACTGACATGAAAACGGATGTCCTGACCACAAAACATGATACAAGAATAGGATTTTGGAATGTCAGGACAATGAAAGAGACGGGTAAACTAAAACAGGTCACGGCAGAAATGAGAAACTATAGGTTACACATTCTAGGGATAAGCGAGAGCAGATGGACAGGGGCAGGAAAAGTTAAAACAGCAACAGGAGAAACAGTACTTTACTCTGGAAGAGAAGATGGACAGCACAATGAAGGCATAGCCATTATTCTACAGAAAGGAATAGAAAGGACATTACTGGAATGGAAACCCATCAACAACAGACTGATAAGATTAAGATTGAGGGGGAGATTCACCAACACTAGAATAAAACAATGCTACGCACCAACGAATGATAGCGATGAAGAGGTCAAGGATGAATTCTATCAACAACTGCAGAAAGAAATGGAAGACACACCAAGATATGATGTTATTATATTAATGGGAGACCTCAATGCGAAAGTTGGTACACACTACATATAATGAAAGAGTAATGGGGAAATGCGGCAGCGGAACAGCAAATGAAAATGGGGATAAATTAATAAGTGTTAAGGATAGATCTGGGGATAAAATAATGTAGCATGTTACTACACGCTAGCACATGCCCATTTTATGTGAGGAATTGTGTTCACCTGTAGTCAAACTACTTTTTGCACGAAGCGTTCACCCGTGGTAAGCGACAGTCAACTAGTGACGTTTTTTTTGTCACATGTCATGGGGTCAGTGTGTTGTTTATTTGGGCTGTTCGTATTCGTTCACTGGTTCGAAGTGGACGTGATTTCTTCTAAGCTCCAGGATTTTATGGAGAGTGTGTTTTTTTCTAACTGGGACATTAAATGTATTTTTCAAAGGCCGCCACCTTGTTAAGAATGTTCTAGATGGGGAAGGAAACTTATTGAGAAGTCTTGCACAACCCCTTTTGATATTTTTCGTAAGGAGTATCTCAAAGATATTGAGGTAACTGAGTTTAGGTTGCCATCATCAGTTTGTTCGCCACATTACTTGGGTACCGGGAATATTGCCCTACCTATTAGTACACAGCCAGGATTGATAAGAGATTTAAGGATATCTCTCAATATATTTACTTTTACTATTAACAATGGAGATGAAGAAAGCCTATTGATTTAGGCTCGCTATTGACTGACGTAACTGCTTATCACATTAAATGTTTTTCCTGCCATATACTATGCCATGTATATATCTTGATAAATGTCTCCTTGTGATGAACGTCACAATAAATGTCACCATGTTTTCCCGTGGACCTGTTCACCTGCCGGCTTGTGTTATATATGCTGACCATAATGTCCTGTATGAAAGCCTGCAATCATTCGCGTATCCTGCATGATCCTCTATATTTATTCCAGCATAACACCCTATAATTGGTGAGCCAGTATGGTTTTGGATCGATAATTTCATGGACATGGGTCTCACATACTTTACAAATCTACTGCTGCCATTTAATCTGTATATTCGATCGTCACCCCTGTTCAGCGTGTTATTGTAAACACACCACCTTGTGAACCCAGTTATTATCAGCGGGTCCAGTTGGATAGCGAACTGCGCATGTCCAATGTTCCAGTTTCAATGTCCTATTGTTCACCGTAACATCTAAAATTACAATTTCAAGCCAACCAGTTTCCAAGTTTATTTTGTATTCCAGTCTACATCACAATGTTTGTAAGATTCTTTCAAGTTTCAAGTCTATGCCACGGCGATGTTAAGTTATTTTGTACCAAGTCAACACAACGTCTCAAGATCTACACAGTTCATGATGCCCATCTGACTGCAACCGTGTACTTGTTTACATTTTCATCTGTGCTTCACTTGTATTGAGTGACAGTGTTGTTCCAGTGTTGATGCCTTTTTCCGGACTTGCATCTGGTCAGATTGCGATAAGATAAGTGCCTGTTTATTACACTCTTGTACCTCTGCTGTGGTGTAAACCTTTTTGATATCTGTGTTATTCGTTTTCTTGGTTTCTATGTCTTTGTACAAATCTGTTGTTAGTGACACATGTCATTGTAAAATGACCGCACAGCAGATGTTTCTGTAGGTTTTGCTTACATTTCTCAAGCAGTGAAATTTCCGGCCCGAGTTTACTCACCAACGTTTGGTTCACTGCCTGTTTAGTGTGACCTAATTTGTTTAGGTTTGTTGCTCCGTCCTTCTAGTTGTCAGTTCTTGTTGTGTGTTGGTTTTGTTTTTCTTCTCCTTAGTTGACAACCATTCTGTTCGTAATGCTAGTCTAACCTTTTATCACTTGTTTACATTTATATTTATTGTGACAGGTCCTGTCCTGTTTTCTTAGCAGTAAGTCTGTGTGATTTATTGGATTTTCTTTAGTTTTTCCATTTGTATTCTTTTTCATTCACTCACTGCTAGTATTACGTTGTCTTGGTTACCTGTACTTGTCCAATTCCAGTTTTTGTTTTTTCTTTGGTTTGATCGTGCATTATTAATTTTTTCTTTCTCTTTTCCCTCGTATCTTTACTACTGTTGGTCTGTCATGCTATACTATTTTGTTATTGATTAGTAATATTAAGAATCTATTTGCATTGATAATATTGCAAAGCACAAAGCTAGTGGATTTGTATAGACGGACTACGTGAGATACATTTATTACATAATATATAATATTGATAGTAAGATACTGAAGAAGTAAATAATGGAGTATAAGGAATTTATTACTATGGGCAAGGAGTATGGTTACAAGGCAAAGGAATTAATGGATTTTGCCAAAGCGGAATTCAATTCCAAAGAAAATCAAGAAGCCCTGGAGGATAAGAGACAAAGAGATGCACGGGCTGAAGAGCGAGAGCTCAGAAAAGCAGAGCTACTTGCGGAAGAGAACAAAAGGATTGCAGAAGAGCAATTAAAAGAAAAAAAGTTCGCACATGAAGAAAAAATGGCGACCTTACGTATTGAAGAAGAAGAGGACCGAGTGGGACAAGAAAAGAGGGAGGAGATAATAAAGGCAACGAATTTACTTCATGAAGAGGTGAGATTACTGAAGTTACAGACCAATCCTGATGGTCCAGAACTGACAAGATTAGAATTGGAGCTTGCTAATTCCAAGGCATTACTAGAACTGGATAATACGGAACTTTATGATCTTAGTACTCGCCAGAAAAAGGATGAGGTAAGCTCATTAAAAAAATTGCTTGACAAAGAAAAGAATGTCAGGAGTGAACTTGAAAAGCTTAATGCAGCTTTAAAGATGGAATGTCATGCACAAGTTGCTCAGATTCAAGAACTGACATCTGAGGTTTCTCATTTGAGATTCAAGATTGATATGACAAAAGTGGCTAGAGATCAAAAATAATTAGCTGAGAAGAGGAGAGTAGAAGAAATGGCTGTTGAGGAGAAGAATAAAAATGTGAACTTTGAAGAAGAAAATAAGAGGCAAAGTGAAGAAATTTCTAAGTTAAGAAAAAGGGTTGATGGGTTGCTAGATGTTGTGTTACACAAGAATATATTGTCACACAATGGGTATGAAAAACCTATAGCACAACATGCTAGTGGTACTAAATGGGATACAAACAGGTCAGCACAACCTGAAAAAGTAAAGTTATCATTTAGAGGAAAGTACAACTTCCCTCGAGATCACTCTGATGCCAATGTTTCCAGTCGAAACAATACTGCCTCCTCCAGTAGTAAGTCATGGAGACATACTCACAGTGCATCTGATGAGATCGTCAACGGTGACGCAAAATGTACTAATAAGAGTCTGATTGCTACATGTAAGGTTGATTGTAATGATAGTACAAACTTGCCTGGTCATACTACACCCATTACATCTGTTAAAGAAGGTTTAGCAGTACATTATGAGCAGTCATCTATGACATGCTCCAAACCGATGGGATCGATTTCCAATAAACATCATACTCAGCACATGCAGTATGATGCACCTTTTAAGCCAGTCACGACGCACAGACGGCAGATTAATCTCCATGTCTCTCATTCCACTGCGACGGCATACCCTCCCAGCGCACGATTTCGTGCTGATAAAGCGAATGTAGTGGGTTCGACCCCCACATAGGGTGGTATAAATATACGCTCATGCACCGTATTAGTGCGAAATCTTCCACCAAGCACTACATGGCGCGCACTGGCTGAATTTTTTCAGTACACTGACGACGTCAGATATGTGCGCCTTTTTTCTATTCCCAACTGTAATGATAAAGTACCACTTGTTTATATTTATTCACATGGAGATGCTCGCCAAGTTATTAACTTCGACAACGGAGCCTATTTTCGATACCGTTGCCTAGATCTGCAATTAGTTCATGATTCTGCACCACGTAGTTTTTAATGTGTTTTCTCAGGCGCATTTTTCTCCTGTATCAGTTATCATATAAAGTCATTTTACATATATCTTATGTTGATTATGTCTTAAATTTCATTCATGCCACAGAAGGTTTCCAACAATTCTAAAATTGTCAAAGTTCGTAGTCTTCTCGGCTTAATTCACTATTACAGTAGATTTATACCCAACTTGTCTTCCGTTACTGCAGACCTCTCTGCCTTGCTAAAAAAAAGTTTACTTAACCACGTGCACTGGACACCAGAGTGCCAGGCCGCGTTAAATTATATTCAAAATTCAAATTTTTATTCTATGCCACCTATTTGAGGTAACCAGTTATAAATCTGAATTATTATCCCCGCACAGATACTAGTTCCAAATGTTTCGTCGCTTCGCTGGTGCAAGAATTTGAGAGGATGGTGCATCCAACCTTCCATATCTCAAGAACGTTGACTGATGCTGAGAAAATATGATATTCAAGCCATCCCAAGTTCATCAAATATAGTCGCCAATAGTTTATCAAAATGCCTACAGCTCGAACCTGAAGATTCATATTGACTTACTTAATTGACTTTATATTACACGTGTGTGAAGTCATGGTGTTTATCCACTAGAAGTCACTATGACAAGGGCGGTGAATTCATGAACACTAAGTTGATTTCCAAACCATTCATATTAACATTTGTGATTTACATGACTTTGAGATAATCATTATTCACTTTAGCTATTGGTACATTGAACAGTGTTATACTACTTGCAGACACGAACAATGTGCAACTATAACATCATGTTATTATTCTGGAATGCACGTTCACATTAATTAAGATTGCTATACTAAAACTAAAAATCTAGTCCTGACATGGATAGTTTGGAGTATAATTAAATTAGTGCAAGGTTATTTGGAGATTACTTGTCTTGCCACAACATACTTAGAGCAGAATAGTTAAGTAATGGGATAATTGTGTTAATTGCTTATACTTGCGTTCTTGTACTCATTTTTTTTTCTCTTTCCTTCATTCTGTGAGATATTCATGTACTTTAGCTGCATTAATGTCATATCGCATTGCTTCATATCTTATTTGATTCATGTCATGTATAAATTACGTTTAAGCTTAATTTTAGGATTTTTGACAGCATTGTTATTTGGAGATATAACCTTCAAATTTTTTTTTTTTTTTTAAATTATTAGTCATGCATTTTTGAATTTTTGATTTGTTTTTTTTTTGTTTTTTATATCTCATACCATTTTTATATATGCATGCTATTTCTTTGATGTTTTATTGTTAACTCACAATGACCAAACATTTATGTATTCTTTTGTTACATCATGGAATATCGACTATATATGACTTGTTACTTATTGAAGGACCCCCTTACCAGAAAAGCTTTTGCGGCTGACATAAAGAAATGATATCAATTTGCCAAAAGTCAGGAAAAGACATTGACTGATGATATAGACCATATGACTGCTTATGACTGATGACAAATTCGTCTAGCATGTTACTTAATAATAAGTTACATTATGCAGACTGCGACTAAGTTATTTTCCATATGGCTCAATATTCGTGATAGGATCAATTTTGGCCGATATTTCCATATAGGAAATATTTGAATGGGAAAAACAAAAATAATAAAATAAATTTGTTTTTTTTTACACCGCGAAGGGGGTGAGATGTTAAGGATAGATCTGAGGATAAAATAATGTAGCATGTTACTAAACGCTAGCACATGCCCATTTTATGTGAGGAATTGTGTTCACCTGTAGTCAAAGTACTTTTTGGACGAAGCGTTCACCCGTGGTGAGCGACAGTCAAATAGTGACTTTTTTTTGTCACATGTCATGGGGTCAGTGTGTTGTTTATTTGGGCCGTTCGTATTCGTTCACTGGTTCGAAGTGGACGTGATTTCTTCTATGCTCCAGGATTTTATGGAGAGTGTGTTTTTTTCTAACTGGGACATTAAATGTATTTTTCAAAGGCAGCCACCTTGTTAAGAATGTTCTAGATGGGGAAGGAAACTTATTGAGAAGTCTTGCACAACCCCTTTTGGTATTTTTCGTAAGGAGTATCTCAAAGATATTGAGGTAACTGAGTTTAGGTTGCCATCATCAGTTTGTTCGCCACATTACTTGGGTACCGGGAATATTGCCCTACCTATTAGTACACAGCCAGGATTGATAAGAGATTTAAGGATATCTCTCAATATATTTACTTTTACTATTAACAATGGAGATGAAGAAAGCCTATTGATTTAGGCTCGCTATTGACTGACGTAACTGCTTATCGCATTAAATGTTTTTCCTGCCATATACTATGCAATGTATATATCTTGATGGATGTCTCCTTGTGATGAACGTTACAATAAATGTCACCATGTTTTCCCGTGGACCTGTTCACCTGCCGTCTTGTGTTATATATGCTGACCATAATGTCCTGTATGAAAGCCTGCAATCACTCGCGTATCCTGCATGATCCTCTATGTTTATTCCAGCGTAACAATAAGTTTCTGTAGCCTTAACAACCTGGTCATTGGAGGAACACTTTTCCCACATAAAGAAATTCACAAATTAACATGGGAATCACCAAATGGTCGGGACAGAAACCAGATAGACCACATCATGATTAATGGTAGATGGAGACATGCATTACAAGATGTGAAGGTAAGAAGAGGTGCAGATGTGGGAAGTGATCACCATTTAGTAGTAGCAAAACTGAAAGTGAAACTAAGAAGGGCTGGACCAACTGTAACTACTGTGGTGAAGTGGGATGTTATAAATATTTATAGGGGACTTAGTGTACTGACTGAGATCAGCTGTGAAGGTATCTATATCTAATAAGAGTAGTGTATTATAGATAACCTTACTTGCTGCCACATATATATATATATCTCAGTCAGAATTATTCTGGAATAGTGTGATGACTACGTTGTATGTCTAGGGTATGTGTATGATGAAGTGTAAGTCATAACAACAACAGACAGATAAACAATTTAATTTATTCCACCACACTTGACAACACTGTGACACTCACATACATAAAACACTCTACAAGGATATCTTAAAGGAGTCACTGATAACTTTTCAAATAACAATATGTATTCATTGCTGTCATGAATGAATATGTGTCCTGATTCAAATACAAAGGGAACCAGGAATCACAATCAATTTTAATTACAAGTTATATGTACAGAATTTATCAATATGAATATTGTAGTGACATATATTATTAAAAGTATCCTATGTGTGTCAGTTGTGTAGTAGTAGTAATATGAGGTAATACTGGTTTTGTTTTGTTCAAGCTCTGTTGGTATTTGTCATCATGACTTCAATAGTTTGTCTTTATTGGAACTAGTATTGGAGATGTTCTCAGTTCCTGATATTAAAACAATTTACTTCCCCTCTTAAGTTTATGTTACAATGTTATTTTAAGATGGGGGTACATAATTTTGAGCTCAGCTGGCCACATCAGCTTATCTTGCGTGATGGCGGCAGGAAAAAGACTCCTCTGCTCGATTTCTCCCCTGTGCTCTGGAGACACCTCACTGATAGCTAAATGGACCAAGGAGTATGCTGTCCGACTCTGGATTCAGCAAAGCTCTGACCAGGTGCTGCTCAATAACGTCAAGACCACGGTCCCACAATTCATAGAATAAACACAGATACGTTGACTAGCAATGAATTCTGGCACAAATACTGGCACAAATTCCCATCTGCTTATGTTCCAGGCTTTTATTTAGCAAAAATATGAGCTGGCTTCAACGCACTGTTGCTTTATCAAGCTTATTTGAACTAGTGGTCTCGAACTAACGCTCCTAAGTGATTATATCAGCGAGTCTGGCCAATGGAGCCACGTTTCGACAAGTGTTTGAAAAAATTTTACCTTCCTACGTCTCCCCTAACAACCAAAGATAGTATTTATAGTCCGACCAATCGTGTTTAGTCTTATATTTGTTGCGCTCCAATCAATTTGGAGTTTACATGGTAGGCTATTTCCGTACGCAAGGTTTTTTCAAACACGTTATAAAAAAATTTTATGAGCAGAAATGATTTCATGCTGTCAGGCATCCCCACTATTTTATTTTGGTTATAACTTGTTAATTCCTAGACTATTTGCGTAACGTTTTACATATTCTTTGTCAGCAAGCCCTAAGGAACCCAAATATACAAATTTAAAAGAGCTAAGTGGCTGCGTTCAAAATATGCAATTTCTTCTACCTCCTGTTTCGAAGATGTGCTGTCTGGGTACTGTAATGTTTTCAAACGTAAACCCATCTATTGTCATCTTTTCTAATAAGAGTTTTTCAGGATTTAAAAACCTAACTCTGGGAAGGTTAGTGTTTTTATCACTGTCCGTCCGAAAAAGTTAGTGCATGTGGCCTTACACGCGTGATAGTAGTAATTGTGTATCGCGTTACGCTTGTTGGGGTGGCATTAATAGCGAGACGCGTGTTTAATTTTGCATGCGTTCGGCTTTCTGCCTCTCCCTTCTCTCTATCCTGCTTTGTCTGTCTTTTAGTTACGCTGTGTATAAAATGGAATGAATGAAATATTAAAATTAGGTCATTGTTCAGCTTGCGTATCTCAAATATTTTTCCAAGAAATACAGCACACGTTTCATTGAAGAAAGCGGGTAATAATATAGTAGGCTTTTACTATCAACGTGAAAGCGTTACAATTTGCAGACGAAGCATAAAACAAAGGGGATTTTCGAGTACATTCTTTGTGACAGCACTGTTATTTTACCATTGCTCTTTTCTTTATTAGAATTTATTTGTTAGGCTTTATATTTACCTGATAATTTATATATGTGGATTAGAATATTTCACGACACCTCCCCTCTTAAAACAGACATTATATGTCAGTCCTTTATTCTATATACACATAGATAAATGTAAGTCAACTTGACTTTACTCTGCTGTGGTGTTATCATGGTTTTATGTAGTTGGGTCCATTCAGAGTAGGCTCTACTCATGAAATCTGCCTCAGACTTCTACAACCAATAATATATTTCGGTTATGTTACTGAACAGCCGCAAGTGTGAATGCTTGTCTTAATGCTGCTTCGCAACCCGTATTCACCATTTCTCTTCTCTGAGTCTGCGCAATGACATGTCCAGAGAACATTATATTTCCCTCAAAATGTACGTTATGAGGAGATAACATATACCTGGTGATAGCAGAGTTTTCGTAGTGGATCCCATAATCTTCTTATTATCCTGTATGAAACATTCGGAATATCCTCAATCAAAGAGGCAACTCAGGGATTCATTACGTTCCTCCGAAATGGTTTACATCCAACAATTTTCTCATCATTCTAGAGAAGACACTAGGCGCATTCTTCAATCCAAATGGCAATCTATTAAACTCATAGTGTCCTTCTGAGGTACTAAAGGCTAGGTATGGTCTAACCTCAGGCTTTACTGGAATCTGATAATATCCTTTACTCAGATCCACTTTTGAGAAATATTTAGCTTTATTTAGTCTGGCAAACAGCTGATTTGTATCCGGCAATGGATCCACCTGTCCTTCTGTAATAGCATTCAGTCTCCTGTAATCTATACAGAGTCTATGTTCTCCAGAGGGCTTCCTTAAGAGTACAACACCGGAACTATACGAAGATTCACTGTGCGAAATAATTCCTTCCTTCAACAGATAGTCTATCTCTTCCTTCAAAGCTTTCTCCTTAGCAAACGGAATCGAATATGGTTTCATACAGACAGGTGTGGGGTCTATCAGTTTCATATCATATTCCTATAGGTTTGTATGCCCTGGTCGGTCTGTTAACACCTCTGCATGATTATTTAGAACCTGTTGCACTCTCTCTTTCTGAGTTTTCGTTAAATGTGTACTGATTTGCACCTGTGCTGCTGTCTCACAGGGGTGTAATGGATATTCAAATGATGAAAGTGGTTCCTTTTTCATCTCCATGGCGATGGACAAGGTCAACAAGTGTGTCTCTTCCTGATGTTCTCTTTCCAAATATTTCTTCAGGGGATTCACATGATAGATTTTTTTCTTTCCCCTTCTTATCTATCTTATAATTTGTTCTAGACACCTTCTCTAGAACTGTATATGGACCCTGCCATCCAATTTGTAACTTATTCTGACTCCCGGGCAAAAGAAGCAGTACCTTCTCTCCCACAGCCAAATCTCTGTCTTTCGCCTTCCTGTTATAATAGGCAGCATGTTTCATCCTGGCTTGTTTCAAATTTTCATTGGCAAGTTTCCAGCCAGTTTTTAAACGAGTGGTCAGCTCATTCACATATTAGTATGAAGATGTAATGTTTTCCTCTGCCTTTTCATCAGTCCACGTTCTTAACAAAGCTACATATGGACCTTTAATTGTGTGGACCTATTTGTCCATGCACCGGTATGGTCTCTTCCACTCGAAGCTTTATAGTGATGATTTTTCCTCCCAGAATTATCATGCACAAAACGACCGCTACCAATTTTTCTCTTGGGGCTGTCTCCCCACTTAAAATTCTTGATGAGAGATTTCCTCTCTACATCCTCTTCCTCCAGTTTGTTTAAGTCCGATTGAGGGATTGTCGGCTTATCCTGGGGTAAGACATCTTTTTGCACTCTCTGCATAGTGGCCATTGTAAAACAGTTAAGTGAAGCTTGTCCGTGAAAAGGGGCTTCCCATTCCATTTGGTCCACTTTATCAAATCTATTTTTCTTTTTATTATCAGGCCTAATTTTGCCCCGTGGCGTGTCCAGGTCCTGATCAATGTTCCCACTTGTGGGTGTTCCCTCATGTGCTATGCTACACCTTTCTACAAAATTCTCAATGTCCCATCTTGCTTTGGGCCAATAATAATTGTGAGCCACCTTTTGAATGATGGTACCTATCTTCTCATGGTCCCCATCTGGTTTCACATGTAGGCTCCTTATTAAGTCTGCCCTATATCTTTTAGGAAGTACCAGCTGTCCCTGACCTTTGGATCTAGTTCCAGTCTTCCTATACATCAACTTGTTTTTCATGTAAAAATCTCCCTTGCCTGGAGTTGTATGACAAGTTGACAATTTTCTGAAACACGGCTTGAGTGTTTTATCCCCAGCCTGTGCCTTCCTCATCTCTTCTGGAGTGGTATCCAACATAATATCCTCCTCCTGTCTTGAGGTCGACCTGACCTGAAGGGTTGCCATATACACAGGTTTCCTTCTGCAACGGTCAGTGTCATGATTGTCCATCTGACAATTTTTACACCACCTTTTTCCTTGGTTGAAAGATTTTCTTTCATCATATTTCCTTTCATCGAATTGTGGGAATTTATTTTTATTTTCATACCGTGGCCTATCAAACTGGTGCTTACCTTTGTTTTGATCCTTAGGATCAAATTTATTAAAGTTCTGTGGTGCCCTAAAGTTATCCACTTGTTTCTTTTTATTACCTGTTACCTCTGCTTGAGCTGCTTGATACCTTTCAGCAACATTTAGCAACTCATCCAGCCTCTCTGCACCTTGTTCCATGAGAAACTTTCTCAGGTCTGGAGCCATGGACTCTCTTAATTGCTCTATAAGGACCATTTCCTTAAGATCTTGGGTTTTCCCCAGAGAAGTCCATTTCTCCAAGTATGTCTCTATTCGTGCAGAGAACTGGTGATAGGTTTCACCTGACAGTAGTTTAGCATTCCTAAATTTTTTCCTATAAAATTCTGCATTCTTTTCATACCTTAACAAAAGAGCCTGCTTTAGCATGTCATAATTTTCCTGATCACCTCTGCTCATTTTTGCAAAAACTTCATAAGCTGCCCCACGAAGTCCCTGAGATAACTTTAAGCTCCACCTTTCTCTCTCTAACCCATATGTGGTAGCTAATAGTTCATACCTATTTAGGTAGCTCTCTATATCATCGTCTTTCTCAACAAAATGATCTAAATGAAAATTCATAGCTGAGGTTGAGGCTCCCTGGCTAGCAGTAGCATCAGAGGCAAAGGGACTGGCACCATTTTCAGGAGCATGGCCCTGAAACTCAAACTCCCTTAGTCGTAACTCATGTTCCCTTTGTAATCTCTTCTCCTCCTTTTCTGCTTCCCTCTCTGCAGCTAATTTCTTGTCTTCCCTTTCTGCAGCTAATTTCTTCTCTTCCCTTTCTGCAGCTAATTTCTTCTCTTCCCTTTCTGCAGCTAATTTCTTCTCTTCCCTTTCTGCAGCCTGTCTTCTTTCCTCGGCTTCCAATGCTTTAGCCTCTTTGTCAGCCTCAATCTGCAACCTCTTAGTCTCAGCCTCAAATTGTAACTTCTTAATTTCCCTTTCAGCCTCTAACTTTCTTTCGGCCTCTTTTTCTAATCTTCTTTCTTCGCGTTCAATAAATTTGTCACATTCCGTAGTGACATAGGCAACCATAACTTGCCCATCTAATCCTAACTCTTTTGCAGTCTGAACAGCAGCAGATCGAAATTTGGCCAGGTCCGCCATTGTCTATCAGGTAAATTTATACAATGTCTAACCAACAATTCAATCTCTAAATATATATCTAATGGACAACACAGGCACCGTGAGCTCAACCTTATTTAATTCCACCCAAGGATACCTTTTAATTCTTATATTCCCTGAAGTGAATTACCCCCAATATTTGTAATAGGTAAAGATTCAAAATCCCAAGAGCGAGACCCCAATATATGTGGTGAAGTGGGATGTTATAAATATTTATAGGGGACTTAGTGTACTGACTGAGATCAGCTGTGAAGGTATCTATATCTAATAAGAGTAGTGTATTATAGATAACCTTACTTGCTGCCACATATATATATATATATATATATCTCAGTCAGAATTATTCTGGAATAGTGTGATGACTACGTTGTATGTCTAGGGTATGTGTATGATGAAGTGTAAGTCATAACAACAACAGACAGATAAACAATTTAATTTATTCCACCACACTTGACAACACTGTGACACTCACATACATAAAACACTCTACAAGGATATCTTAAAGGAGTCACTGATAACTTTTCAAATAACAATATGTATTCATTGCTGTCATGAATGAATATGTGTCCTGATTCAAATACAAAGGGAACCAGGAATCACAATCAATTTTAATTACAAGTTATATGTACAGAATTTATCAATATGAATATTGTAGTGACATATATTATTAAAAGTATCCTATGTGTGTCAGTTGTGTAGTAGTAATATGAGGTAATACTGGTTTTGTTTTGTTCAAGCTCTGTTGGTATTTGTCATCATGACTTCAATAGTTTGTCTTTATTGGAACTAGTATTGGAGATGTTCTCAGTTCCTGATATTAAAAACAATTTACTTCCCCTCTTAAGTTTATGTTACAATGTTATTTTAAGATGGGGGTACATAATTTTGAGCTCAGCTGGCCACATCAGCTTATCTTGCGTGATGGCGGCAGGAAAAGACTCCTCTGCTCGATTTCTCCCCTGTGCTCTGGAGACACCTCACTGATAGCTAAATGGACCAAGGAGTATGCTGTCCGACTCTGGATTCAGCAAAGCTCTGACCAGGTGCTGCTCAATAACGTCAAGACCACGGTCCCACAATTCATAGAATAAACACAGATACGTTGACTAGCAATGAATTCTGGCACAAATACTGGCACAAATTCCCATCTGCTTATGTTCCAGGCTTTTATTTAGCAAAAATATGAGCTGGCTTCAACGCACTGTTGCTTTATCAAGCTTATTTGAACTAGTGGTCTCGAACTAACGCTCCTAAGTGATTATATCAGCGAGTCTGGCCAATGGAGCCACGTTTCGACAAGTGTTTGAAAAATTTTTACCTTCCTACGTCTCCCCTAACAACCAAAGATAGTATTTATAGTCCGACCAATCGTGTTTAGTCTTATATTTGTTGCGCTCCAATCAATTTGGAGTTTACATGGTAGGCTATTTCCGTACGCAAGGTTTTTTCAAACACGTTATAAAAAAAATTTTATGAGCAGAAATGATTTCATGCTGTCAGGCATCCCCACTATTTTATTTTGGTTATAACTTGTTAATTCCTAGACTATTTGCGTAACGTTTTACATATTCTTTGTCAGCAAGCCCTAAGGAACCCAAATATATAAATTTAAAAGAGCTAAGTGGCTGCGTTCAAAATATGCAATTTCTTCTACCTCCTGTTTCGAAGATGTGCTGTCTGGGTACTGTAATGTTTTCAAACGTAAACCCATCTATTGTCATCTTTTCTAATAAGAGTTTTTCAGGATTTAAAAACCTAACTCTGGGAAGGTTAGTGTTTTTATCACTGTCCGTCCGAAAAAGTTAGTGCATGTGGCCTTACACGCGTGATAGTAGTAATTGTGTATCGCGTTACGCTTGTTGGGGTGGCATTAATAGCGAGACGCGTGTTTAATTTTGCATGCGTTCGGCTTTCTGCCTCTCCCTTCTCTCTATCCTGCTTTATCTGTCTTTTAGTTACGCTGTGTATAAAATGGAATGAATGAAATATTAAAATTAGGTCATTGTTCAGCTTGCGTATCTCAAATGTTTTTCCAAGAAATACAGCACACGTTTCATTGAAGAAAGCGGGTAATAATATAGTAGGCTTTTACTATCAACGTGAAAGCGTTACAATTTGCAGACGAAGCATAAAACAAAGGGGATTTTCGAGTACATTCTTTGTGACAGCACTGTTATCTTACCATTGCTCTTTTCTTTATTAGAATTTATTTGTTAGGCTTTATATTTACCTGATAATTTATATATGTGGATTAGAATATTTCACGACAACTACACAGAAAAGGTTTGACATCAGCAAATTGAAGGACCCCCTTACCAGAAAAGCTTTTGCAGCTGCCATAAAGAAATGATATCAATTTGCCAAAAGTCAGGAAAAGACTGACTGATGATATAGACCAGAAATTCAACACCATTTCAACAATATATAAGGAAAGCAGCAAATCATGCTTGGGATTCCAGGAAAGGAAGAAGCAAGACTGGATAACACCAGAAACATTAAACACCATAACGATGAGAAAGGAAATGAAAAGAAAGAAAACGGAAGCGAAGTCCCTCAGGTTAAAGCAACTATATAGCGAACAGTACAGTCAGCTGGACAAGGAAGTTAAACGCCAACCCCGAGCCAACAAAAGGAATTTCCTAGACGATCTTTCAAGACAGGCAGAAGAGGCAGCACTGAGAAATGAACAAAGCACAGTATACAAAATAACCAAATTCATCAGCGGAAAACGAGGTGCAAACAATATTACATTAGTAAGAAATAAACAAGGAAATCTCATCACGACAGCAAAGGGACAGGAAACAAGATGGGCAGAGCATTTCAGGGAAACTCTGAATAAGGAACCACCAGAGACACAATTGAATGTTCCTGGGACCCAAAGATGCAGCAATAGAGAATGCAGTCAGCGACCCATAGCGTGACTGCTTGCATCAGGATCAGCGAACCAGAGCTGGTCAAGACCGTACTCCACCTCCACGTGGTGGTCCTGGAAACAGTCTGCAGCAGTGCAGTCTGGCTGAGCGAGTACGGATCGAAGAGGGAAGGAAAACCCGGTCCCAAAAAATGCAATGCAGAAGTTGGATGTGTCGACCGAAAGGTGCAGATATCATAGCTACGGCGTAAACAGACACAACGCAACCACCGTCCTTTTCAGGGCGAACGAGGAAGAAGAAGAAGAATGTTCCTGAGGCTGAAAACGATCTAGATGTGAATACAGACATTCCACGAAAAGAAGAAATCATCACAGCAATCAAAGGGGTAAAGAATGGAAAAGCTCCTGGTCATGATAACTTAAATGCAGAGCTATTTAAGACAGACCCTGAGCTAGCAGCAGAACTATTAGAACCGCTATTTGCACAAGTCTGGAAAACAGGGACAACACCAACAGAGTGGAACAAAGGAATAATTGTCAAACTGCCCAAGAAGGGAGATCTTGCAGACTGCAATAATTGGAGAGGAATCACTCTTCTCTCAGTTCCCAGCAAAATACTAGGCAGGATAATTATACAGAGAATTTCAAAAGCAGTAGAACACAAACTGAGGAAAGAACAAGCAGGATTTAGAAAGAACAGAAGATGTGTAGATCATATATTTACTCTCAGGAACATTATAGAGCAGTGCTCAGAATGGCAAAGACAGCTGTACATTAATTTCGTTGATTTTGAAAGGGCTTTTGACAGTATACATAGGGACAGTTTATGGAAAATACTTAGGGCTTATGGAATTCCAAGCTGCATAGTGTCAATCATAAAAAGCCTCTATGCCAACTTTACGTGTAGTGTTGGGCAGAGCAACCTAACCTTTGAGGTGAAGACAGGAGTATGACAGGGATGCCCCTTATCAACCACTCTATTTTTAACAGTCATAGACTGGGTGATGCGCCAGACAACAGAGGGCAGTCCAAGAGGAATAATATGGACTACATATTCTACATTGGAAGATCTGGAATATGCAGTTGACATTGCACTGCTAACACATTCACATCAACACATCCAGGAAAAAACGGATAGACTTAATAAGTATAGCCAGCAGGTGGGCTTGAACATCAATTTAAAGAAGTCAGAGGTCATGACACTCAATGTGAGCAACCCTGAGCCCACATCAGTAAGGAATCAGCAACTGGTACAGACAGACACCTTCACATACCTAGGATGCATAGTAACACCAGACAGCGGGGCAAGCAAAGACATCAACAACAGAATGAACAAAGCAATAACAGCCTTTTTTAGCCTTAACAACATCTGGAAGCTCTCTCAATACAGCACAAGCACAAAATTAAGATTATATCAGAGCTGTGTGCTTTCTGTGCTTCTCTATGGTGTGGAAAGCTGGAGAGTTACAGAGAAGGAAATATCGAAATTGTCCTCTTTTCACACAACATGTCTAAGAATAATTCATGGAATCTTTTGGCCGAATACCATCACCAACCAAGATCTGCTTACTCTGAGCAAGCAAGAGAACATGCACACCATCATAGCTGGCAGACGCTGGAGCTGGGTTGGCCATGTCCTCAGAAGAGACCCTGATGCCATCACAAGAACAGCTATGCTATGGACCCCTGAAGGAAAATGAAAGAGAGGCCGACCAAAAACAACTTGGCAGAGGACTGTGGAGGCTGAGATGCAAAGAATGAACCAGAGTTGGGGCACTGTATGAAGGTTGGCCACGGACCAAGCAAAGTGGAATCAACTTGTTGTTGCTCTACAAGATGCCACTAGGCGTGATGGCCACTGACTGCTTTGACAGTCGGCGGCTAAGGATCAAAGAAGAAGGGGATACCGTAAAGAAGATGGATTTCAAGACCTCAAAACAGATATTCAGAGACAAGCAGTCATAAAGGGATGAATAATGGTTTCTTGCAGAAAGAATGTTGCAAAACAGAAGAAAATGCTCGACAGTATCATTATTCTGGTTAACTATATCACAGTTTACCTTCTTCAGTAAATTTGTCGATGACTTGTCTATCCTGACCTCTGATTTCTGAAACAGCCCTGTCCAGACGCTGCTTCATTTCCTTTTGTCTTTCTCCTATGTACTTCCTCTTGACATTTTCAATGAGGTATAACATTTTCTGGGAGAAAATTATCAGTTGTGGTCACTGATGCATTAAAACACAACTCAAAGAGCCAAATTACAAATGGCAAAATGTTAACACTGCCATGGCTGGTCCCAAGTGATGCCAAAAAAAAAAGATTCAGTAAAGGTTAACAGTACCACTCAGTAAAACCATTATCATTTTAGACCAAAAACAATAGGAAAATGTTTACCTTTTTTTTTTTTTAAAGTTTTGCCTCGTTTTGGCGAGGCACGGCACGTTCGACCAAGTCGGTTATATTAGGGCGCATGTCCAAATATAAAAGACCTTTAGGTCAGAGAACTAAAAATGTTTACCTGGTCTGCAAATACAAAGGTCTTCTGTTTAAGGAATGTATAGGAGACAGATTTGATTCATGACTGTGCAAGGGATAATACAACGGTAGTTTCGGTTTGTGTACAGTTTACTCTGCTAGCCTTTGACTAAAAAGTCAAACCCACAAGGCAGTGGGGAGGGAAGAGGTTAAAGTGCCATCTTGCTGGTTGTCACATCATAAAGTTTCAGGGTGATTTGATACAGAAAGCTGCCCCTCACAACCATCCCACCTCGCCCTCAGTGACAACCATCTGTTTTGGCTCACAGCTGAATGTACAAGGTATATCAGCACTGAAAGGTTTCCCCAGAATGCACTCTCAAAGTAAATGGAAGTTTTAAAACAGGTCAATAGATTCAAATATCTGAGCACATTAATAACAATGGATAAAAGATGCATCTCAGAAGCGAAGAGCAGAATAACTCCGGCAAAAGCAGCATTCTATAACATGAAGAGTACTTTATGCATCAATTCTTTGTTAATGGAAGTAAGAAAGAGAGGTCTTCAGTGTTATATAGAACCAATCCTGAAATATAGGAGTGAGTCATGGACAGTTAGTAAACAAGTAGGGAAAACACCAGAGGCCACAGAGATATGGTTTTAAAGAAGAATGTTAAACTTACCTTGGGCAACCAAAAAGAGTAATGAGGATGTTCTAAGAGAGGCAAAAGTGGAAAGGAAACATTTCACAAGTAGGAAAGAGGCAATGCTCTTTTTTGGGGCATTTTATGAGAAGAGGAAAGCTGGAATATATCATAACAACAATTAAGATTGAAGGAAAAAGAGATAGAGGAAGACAAAGACAGCAAATACTGGACAGTTTGACATTGTGGCATGGAAAGAAGTAAACAACAGAATTGATAAATTGTGCTGAGGACAGGAAGTTGTGGAGAGACATGATCTCCTACACCACTAGGCATGGTACTTGAAGAAGAAGAAGACAGAAAGAAAACAGAAACCACTTGAAATGTAAATTTTCTTTTTAACACATACTAGATAACACAAAATGCTGATCAAGTGATGAATTATATTTGAGAAGATGATAAAGTAACTCGCCTTTATGTTACCTATAAAACAGTGCATCAACACAGCCTGTGATGTGAGCTCACAGGAGCTTAAGATATTACTGAAAATTAATCATCATAATTACTAGTTGTTTTCTCATGTTTGCATGTTGTTGCAAAGGGTTTCCTACATCTCATCCGAGTGTTTCATTAACATCAATCCTATTTTAGTCCTGTCAAATCTCACTAAGCCCATGTAGTTCTCATGTGTCTCTGAGAAGTTAAAGAACGAAAATTGACCACTGCTCCTCAGACATGTCATTAAGATGTGACCAATATGAAGCAGAACACTGTTATTGCTGATTAGAATCGACGTCATTGCATTCCGGGCAAACCCATAGGTGCTCAGTCTCTCACAGCGAATGTCAAAAGTGTATGAATGCTAATCGTTCCTATTGTGCACTGGTTGTATATATGCCAGATGCATCCTCTCAAATATCCATTCCTGCTAGTCTTACGTTTTATGTCAAATTTCAGCAATCATATCCTTGATGATTCATCAGTTGCCTTTATGAGACAATCTCAGTTGTCTCTATGAGACAATCATCAATTGTCCTTAGTATCTCTCCCTTATCCATATCCAATGCACCTTCTATGGGTACACTTGAAGCTACTCTGTCAGCTCTTTCACTGCCACATACCCCTGGATGACTAGGACAGTAGTTCCAAACAAGTTCCTGAAGATTCGACATCACAATTTTATAAACATATGCACCAACCAAAGAACACACCACAGAAGAAATAGAGGAATACTATGAAGAGATGCAACACACACTTAAAGCAGTAAAATTTACAGATGTGTTGATAGTAATTGGAGATATGAATACAAAAATAGGAAAAAGAAGATATATAGAAAAAAATAGTAGGACAATTTGGATTGTGGAAAAGAAACGATAGAGGAGACAGGCTTATCAAGTTCTCTAAAGGAAACCAACTGGTTATTTGTAACACCTTTTTTGAACACCATGGAAAAGCCCAGGAGACATAACAATAAATCAGATAGACTTTATCATGATCAATAACAGATTTTTTTTAAAAACAGTGTCACAAGTGCAAAGCCATATCCTGGAGCTGATGTAAATTCCAGATCACAATCAAGTGGTGATTAAAATAAATGAAACTAAAAATAACAGGAGACATAAGAAAAGAGGAACCCAAAATAGAAAGATCAGCACTGAAACAACCAGATATAAAATAGAGATATCTTACTAAGGTCAAAAATAAGTATGAATATCTGACAGAAAGTAAGGAACAATTCAGAAGAGAAAACCCAGAAGAAAAAGTACCCACATAATTGGAATCTCTAAAAATAAGCATACAATCAGCAAATAAAAATTTACCAAAAAAGGAGATTAAGAAAATTAAATTTGGATGACAGCTGACATCTTGAACAAAATGGCACAAAGAAAGTAAGCAACACTCCAGAATATAAAACAATAAGCAAAGATTTATGTACTATGCATAGACAGGCAAAAGAACAGCAGATAGAGAAAAAAGATGTAAGGAAATAGAAAACATAGAAGCTAAGCACATGTCAAGGGATATACATGAAGCAATAAAGAAATAGTCAAATAAGTGAAGGATTGACTAAGGAAGAGGCTGCATAAAAAAAAAATTAGAATGGTATAATCTTACTTGATGAGAAAGACATATTAAAAATGGGTAGGATACCTATCACTAGATTCTAATGAAGACCCAAACATTCTCAGATCAGAAGTAGAGAAAGCAATGAATATGATATAGAAAGGAAAATCAGCAGGCATGAACAAAACATGAATAGAAATGACACAAGTCCTGGAGAGCTGTGATATAGATACAATCACAGATTTGTGCAGTGATATATAAAATACAAGATATATAACAGATGACATGAAGAAATCAGTCTTTATAACATTGCTCAAGAAAACTAATGCAACTGAATGTTCAAACTTAAGAACAATCAGCCTGATAAGTCATATAATTAAAATATTGCTCAAGATCATACAGGAGAGAATAAAACAATGAAGCCCAGGAAGAACAGTTTGGTTTTCGATGGAACAGAGAAACAAGAGAAGCAAAATTTTGTATAAGAATATTGTATTAGCAGAAGACCTATTAGGGGGTAAAGGATCCCGTTACACGCCCATTGATGCATATTGGGAATATGGTGTTAGGCCCACATTTTCTTAACCATCGGCACACTATGGGTGATGTGATCAGCATCCCGCCAAGAAGTCCTGTTAGCAGAAGTTCTATTTACAGAAGTCCAAAACAGTATTACATGTGCTTTATTGACTATAAGAAGGCTTTTAAACTAGTCTATCATGAGGAAATAATTGAATGCCTCAAAGACAAAGGTATTGCTGGAAAAGACATAAGAATATTCAGTTACCATTATTGGGAACAAACTGCGACAGTAAGATCTCTCAAGAATGACTCACCATATCTAGAGACAAAAAGTGGTGTGAAACAATGTTGTGTACTCTCCCCCTGCCTATTTAATATCTATACAGAAAATTTTTTAGACAGGTACAGGAAATGCCAGGACTGAACATTGATGGAAGATCAATAAACAACCTTAGATATGCAGTTGATACAGTGTTGTTAGCTGAAAGTGAACAGGAATTACAAGAACCAGTGAAGCAAGTAAACAGCATAAGTCATGAATATGGATTGGACATTAACATCGAGAAAACAAAAACTATGATAATTAGCAAAGCAGACTATAAGCCCACATTAAAGATAAGAATAAATGGGAAAATCCTGGAACAAGTCAGGAGCTTCTCATAACTTGGTCATATAATAACAGAAGGCAGATGTGAAATAGAAATCAAGAAGAAAATAGGAATGGTCAAAGCTACATTCATCAACACGAGACAAATATTAACATCTAAACAGTTAATTCACAAATTCAAACTGAGAATCATCAGATGCTATATATATTCTTCATTACTGTATTGTGCAGAAACATGGATAATGAACAAGCAATCAGAGGAAAGAATAGAGGCCCCTGAGATGAGGATGTATAGAAGAATGGGGCACATCTCTAAGAAAGAGTTGAAAGCAAATAAAGAGGTCATAGAAAACATAGGAATGAAAAAAGAAGTAGTGAAGAAGATCAAAATTAAACAGCTAAAATATTTTGGCCATGTAAAAAGACATAACACCATACAGAAGACCATAACAGAAATAATAGTTGAAGGCAAACATGCAAATAGAAGACAGCACTGTAAGTGGGAAGATAACATCAAGAGATGGACAGGAAAATGTCTATCAGAGTGCACCATCAAGACAAGAGACAGCCAACCTTCGATGTCGAGTTGGCAGCTGATGATGATGAATATGATTCTGTGCATAGGGCTAGCAACCTCATGAAGCAAAACATACTGCTACAGAAACCTATGCTGCAATAGCACATGAATGCTTTTATGCCAGTTTCCAGCAAGGGCACTAACTGCAGTGGTGGCTCAAAAAAATGTGGACTTAACTGCGACAGTAAGATCTCTCAAGAATGCCTCAAAGACACAGGTATTGCTGAAAAAGACATAAGAATATTCAGTAACCATTATTGGGAACAAAGTGCGACAGTAAGATCTCTCAAGAATGACTCACCATATATAGGCACAAAAAGAGGTGTGAAACAATGTTGTGTACTCTCCCCCTGCCTATTTAATATCTATACAGAAATGCAGTTTATCCGCATGGACTTAAATAAATAAAAAGACAGACTAATTCTTGCGGTGATGGTAAACTATATTTTCTTCTTCATCACCCAAATCATTCCCTCTCAGATGAAATTCTCTAATGCTCCATGTCTTATAAAGATATCTAGAGCATGCTGATGCTTTTGCTTTCTTTAACAGTTTTCTTTACAAATTTATCATTTTAAAATTTCAGTGTTCATTAACATTTCTAAGTATTCAAACAGCTTTTTTTAAAGGGTTACTAAACATCCATTTTTAGATTTCTACTTACGTGGATTTCAGACATTTCATATGCAAGCATATATTCAAGTTGGATTGAGAGACGTGTCAAAATTCTAATATTTACGTTTATAAAGAACTGGCTTTAACAGCACAGTTTAGAACAGGTATCCTGAAAAGATTTCTATGATTATCAAAGAAACCTCCTATTGGTTCTAAAATTAACAGTGATGAGCTGTGGCAAATAGACAGTAAATTTAAATACAACAATCTAGTGGTTTCATTATTGTTGTTATTATTATTTATTATTAGACACTTCAGGCTGATCAAGGGCATTAAATCTCTTGATTCTTACAATCTGCAATGTTGACAGACTGGGCATTGACAGAGATTAAAATTGAACCTGCATGTCAGGAAAATAGAAATACGATATCTGGATGTCATGAATCTAGTAATTAGTTCTTCACTGCATCTAGAAGCAATACAGCAAAAAAGCCTGCCTGGAGGGATTACTTTTACCTGCTAGATTACTCTCCATTTTAAAAATTTTAGAAACTTCAGTTATAACTCACTAGCTTCCTAGCTCAGTGGTCTATGGTTCGATCCCCAGATGATGTGGGATTTTTTTAGGCCGCAAACAGCTCCTGGGTGGATCCAGCCCCAATTGGGTACCAGAACAACTTCTGGAAAGGTTAAGGCGGCTGGCATGATGCTGACCACATCACCCCTAGTGTGCCGATGGTCAAGAAAATATGGGCCTAACACCATATTCCCAATATGCCTCAATGGGCGTGTAACGGGATCCCATTTATAACTATCAAGAATGATAAGGTAAGTTTTACAATAAAGGCAGAAGAACATAAATCCTGAATATGAGCCCTTCCAGGTATAAAAAAAAGTGTGAGGTTGTACCTTAATCTGTGTGTTGTAGCGGGGACATTTTCTGACAGCCGATTTACAAATTGGGCAAGTCTTAAGTCCAATAGCCAGTTCACCAGACTCATCACTTGTTGCAGTAGAAGTTGTCATCCACTGGTCCATAAATTCCACTTCAATCACATGACCACAGTCAAGTTCAATAAAAGGAGTGGTTGGATCACCGTCATATCCATAGAGACTTTCGTTCATGAGGGTCTGAAAGAAGTGGTTTGAATGCCATTAGACAAGCCAACAAACTGCCCAGTAACACACTGGAATGACAAATAAGCTTTTTTCACACTTTAGAAAGACGAGTGAACTATTTTGTCAGACACTAGAAAGACCATAAAAAACTGTAATAAATCAGCTTCAGTTAGACAATAAAAGACAAATCGGTTCAGTTACATGTCAAAAAGTTCAACAAACTACTTTATCCATCAATTAAAAAAATATTGCAAGAACTACTGATCTGTCAAGTCAGGTATAAGGAAAAACAAAAATAGTGAATCAACAAACTGCTCTGTTGGTCAGTTCAAGATCCAAACTGCTCAACCAGGTATTAGAAAACTGAATCAACATGGAAAAAAATATAGAAACAGGCATTCAGACATATTCAGTTGCTACCATAGGCTTACTAGCAGCATCATTCCAAATCATTTATTTCATATCATATACAAGTAGTGAAAAAATTATAGTTATGCACTGTTTAAATATCTTAGATAATCATACTTATGTACATATCAACATCAACAAAATTACTAAAATGAAAAGCCTCTGTCCTTCTCTCTGTATGCATGCACATATATGTGTGTGAAAATGACATGGTCTTCAATTTTATATACTTTGAAATTGTACAACGCACGAAATAAATTATTTTCTTTTTTCAGGTTTCATTTTGTATTTACTGTTGGCTTTCTTTACATGTCTCATAATTTATTTCCTAACAAACAAATTATAATCCCTATAACTTTGGGTAGGTCTAATACTCACTTTTTTTTCTACAGGATGGGAAGAGTAGCAGCACAGTTGTAATACTAGTACAGTGCTTCTTAACCACGGGTGCATGCACCCCTTGGGGGTGTGTGACTTATCTTCTAGGGGTGCAAGACAAGCCAGATATTTTAGAAGACGAATCACCATAAACAATATATAATACACAGAACTCTAATGTATTTGTAAAAGATAGAACATTGACAATATGAATTAGATAGAGAAAATGGGGATAAAATAATAAGTTTCTGTAGCATTAACAGCCTGGTCATTGGAGGAACACTTTTCCCATACACAGAAATTCACAAATTAACATGGGAATCACCAAATGGCCGGGACAGAAACCAGATAGACCACATGATGATTAATGGTAGATGGAGACATGCATTGCAAGATGTGAAGGTAAGAAGAGGTGCAGATGTGGGAAGTGACCACCATTTAGTCGTAGCAAAACTGAAGGTGAAAATCAGAACTGCTGGACCAACTGTAACTACACAGAATAGGTTTGACATCAGCAAATTGAAGGACCCCCTTATCAGAAAAGCTTTTGCAGCTGACATAAAGAAATGATATCAAATTGCCAAAAGTCAGGAAAAGACATCGACTGATGATATAGACAAGAAATCTGACATCATTTCAATAATATATAAAGAACGCAGCAAGTCATGCTTGGGATTCCAGGAAAGGAAGAAGCAAGACTGGATAACACCAGAAATATTAAACACCATAGCGATGAGAAAGGAAATGAAAAGAAAGAAAACAGAAGCGAAATCCCCCAGGTTAAAGCAACTATATAGCGAACAGTACAGTCAGCTGGACAAGGAAGTTAAATGCGAAACCCGAGCCAACAAAAGGAATTTCCTAGACGATCTTACAAGACAGGCAGAAGAGGCAGCACTGAGAAATGCACAAAGCACAGTATACAAAATAACTAAAACCATCAGCGAAAAACGAGGTGCAAACAATATTACATTAGTAAGAGATAAGCAGGGAAATCTCATCACGACAGCAAAGGGACAGGAAACAAGATGGGCAGAGCATTTCAGAGAAACTCTGAACAAGGAACCACCAGAGACACAGTTGAATGTTCCTGACGCTGAAAACGATCTGGATGTTAATACAGACATTCCACGGAAGGAAGAAATCATCACGGCAATCAAGGGTTAAAGAATGGAAAAGCTCCCGGCCACGATAACTTAAATACAGAGCTATTTAAGACAGACCCTGAGCTAGCAGCAGAACTACTAGAACCACTATTTGCACAAGTCTGGAAAACAGGGACAACATCAACAGAGTGGAACAAAGGAATAATTGTCAAATTGCCCAAGAAGGGAGACCTTGCAGACTGCAATAATTGGAGAGGAATCACTCTTCTCTCAGTTCCCAGCAAAAAGTAGGCAGGATAATTATACAGAGAATCTCAAAAGCAGTAGATCACAAACTGAGGAAAGAAATAGCAGGATTCAGAAAGAACAGAAGATGTGCAGATCATACATTTACCCTCAGGAACATCATAGAGCAGTGCTCAGAATGGCAGAGACAGCTGTACATTAATTTCGTTGATTTTGAAAAGGCTTTTGACAGTATACATAGGGTCAGTTTATGGAAAATACTGAGGGCTTTTGGAATTCCAAGCTGCATAGTGTCAATCATAAAAAGCCTCTATGCCAACTTTACGTGTAGCGTTGGGCAGAGCAACCTAACCTTTGAGGTGAAGACAGGAGTATGACAGGGATGCCCCTTATCAACCACTCTATGGAAAATCTGAGGGCTTATGGAATTCCAAGCTGCATAGTGTCAATCATAAAAAGCCTCTATGCCAACTTTACATGTAGCGTTGGGCAGAGCAACCTAACCTTTGAGGTGAAGACAGGAGTACGACAGGGATGCCCCTTATCAACCACTCTATTTTTAACAGTCATAGTCTGGGTGATGCACCAGACAACAGAGGGCAGTCCAAGAGGAATAAGATGGACTACATTTTCTACATTGGAAGATCTGGAATATGCAGATGACATTGCACTACTAGCACGTTCACATCAACACATCCAGGAAAAAACGGATAGACTTAATAAGTATAGCCAGCAGGTGGGCTTGAACATCAATCTAAAGAAGACAGAGGTCATGACGCTCAATGTGAGCAACCCTGAGCCCATATCAGTATCTGGAACAGCAGTATGAGGAATCAGCAACTGGAACAGACAGACACCTTCACATACCCAGGATGCATAGTAACACCAGATGGCGAAGCAAGCAAAGACATCAACAACAGAATGAACAAAGCAAGAACAGCCTTTTTTAGCCTAAACAACATTTGGAAGTCCTCTCAGTACAGCACAAGCACAAAATTAAGACTATATGAAAGGTGTACTTTCTGTGCTTCTCTATGGTGCAGAATGCTGGACAGTAACAGAGAAGGAAATGTCGAAATTGTCCTCTTTCCACACAACCTGCCTAAGAAAAATTTTCCAAATCTTTTGGCCGAATACCATCACCAACCAAGAACTGCTTACTCGGAGCAAGCAAGAGGACATGCACACCTTCATAACTGGCAGATGCTGGAATTGGGTTGGCCATGTCCTCAGAAGAGACCCTGATGCCATCACAAGAACAGCTATGCTATGGACCCTGGAAGGAAAACGAAAGAGAGGGCGACTGAAAACAACTTGGCGGAGGACTGTGGAGGCTGAGATGCAAAGAATGAACCAGAGTTGGGGCACTGTACGAAGGATGGCCACCGACCGAGCAAAGTGGAATCAATTTGTTGCTGCCCTACAAGATGCCACGAGGCGTAATGTCCACTGACTGCTTTGACGGTCGGCAGCTAAGGATATAAGAAAGAAGAAGAGAACCTTTGCCATCTTCAAGTACCATGCCTAATGGTGTAGGAAATAATGTCTCTCCACAACTTCCTGTCTCCAGTAGCATTTATCAATTCTGTTGTTGACTTCTTTCCATGCCATGATATCAAACTGTCCTTTGTTTGCTCAAACCTTTGTCATATTCTGTAAAGAACATTTTCTCAAAACATGTCTCTTTTAAGCATTTCTGGTATGTTTTGCAAGCTAGAAGATAAAGGGGTGTGAGGCTTCTTAAGACGCTGTAAAAGGGTGTGAGGTTTCTTAAGATGCTGCAAAGGGGTGCAAGGCTTCTTAAGATGCTTTAAAGGGATGTGAGGCTTCTTAAGAGGCTGTAAAGGGCATGAGGCTTAAGGGGCTGTAAGAGGGTGCGAGGCTTCTTAAGATGCTTTAAAGGGGTGCGAGGCTTCTTAAGATGCTTTAAAGGGGTGCGGGACCTCTAAAAGGTTAAGAAACACTGGTCTAGAAGCAGAATCATTTGTTGTTGTGATTTTGACATTTTAGAAGGGAGTGCTCATTAGTGTTCTCTTGCAAACACTGCACGGAATGACTTCTATTATAAAATAATTTTGTCCCAGTTGCAACCACAGCTGATTCTTATTGCTGAATTACTTTTAATTCTCTAGATTACTTGGCATGTTCTTGTTGGAGATATTAACAGCTTATAAATTTCTCCCTTTTAAACTTTGATCTGAGGACTTTCCTGAACATCACTAAATTTATTGTTATACAGTGCCATGCACATCCTTTAGCAAGTGACCTACATTCCCATGATTTTATTAGACATCACTAATTTTCTTTGCATGTAAAGTATATATTAACTGCTGTGTATATACACTTTTTTTTATTGCTAATGTCTTTTCACTGTTATTAAAAAGATGTCCATCACTGCAATACAGTTTAATAAAAAAAATTGCAAGCACTTTAAAGCCATACAAGGACTGGCATGAAGGAAATGACAAATACACAATACCCTCTCTAAAAGGCAACCAGTAACTATTCATGGTTTTTCTAGATTTTTGTGAACAAGGATAAAATTATATTAATAAAAAAGGATGAACTGTAGTGTTTTATAACTTTTCTTACTGTTTTGTCACAAACAGTGCATAGTCGCGGGCACTTCTCCCCACATAAGCCACAACAAATATGGCCACAGGGAAGTCTGTTTCGGCAATCCGCATCACAAGAAGGTCTCTCACATGGGTGACAACAGAGATTTACACAAGAATGATGTCTGCACTTCCAGGAGCAGGGTTCTACACATGGTGAGCACAGCTCCCCACACTTTTTAGGACAACGTGAATGTATGCAGGCTGTTTCACAAGGTCGCCTATTGAAAGGATTTTGAGCATTTTAAACATAATAGAAAATAATTCTCAGATGGGCATTTTAAACATTCTTCAAAAAAATATAACAAAAGCTTTTCATCTGGATACAAAACTGACACAAAAAATAGTAGAAGGTAAACCATATACAATAAACTCAAGTAATTTAGATAATTCCACTCAGCAATTGAAGAAGGAAGTTGGTCCTCAATTAAAGAGGCCAAAGATGCAGTTAAGAGGAAGTCAAAAGGGTCTAGGCTTCTGATTTCCATTTTTTTCTTCTAGAAAATCCCCAGGCTGAGGACCTAGAATGTTCAAACACACAAGGAAGAAGAGATGCACAGAGATGGTAGCAAAATTTAAACGATATAAAATTTGCCCTTTGTACTGTACAGATCAAGGTGTAAGGGAATAGAAAGGAAGAAACTGCTCAAAAGAGAAATGGTACTGTCCTCAGGTCATGAGAAAGAAAGTGCACACCAGAATGTATTTGTAGCTCTAACGCTGTCAAAGAAAGTGCATTAGGCACTCACAGAATGGAAAGCAATGGGAACCAGAAACATCAGCAACATTCAAAAACTGCTAAAAAGAAAAACAAAGATCCAGCAAGTGTTATGAAACCAATCGATGACATAAAAAGGATCCATGAAAGAAACATTTTACACCACACTTTAAAATATCACAAACAAAACCAGAAATAAAGACATTGGTTTGGTTTGGTTTTTGAACCCCACACTTGAAAACTGGTGCTTTTTGTGTGCAAGGGATAACCGGTTCAACCCCATGTGGGTTATAATTTGGGTTTATAGTGTTCATCATCCATATAGTGTATTACTTTGTTTTTCTTGTGTGTTGGCTCTTCCAAGCTGTAATTTATCTGCCGTTTGTTGTGGCAATGTTTAATGTCTATGGTGTTTGTAGTGTATCTTCTTCTATGAAACCATATTGCTCTCTCTCGCTATTAACTTAGATTCAAGACTGAGATTTCGTTTTTGTAGCCTGCTGCCATAATGGTCACCGCCGGAAGTCAGTAAAGACATTAAAATTTTTATGGACAACATAAATGCAAAAATAAGTACAGATAACTAGCGGCTTTAAAGAGATTATAGGAAAACATGGACTTGGAACAATGAGTAACAATGGAAAATTCTTTCATAAACTTCTGTGTTTTAAATCAACTGGCTGCAGCATGAAGCACATTTCCACTTAACAGAATACACAAAGCAACATGGATATCATCTGACCACAGGGCAGAAATCATACCAATTATATATGCATAGAAAAGAAGTTTAGATCATCATACCTGTCAACCTGTACGAATTTTTCGTACAATGTACGTATTTTTGATACTTTTAGCAGTGTACGGCCGTACTGACTCGTTGTACGGATTTTTCCCCCCACCCGAAAAAAAAAAAAATCGAAGAAAATCGGTTTATTTTTTTTTTAATTATTAAAATAATCCTTACAATATTTTCCAACCTAAGTTTTTTAAAATTTTAAATCATAAAATATTTTCTAGCCCAGGTTTTTTTTAAACCAATTTAAAAAATTTTAATTCCGAGAATCCCGGCGTCTGTTTTTAAACAGAGGTCTCTCCCAGCAACAAATCAAATCCTTTTATACCCAACAATTCCCCAAAAACTTTGAATTCGGCCTCAAACACTTTCGGTTTTCAGCGTGACATGAAGTATTTTTTAATTTACCTGTTATCAGCCACGCTTGCCAAGACACTTCGACGCCATTTTGTTTAAAAAAGCTAAGTTTAAAACTTGGTTAAATATTGATGTTTTGCTTTGTTGCAATTTAATCGCTGTCTTAATCTTTCCAGTTATATCTTGCCCTTCAGTATATTTCCGATAAATTAATGTCATAATATTCTGTGTAGGCCCTACATAACTAGAAAAAAAAGTTTGTTTGCGTTGAGTAGGCCTACTTTATCCAGCGGTAGAGATTCACTACTTTATTCTTTAATAAAGTGGCGATCTATTATCACTGGTTTAGGCTACCAACTTTTAAATAATAATTTTGTAAATTTTTGGTAGTATGTTTTTCTTCCTTGATTTGATATTCTGTTCATAATTTGGTTTATTTTTTTTTTTTTACTGTTAGCTGTTTGCTTTGCATCGTTGAATTTTTTTTTTTTTTTGTCGTTCTCTTAATCTTTCCTGTTATATTTTGACCATTTAAATATTTCCAATAAATTAATATCATAAAATTTTGTGTAGGCCCTACAAACGTAGAAAAAAAAAGTGCATTTGCATTGAGTAGGCCTACCTACTTTATTCCAGCGGTCAAGATTCGCTGCTTTATTTTTTAATAAAGTGGCAATCTATTATCACTGGTCTAGGCTACCAACTCTTAAATAATTTTGTAAATTTTTGGTGCTACGTTTTTCTTCTTAGATTTGATATTCTGTTCATAATTTGGTTAATTTTTTTTTTTTTTTTTTTTTTTTACTGTTAGCTGTTTGCTTTGCATTGTTGTATGTTTTTTTTTTTCGTTCTCTTAATCTTTCCAGTTATAGTTTGATCATTTAAATATTTCCAATAAATTAATGTCATAATATTCTGTGTTGGCCCTACATAACTAGAAAAAAAGTTTGCGTAAACTTTGCTGCTTTATTTTTCAATAAAAAAATCCACACAGACTGCAGGAGGTCCATGAATGCAGACACACTCATCTTTTTTACAGTTTAAGATTAACATTGATACATGCTGTGCAGACTTTAAGCCCACAAATGCAATTCTGCAAAGTGCTAAAAGTGCATGTTGTTGATTATAATACAAAACACTGTGTATCGAAAGAATAGTACCTAACGATCACTAAGTTTTTTATATGTAAAGAACAGCATGAGACTATTAGCATGTTTTATATCACACTAATTCAAATGCTAATAGATTTGTATGTGTCAATTCTCGTTTTAAAACTGTATTGTATATAATTTATTAATACATTTTTGCGTAAGGATTCGTGGGCGTTTGTAAGGATTTTTTGGGTCCGGCGTACAGGTTTTTCTCTCAGGAGGTTGACAGGTATGGATCATCAATACATGATGTTAGCAATTGTAGTGAAGCAGAAGTGACATCAGATCACCACCTTCTGTTGGGTTAAAACAAAGATGAAACTCAGAAGGCACGAGGAACTTGCACTGCACTGGAAAATATATTGAAATCAAGGGAAATCCATTCAAACACAAAAATAAGAATCTTCAACTCAAACGTCAAGGATGTCCCTCTGAAGGCTCTGAAACATGAAGAAAAAAAAAATGACAGTGAGAAAGTTACATATAAATGGGAGCTCATGCAAAACAGAAGGACTAAAATGGTATGACAAGAGCATCAATGTGGAAAGAAATCAGAGGAATAAACTTGAGAAGATGCTGGCACTGACTGAATAGGACATACACTAAGAAAATCGGCTGTTAGCAAAGCAAGGTTGAGCTTGTCCTGGAATCCCAATGGTACGAGAAATAAATCAATCAATACCTTTTAGAATTCGTGTGTTACCAGGGCCCGAAAGGGGAGCAAAGAATAGTAACACTGTTCCCTTCCATGCATATCGTAGAAAGCGACTAAGGAGGGTTGGGCATGGGGCTGGTTACTCCAGCCTGAAATAAAAATTTAAACCACAAAAAACTTCAACAAACATGGACAAGTCAATTAAGGAATATAAAACACAGCCATCCAAGACAGGGGAAGGTTCTCTCACAGGGAGGCGTATGATGCAACACAGAGAAAGCCGAAAGGAGTCTGTGTTACTGATTAACCTTCTTTCTTCTAGGAGAACCTCCAGATTTGGCACCTGGAATGTTCGGACATTGAACGAACAAGGGAAAGCGGCACAGGTAGCAGCAGAAATGAGGGAATATAAAATCGAGGTTCTGGGACTATGTGAAACAAAGTGGAAGGGGGTAGACAAGGCAGTCCTTGTTTTGGAACCCCCAGAGCAAGAGAGGCAGAGGTAGACCAAGAAGCACATGGAGAAGAGAGCTGGAAACAGAGGTGAAAGAACTTGAGATGATGGCACGTGACAGGAGGACTTGGCATGTGTTTGTTGAAGGCCTACGCTCCTTTGTGAGTGAAGGGTTATGAATGAATGACTACCTTTTAGCTCCCCAAGGAGCACAGGCCTTCAACAAACACATGCCAAGTCTTAAGGTTTTTATATATGTCTTCCTCATGATTTTCATTTCTGTCTATAGTTCTCCCTATACCCTGGGGATTACAGAACCAGGACTGTCTTGTAATGCTTTCAATATCTTTCCTGAACATGTCGTAGACATTGCTAGCATCTTCTTCTCACCTCTTTTTCCACTACCACTTGTTTGATACTTGTCATCAGTTCCATGTGTGTGATCTTGTAGTATAATTTTAATCCTCCTAGTCTTCGAATTTATCAAAGTCTGCAAGTTCTAGGTTGTTGTTATCACCTGGTTTAGATTTCAGAAATTTTTGCCCAACAGCATGCAAGAAGGATGTGTTAGGCTCAGAAACATTAAACTCTCCAAGACACATATCTGAACTGTGCAGGTAACTTACGTGCAAGGGGGGCAGCTGTTGCAGGTGTCTCGACACTCGTGCCCACAGATTAGTATTTTCTGACATTTCTTTTGGCAGTCCATGTGTAATCGTTTGTTACTGCACTGACCACAAGTGCCAGCACAAAGATGGCTACATGCCAGTTCGGTATTACATGGTTCTGGGCATTTACTTCTGTCTTGATTCCTTGCCTGTCCACACCGACCATCAAAAGTTTGATGACCACATAGGTCTGCTGTTATCTGCAATAAAAACACAATTAAAATATGTGGTTTTTTTTTTTTTTAAATACAAAATTTCATTTACTCTATGACATATTTACTTGATGTGTTTACCATAACTTTTAATGTTTTCATTATTTGTATTCCTCATTACTACTTTTTGGACATGAAAAACCCCCCTCCCCCCTCCTCGGCACAGGGCAGTAGGAATTGACGTCAATTTGTTGAGGGCCTCGGATAAGACATAAGATAAAGGTTGTTATATAAGATACAAATGTTAGATAAAGATTATTATATATGATACAAATGTCATATTATGTTAGATAACGGTTATTATATAAGATACAAATGTCATATTATGTAAGATAAAGGTTATGATATAAGATACAAATGTCATATTATGTAAGATAAAGATTATTATATAAGATACAAATGTCATATTATGTGAGATAAAGGTTATATAAGATACAAATGTCATATTCTGTAAGATAAAGGTTATTATATAAGATACAAACGTCATATTATGTAAGATAAAGATTATTATATATGATACAAATGTCATATTATGTAAGATAAAGGTTATTATATAAGATACAAATGCCATATTATGAAAGATAAAGATGTCTTATTATGTAAGAAGATGAAAGAAAGATGTCCTATTATGTAAAGTGATGTCTTATTATGTAAGATGAAGATGCCCTATTTTGTAAAATGAAGATGTCTTACTATGTCAGAGCAAGATTTCTTATTACGTCAGATGAAGATATCCTACTATGTAAGGTGGGAATGTCTTATTATGTAAGACAAAGATGTCTTACTTTGTGAGACAAAGATGTTGTATTATGTAAGATGATGAAAGATGTTTTATTATATAAGAAAAAGATGTCTTATTATGTAAGATGAAGATGTCTTTTTAGTATGTCTTATAAAACAGTCTTATTTTTTTTTTTACAGAGATGCATTACACATAACTCTGTAACAGTACTCAAATAAATCAACATTATTTCTTTTTACAAACCTGTATCTTCACTTGGCACATGTCTTGTGTGTGTGCGTGCTTGCTACCACAGCGACCAGTACATGGATGGCCACAGGGCAGTGTTTCTTGACACTTCTCTTTACATTCAAACTGGTTGGGCTCTAGATAACAAGGTACTTTCTGTATGTGACGACAGATGGGGATGCGCTTTTCGACAAGGTTTCGGCAAAAATCATGCTGTCCACAGCGATGGTTTTCATTGCAGTGCTGTTTGCATTTTTCACAAATGTATCTACATCTTTCATTACATTCTGCATTCTTATGATCAATGTCATCTGCATGACAGACTCGTTTGCAGCTATGTCCACACTTGAGTCTCATCTCACAAGGTTGGGAGCAACCACCTTCAGAGACGTTATCAAAGTCTTTGTGACTCCTTATAACTGTCTCTTTCTTTGTGTGTCTCAGACAGGTTAAAGTAATATGATCTTTTAAGAACCCTAAGCGTTTAGCTTCAGCAGTTATGTCTTCCATGAGGGGGCTACTTCTTGATAAGCCAACAAAATTCCCGACCACATAAAGGCCAATTTTGGCACGAGATAAAGCTACACAAATTCTGTTGTTGGCTTTGAGAAAACCAATTTCATCATCATCATTGCTCCTGACCAATGAAAGGAGAACAATATCATTTTCATTTCCTTGATAGTTGTCCACTGATGAAATCTTCACTCCCTTCATTTGTGCTACAGTTTTATGTGATTTTGCCAATGGTTCAATAAGGTTTTTGATCAAATGAATCTGCCCAGCGTAAGGGGAGAGAATGGTTATCTGTTCTGCTGTGAACTGCCCTTGTAAGAGCAGGTACTCGCATAATCCAATGATAAAACGTGCCTCAAATTCGTTACTAAATGTGCTGGTCTCATGCTCTTGTTGATCATATTCTGTGTGTTGGATGAAACAAACATTTCCTTTTACTCTTAACACATCTGGGTAAGTCTTCACCACATCATGGTCCTTCAAATCTGGATAAAGATCAGGTAACCGCATCAGTCTGGATATTTCAGGCCGCATCCTATGCTGATACCTCAAGCAGTCATAATGAAAATCATTGTTCACAAGCCTTTCAAAAAGTGAAATATCAAGGCCATTATTTTTCTTTAACTCGTAGACAGAAGGATTGGGTCGCAGCTGTTTGTGATCTCCAATAAGGACAACATGCTGACACTGGTCAGTGAGAGATGTGATCACATGACCCTCAAACACTTCTGCAGCTTCCTCAACCAATACAATCTTAGGCCCAATTTCCCGAAGGATTCCTTGATAACGAGCAGCACCTGTTGTCGTCATGCCTATTACAGTAGCCCTTTCCAATATCATCTTTTCCTCCTGGTGCAGAACTTCTTGGTACCTTCTGGCTGTCTGCTCATACTGCTCAGATGTAACTCTAATTTCACCCCTGATCTGGCGGCAGTATAAGTCCACCCAATATTTATACAGTCTCCATTTATCACTGCGTTTTAAACTCCACACATTATAAATTTGGTCCACTTCATCTTCATTCATTCTGTCCACATTCTGAAGATAGCCCAGGAGAATTGCTCTGTACTTCATTTTGAAAGGAATCATACTTTTCCAGTGTTTCCTTTGATCTTTTGACAAGCCTGATGGCATTGGCTCTTCTCCATATTCACTAATATTGAAAGCAATATTCTCTCGTCGAATTCTGACTGCTTCTAAGTCAGCATCATCAAGTTTTGTATTCACATTTCTCACGTTTTCAATAAAATCCTCACCAAGACCTTCTAACAGCTCTGCAAACAAATCATTACCATTGCCTTCATTATCACCATCATCATCATCATCGTCATCTATGTCCAGATGTCGAGTTTGAGGCAGGTCAGCATTCATCATTTCAAGAAGATCAACATCATCATCCTCCTCATCTTCTTCAGGGTCATCTCTGTTTTCAACAGCTGCAGCAGCAGCTTCAGCACCCACAGCTTCAGGTATTCCTGCATTCTGTGCTTGGCCCCTCTCTGCTTCATTTCTCTGTCTGCGCTCAGTTTTTTCTTTGAGGTTATCAACATCATAGCTAATTCCAAGCCATCTTGTAATAATACTGTTTTTTCCAGATCGCTGTGTTAGTGTCTCATAATGGTCTTCACGCATAACACATTTCAAAAAAGACTCTTTAACAATTTCCCTCTCCAAGATTTCAAGCTTGGCTGCCTCTTTGTGGATATCAGCTTTCAAATCTTTCAACTTTAGCCTTGTGTCTTGTTTTGCAATATGAATTTCTAAGGGAACCATCCTGTTTTCTCTAGCTCTGTTCCTCATACCTCTCAAATTAAATTCCTCCAGTCGTTCGCTCTTGCTTCTAGACCCAACTCGAACTAATGACCCTTGAAAAAAATTTAAAATGCCCTCCAGAAACTGATCCAGTGCATGATTTGTGTAACAGACTAGCAGTATGGGAGACTGAGCCCTATCTCCTAGCCATATCTGTTTGTTCTGCAGCAGAGCTTTCATAACCAATAGGCCAATGAATGTTTTACCTGTGCCTGGTGGACCTTGAATTATTGAAAACTCTCTGGTCAGAGCATGCTGCAAAGCTACAAACTGTGAATTATCCAGGGAGAATGTGTTGGGGCCTGGCCACGATTCTAAGTCAAGGATATTCACTGCTGCAGCAACAGCAGATGCCTGACTGAATTGTGCTTCTTCATCCTGGTTATCTTTGATAATATAAGCACTGTCAACTAAAGGTCGAAGATCATAAGTAGGATTCTCAATGTTCTGAAGATACTGTGGAGGGTCAATATGATTATTACACTGCCCAATGTATCTCCAGAATGGAAAGTTAATTTCTGTAAACTGTTGCAAACCCAACAAAACATACTTGTATGCCTCAAAGTATGTGGGTGATTCTACCATGACAAATCGCTGATCCCTAGCTTCACTAATCAATCTCAAAAACTCCTCTTGTCTTCCTACTTGAAAATCAGGTCCATTAGCATTCAGGACACACTGTACATCTACAAGACCCCTTGCCAGATCCTTTGCATCACGGTTTTCCACAACTGCACACTGGTAAGTATTGAAGTTGTCAGTGGACAGGCAAAGGAGAGATCCATACTTGAGTCTCTGGGACACAGCCCAATTAACTCTTCTCAGTTGTGACACATCAAAGGACAGTCTGAAGCACAGGCCTTTGTCATGACATATGGGACGGACAATTCGTACCTGAAATTAGACAATATTTCTGTTTGAATTATACACATACAAATGTAAATCTAAGAAATCTGTAAAAACAAAATACAGGGTGTTTCAAAATTATGTAAACAAGCTTTTAATGCCGTTAACTCATTTATCATTTGAGATAGAAATATGGCATTTTCACATCTAAAGTCACAAATGTTCCAAGTGTTGACGACCTGCAACAATGCATTGTTCACAGAGATGAAAAACTGACTTCCATTCCGTAATTTTACTAAATGACTAGTGAAACATGTAATTTTAATTTGATGTCTCAGGTCCCTCACTGTGCGCATTTTGACACAAGCACAACCTTCTATAAAAATAAAAACTTGACGAAAAATAATCTAATGGCATTATTCATTTGTATCTAACATTATTCTGCTCTGTTTTTGCAAAATAGCAACATTCTGTGTTCAGTTATGTGTGAGTTATCTGCATTTGAAGCATGTATGTATAATTTTGAAACATCTTGTATACTGTTTTCTGTATCTTCTTATTCTTCTACATTTAGAACTCCAGGCATAAGAGGTTTCACTTTTTGTTCCCCTTGCAGCATTTGAGGATAAGATTTTGGGCTTTCTTGCAACCCCTGAGGGCTTCCCCAACTCAGCAGGTGCAACTGGTGGAGGTGGTGAAATGCCTCGAGATGGACGATCGTCTACCCTGAATGGTGGTCTGGTTTTCTGTATGTCAGCTTTATCACACTGAAAAATGCAAATTCTCAAGAGAGCTTATACACAACCTGTCATTCATTCATTATCATTCAGCTCCCCAAGGAGCATGGGCCTTCAGCATATGCATGTCAAGTCCTCTTGGCCTGTGCCATCTGATTTAGGTTTTTCCATGTCTTCCTCATCCTTTTCAGTTCTGTCTCTAGTTTTCTTTTCCAGGCGTTTTTCGATCTACCTCTCTTACCCTGATGATTTCAGAAGAAGGACTGCCTGGTAATGCTATCAACAGGTTTTTTCAGTTTGTGTCCCTTCCAATGCCAGCGCCTTCTTCTGATCTCTAGTTCCACGTGCACTTGTCTGGTCATCATCGTTAGCTCCACATTGGTGATCTTCTTGTTACCGTACTATTTAAATCATTCTATTCTACTCAAGCGTCCACTTACTGAAGTCTTTAATGTCTTGGTTGTAATTTTTGTTGTTCTCTCTATTTCAGCACCATACAAGGGGTCAGAATGGCTAAGAGGCATGGTGTCCGCCTCAAATTATAAAGGTACCAGGTTCGATTCCCAGTAGAGGGAATATAATTGATGGAAATTTTTTTCAGAACCAGTGGTCCTAATGATGTCACACTCCCCACTGGTCTCCTTGGTAGTAAGATCGGGTGACAAGCCTTCTCTGATAAGGGCGAAAAAAAAGGTCCCATGTGCAATTTAAAAATCCCTTGGCAGTTGGAAATCGTAAAGAGTTGGCCATAAAGCTGCTGCCCTGGCAAAACTTAAAAATTAGAAACCTACCCACCAAAATATATTTATAGAATGTGCGATTCCTATATACATATGTTGGGATTCTTGCTGGTGCTATGGAGTTCATGCACTTTTCTTATATCCTCCTTGTGCAATCTAAGGGAGGAGATAGACCTTGATGAAAATGACTGCTCACACATCAGCCACACTGTCCGGTTCACATAAAGATGATTACGTGAGGTGGCCACAGGGTCACATAGGGACATTAGTTGCAGGGAACTACTGTGGTCAATGGTTACCAACACATATGGATGCAGCAGACTTTGCAACACAAGAATAAAAATATATTTATTAAAATTTGTGTCCTTAATATTTTATGTTCATTCACATTTATGTTTTTACCAAATAGAAAATTCACTTCATGAATCTCAGTACTCACATGAAAGTAGACCTGCATTCCTCTGAGATCTTTACGATCCCCTCCATCTAGATATTTCATGATGTTCTTCCTCAGAGGAAGGATCAAATCAGCCCGCAGCAGGCGGAACTGTAATTTTAAAATGCACACACAAAAGCTCATAATTTGTTCTTACTTTTAAGAGCAGCAAAGATGTGCAACCAATGATTATTAGTCTTCATTCATGCATTACCCTTCAGCTCCCTATGGAGCATAGACTTCAACACAAGAATGCTATGCCTTTCTGTCCTGTGTCATCCATTCAAGATCTTTCCATGTCATCTTTGTCCCTTTTAAGCAGATCTCCAAATACTGTCTGGATGTCTTTATGGAACTCCCTCTTTTTCTCTTACACTAGGGATTCTAGAGCAAGAACTGCCTTGCAATGTTATCAGCTGGTTTTCTCAATGGGTTCTTTCCAAAGTTTGCATCTTTTCCTCACCTCGTTCCACTTGTGTTTGTTATTTCAGTTCTACATTAGTGATCGTGTCATACCATTTAAATCCTATACTGTGTAAGCACCTATTTATGATAGTCTGTAAATTCTTCGTTGTCATTTTTATTGTTGTCCATGTTTCAGAGCCATAAAAAAGGACTGACTTGACGTTAGGTTAATAGGGATGAAAGACAGTTGGGCACAAGGCCGGCAACCTTGTCCCCTTTAAATAATTATATGCTATAGAAAGCCATATTCGCAGTATGGAAGACAGTTACATCCCCTAGGATATTTTCGATGGACAACTGGCAGATGGCAAAAGGTTCAAAGGTGTGTGCAAGACAGACATGAAGGCACTGGATATAAATCCAGCAACTTGGGAGGATGAAGTTGCCGATTGTACCAAGTGGCTATGCTCCCTACGGCGTCACTTCAGATTAGGCTAAATGAAGCTCTTAGAACAAGCAGATGAGAAAAGAACATGTCAAAAAGAACACCAGGCACACAAAAAAAAAGCTGAGGACTATCATCTCAAGGGTGCATCATTCCCATAGTCAGTTATGACTGAAAGAGACTACTGCTAGAAGGTGTAAGAGGTCTAGTGGCTACTTCCACTTAAGATCTGCTGATGCAATTGGACTTAAAGGACAGTCAAGAACAAGGGCCCTTAAAAGGCTTGTCAAAACTATACTGCTGACTGTGGAACAACTGCAATGGACTAAGAAATTCTGGACAGTAATTTATGTACACCAAACTGCTACTTTCACATCTGCCTCAAGTTGGCAGAATTGCTAAAACCAGGAGTGACTTTGGAAGTTGAAACCAACGTGAATTGAGTTTAATTCCCAGCACAGGCAGAAAAAACTTGAGCGGGGTCAAAATCTTGTGCAGTTGGAACAATGCTAAGTTCCCAAAAAAGGTTCGGGTCCACATCTAAGTCATTTTGGACACAAACTCTTCTAACTTACTTGTCCTGATCAATTTGTCTTCGAGGTTGCTGCAGCATATGTTTAACTATGTCCTTCTTCTTGTTAATTGCTTGATCATTTTGATAAAAAGTATCTATAACATTTTCTAGAACCATAAAAATGTGTGCCAGTACTTTTGACGCATTATTTGGAAATATCTCAGCTGTGCGTTTGAACAGATTAGAACATCCTTGATGTACTCAGCATCTCTTGCATCAAAGCTATGCCTAATCTGGTCAAGAAAGTCTTCTGTATCCTTAAATATGCTAAGGATATGCATGACAGCTTGCTGCAGAGCATTCTGAGTGCCCTCAACACCTTTGGCTAAAACTTTCATAATCAATTTCAACTTCTTCCTTACTTACTTACTTAGTCGTTCTCTTCTACCGTGAGGTGTAGAGGTTTGGACGAGAGAGGGCCATACTATCCTATCAGCTGTCTTCCTCCTAGCCTGGTTCCATTCTAGTCCTCGGTCCTTCAAATATTGTCTAATGTTGTCCTCCCAGCAGAGTCTTGGTCATCCTGGATCCCTGGCTCTTAGTTTCCCATGCGTTTTGTGGTAGCCGATCTTCTCCCATTCTGCTGATATGGCCAAACCATCTTAGTTGGAACTGTTCTAATTGGGTCTGCAAGGGCTGGGTTTTTAGGCCTTGATGTATCATCTGGTTGTGGACCATGCCTCTTCTTGTTGCTTCAACCACCTTCCTCAGATACCTCAGTTCTGAGGTTTGGATCTGGCTTTTGTGGGTTTTAGTCATTGCCCATGTCGCATTCATACATCAAGACTGGGACATAGGTGGAGAGGTATACAGCCATCTTCGTCTTCTTACCCACTTCTCTTTTGCTGAGGAATTCTCGATTTATGGCCTGAAAAAGTCTCCCAGCTGCTGCTCTTTGGGTAGCCAACTCTTCTTTGATGCCTCCCTTCCGTTCTATGACAGCCCCAAGGTATTTAAAGTGGTTGACCTGCTCTGGGACCTGTTCTCCCAGCTTAATCTGATGCCTTCTATCCTCTTGTGATATCACCATGGTATTTGTTTTAGAGCTGCTTATGACGATCCCACTCTTCTCCGGCTCTTCCTTCCAGACTTGCAGGTTGGATTGGAGATGTGCCTCTGATTTAGCAATCACTGCAACATCATCAGGAAATGCCAGCTCTGAAATACAGATCTGTCTCATCTTCCAGTACCCTACTGAATACTTTCTTGTCCTCTCCTTACATGCCTTGATGACATCTTCCATGAGGAGTATGAAAAGATAAGGTGACAGGATATCACCTTGTCTTACACCAGTGGTGGTCCTGAACTCTTCTGACTTATGGTTTGCCATCCTCACATAATTTATGCAAGACTTGTAGAAGCTCTGTATAGCATGAATCAGAGGTGCTGGAATGTTCATCCTTGCCAAACAGTCCCAAATTTTGCTCCAGGGGACCTTGTCAAACGCCTTTTCCAGATCTAAGAAACAAAGATGGATCTCACTCTTATACTCTAGGGCCTTTTTACTCAGCTGTCTGAGTGTGAAGATTAGGTCTTCAGTATTTCGGTTTGCTCGGAAGCCACACTGGACCTCATCCATTTGTGGCTCAGCGAGGCATCTGAGTCTCTTCTCCAGGATTCTAGAGAAGATTTTACCAGGGACACTGTGGTGGATTAACACCGGGGAGGTTATTGATGGTATAAAAAAAAAAGAAAATATAAGTGTCAACAGCGTGAGGTCAAGCTATGTAAGACCCTGAGTCTAATAGTTGAAAATAGTGTTGATGAGTTCTCAGGGGACCTAACGCTACCTCCCTCAGATCTCACGCTGTGCAATATTTTTATATCTATTGAGTGATGTTTGTTATATGGCTACGTGTCTAGGGTAATGCAAATGTAGTGATCAACAAATCAATGTTTAAACTGTGTACAGCCTATGAAGTCTTGTCCATAAATGTCTAATAATGGAATTTTAAGAAACAATACTGACTGAGTGTCACTAAATTGGAGGACTGATCATATCACAAAACAGTTTATATTATCGTGTGGAGAATACAACGTGATGAATTGACATAAGCCTGCAATCTTATGGCTTATCTTGTGGTTTCTTTGAAGATAGATGACTTGCTCGAAGTACCACACACTCGTTCTCAACGGTGTCCTCTGGAAACTGCCAAAGTAACTAGACTTCAAAATATGGGCAAAACAGCAATTTGCCTCGAACTCTGCAGCTCCAGGTTTGTCTCACTTGATTTTAGGTGATGCAAGCTGCAACAATCCTCCCTAAGTACACTAGTTATTTATCTCCACCACTAACAATTAAACATCATTAAACATGAGTTGTGATCAGATAAAGAGCTAACCAAAATAGCTACAGTCTCTAATTTTAATTGTGACTGCTTCATACTCAGGGGGTATCTTCTTCTCCCCACATGGTTTCAATGCCCGTGTCACTTTAAACCTTCGTTATCTTCAGCTGGGATACACTCTTTTCTTTTTCTCTTTTTAGTGATATGTTAATTCTTTTCATAAGAAATCTTATTTATTTTTAAAGTTATTGGAATCTGAGGTCTGCCAAAGACTGCTAGTGGCTTCCTGGTCTTACAGTCGTAATATTTTATATATCCATTTTCCAACACAATGTACTTTCATTTGCTTCATAAGTCTAAATGGCATGCCTGTGCTCATAGTATGTCGCAAGCTTCCACAAAGACAAATGTCGCACAACACAAAATTTGTGGGCGCCCTATCTGGGTTGGCCTCTACATATTAATAATAATATACATCAATAAAATTGTTCATCTTACCGCAATCAATGAAATATTTCACAAGTATAAGGTTAACTAGCGATCAATGGCACAAGTTCAGATTGCCGAATTCCAAACTGCAAAGGCAATTGGTCACAAATTGCTCTGCTTCTGCTCTTAACCCTTCTTGAAGGAAATATTTTTTCAAGTGGCACTTATGCTTAGCAAAGCGTTCGTTTTATCCCCTCTCTTAGTAGACTAACCTCAACCAATCAAATCAAGTTAAGCCAATTTGACTTTCTTTCAAAAAACGAGTTTAGAAAAAGTAAGATCCGAAGATTTTCAAAGTTGAGCGGTTACCCCTGTTTATATCTGTCTGTCTTCAATTTTTAATTTCTACGATATCTCCGTTATTATTGAAGTGATTTTAAAAATTGAAAGTGATTATTAACCGGAGAATTGTCTTTTATCTAGCCAGTATGTTTTCATTTACTTCTTTATCCTAGTTTTCATCTTTGTACTTTTTCGTCTTTCTTTATTCAGAACAACATACTTTTACTCTCAAGCAAGATAACATATTATAGGGATTAATATGGTATTCTAATAAACAATATTATCGTTTCTGTCCTTTCCCTTTATTTATTTTTCCATTAGAATACAATACATTATCTACGTTTTTCTTGCCCCTTTCTCTGCCCTGCACACATTTGGTTTGCTAGTTTCAGTTTCACAATGCACAAGTTAGGTTAGATTTTTTTCTATGTTAATCCCCCCCCCCCCTTTTTTTCTCTCTCGCCAGTTTTTTGAAAACGAAACAACGCTTTGGCCGACTGCCAAACTGTCTAATGGTCATTTTAAATATTGGTATGGGTAGACTGTGTGGGGTTTAAAGGGGACGGGTAACTTATTTTGCGCTCATTGTCAAAAGAAATTCAAATCTTCGTTACCGAGTGACATAGAGACAGATTCAAACACTGTAGTTATTTATAGTTACAACCTTCACTAAATAATAGGATGGGGTGAATGCGTTTGCGGGTGGTAACCCTTTTAAACGATAATAGTAGAGAAAATTCAAATACTGTGTCCACATCTTAGCAGACGTTTTGCCTTTTGCCCTTGGCAATTTTCAAATATACTAGTGGGGTTAAAAGTTGTAAAACTACTTTACTAGATTTCGAATTGAGCGGGAGGGGTAATACGGAGTGACTTTATCATAGACACTGAGAAGAGATATGCCTCTATGGTTTCCACATTGTCGGTTGTCACCCTTTTTGAAAGTCGGTGTAATGATGGCAATCTCCCAATCCCTCGGTATGGTCTTGTTGCACCAAGCTGCCTGTAGGACCCTCAGGAGTAATAGGTCGCCTGCTGCTCCCATGTACTTAACCATTTCTGGTGTTATACCATCATGCCCTGCTGCTTTGCCCATCTTGATTTTCTCCAGTGCTGCCTTCAGTTCTTCCATCTTTATGCCATCTTCACCACCATTGGTTTCATCTTCTGTGCTAGTGGTTATCATTTCAGATGCCTGACCTTCCTCATCATCAAGGAATTCTAAGAAATATTCTTCCCAACTTTCCATTACTTCCTTTGAGGCAGTAAGCAATTTGCCTTGCTTGTCCTTTATAAAATTATGAGGGCACTGTTTTTCCTTCCTCATGTTCATTAGGGTCTTGCAGAACAATTTCTAGTTTTCTTGCGCATCTTTTTCTAGCTTTTCTCCAAAATTCTTCCCAGGACTTCTGTTTTCCTGCTAGCACCTTGTTCTTTGCTTCTGTTCTGAGTATCACATATTCTCTACATTTCTATTTTTCCTGCTGTGTCTTTAGTTCCTTAGTATTGTTGCCATGCCTTTTTCTTCTCTCTTATTTTCTCTTTTAGATCTCTTCTAGTTCTTATCATAACATATAACATAAGCCAAGGTAATAAACTGCAATTAATCTTCTCATCAAGAAAATGAATCCAAACTACTAACATTTGCAGTCATTCAGTGTAACAAGAGCAATCTGTCATCATTCCTCATAAAAGATAAAGATAATCTGTAATTATTTTTCTAATTAAATGAATCAATCTCTCAGCATACCTGTATGTCAAGATAATCATTTATGTTCTCACAGCCACCCTTAATCTTGTTAGCACGATATACAATGTCTTGAGCCGGATCAAAATCTTGTGCAGTTGGAACAATGCTAAGTCCCCGAAAAAGATTCGGGTCCACATCTAAGTCATTTTGGACATGAACTCTCCTAACTTCATTGTCCTGATCAATTTGTCTTCGAGGTTGCTGCAGCATATGTTTAACTATGTCCTTCTTCTCATTAATTGCTTGATCATTTTGATAAAAAGTATCTATAACATTTTCTAGAACCATAAAAATGTGTGCCAGTACTTTTGACGCATTATTTGGAAATGTTTCAGCTGTGCGTTTGAACAGAATTAGAACAGCCTTGATATACTCTGCATCTCTTGCATCAAAGCTATGCCTAATCTGATCAAGAAAGTCTTCTGTATCCTTAAATGCGCTAAGGATATTCATGACAGCTTGTGGCTGAGCATTCTGAGTGCCTTCAACACCTTTGGCTAAAACTTTCACAATCAATTTCAACTTCTCTGGAGCATATTCCTTCAGAAGTCTTTCCAAACTTCCATCTTGTGTATCAAGGCGCAGCAATATTGTGGAAGGGTCAGTCTTCTCACTCAGCAAGGCCTGTAGCTCTGGTGCTGACAGAGGATTTGTTCTTTTCCTGTTATAATGTTTGAAAGAGATAAAAATTAACAAAACATGCATGAAAAATCATAATTTTTTAATATCTGTAGAAATCCATCTAACAGCATTGCTTCTATGAGGCATTCACTTATTTAATTCCTTTTTGCTTCTTATGGACCACGGAGCAACCACTACAGTTGACACCCCCCCCCAACCTTCTTTTCCAGGAAGCATGTAACAAAGCCCCTATGCTCTTGTAGCAGTAAAGTCTGTAGCAGTAAAGTCTGTAGCAGTAAAGTCTGTAGCAGTAAAGTCTGTAGCAGTAAAGTCTGTAGCAATGTGTTTTGCATAATGAGGTTGCCAACCCCATGCACAACCTTATATTACTTATAAGTTGCCTTTTAGGACATCACCAAGGAAACAGTAGTTATTTTCTTTCTTTGCCTCCTCAGAGACCCATGTGAAGTACACATGGGCACTTATACTGCCACACAAATGAAAAATATTTCACTCTTTAGCAAAAAACCTCAGTTATCCACTTTAAATTTTTTTTTTAACATAAATAAATAAAAATATGGACCCACATGGTTTTATCACAATTTTACACTTTAGATGATGCATGGAGGCATATCTGGATTCATCCTTATATGACCACCAGCTATGCACAATGCTACAATATATGTATGTGGAAGCGAACCTATGTCTGTAAGGCTAATTAAATCCTCACTGACACTTGAAATCATCCACACACTTCCAGGAATTCCCCCTGAGGCGAAATTTGTTGATAACCCAGCACTGCACACTAAGCTTGGAGAAGTCACTTGAGCCCAGGCGTAATTCTTTGGCTTTGACTTGGTTGACCACATGCAAAAGGATCTCACTATGGACTCAGTGACAGGCAGTGGCTCTGTGCAGGGCATGACAATTCCTTGGGAGAGCACAGAACCAGAGTACAGTATTTTAACTCTGCATAGTTGGAGAGCCCCCTTGAATGGCGGGGAATGCACAGTATGCCATGCACTTCTTACTTCTAGCTTGGGACCAGATGTGACAATCCTTTAAATGCAAGCCAAGCTGGAGAAACTGGAGCTCATGACCTCAACTCAACACGTTTCAAAATGGCAGAAAAGCCACAGGAAGAGCATAGATCTACAGTGTAGATAATACCAAGGAGTCTCCAAATTGGTATTGGCTGCTAAAGAGCGAGAAGCTCAGCAGCCCTAGTTAAACAAAAACACTTTAGATGAGTATCCAAGTCTCAAGTGGAAAACACACTTTCTCATTCAACAACCACAATTCATTATACATGATACCACACTGTCCATCAGTCCAGCTCTTTCTTAGTGACTCGCTTTGCAAGATATGCCTTAAGTATTTGGCACCTCTAGTCAAGCAGCAAAACGACTCTGCCATAAATAAACAACAGACAGTTCCAGTAAAGGGAATGAGGCTGGATAGGTTGACTGTGCAGGGGCAGTGAAAAATGCTGGTTATTACTGCAAATGGGAAGAATTAAATAGAATGTGGAGTTTATGATGCAGAATAGTTAGACTAAATGGTTACAACATCCATCAAAGAGTACTGACTACAGTAGATCAAGTGACCCTGTTTGCTCAGTAAATGAACATCTTACATCAGAATTAGAATATGTTCAGTGCTATTTACATGTTCAAAACTGACAAGACTGAACTCATATTTCCCGTCATCATAAAATGAATACTAAAATATACCATATGTACCAGTTACAAAATGTTGATTTTAAAAAATTCATTATAACACTGAAAACTTTATGTGTTTAACCATGAAAATAAGGTTAAAATTACCCTGAATAGCTGTACCTCCCCCACCTTTTTGGAGCATTTTAGAAAACTGATAAAAAAAATATTTAAAGAAAAAAGTCATTAAGCTTAGTCATAATAAATGGCTTAGCTCTTAATTACTCTGATATGAAATTAAACCTGCTTCTTTTACATAATTTTTTTTTTCAAACACAAAAATGGGGAAAAAATATATGGGGGGAAGAATAAAAAGCTTATGATGTAATTTTGGTGAGATAATTTTGTGAAAAAATGTGATAAAGGTCAGTGAGTGTCAATTTTAACGTAAAATTGTGGGAAATCATGTACGGACAGCCCCTTTTCTGTGTTACATAACACTTTTTCTACATGGCCAAATAATTGTAGCTTATTTGTTTTATGGATATTATGAAATATTAGTTCTGTATTCTGTCTTTTTAATTAATTTTTTTTTACCATACCAAAGGATTGGGAGATTGCCATCATAACACCAATTTTCAAAAAGGGTGACAATTGACAATGTGGAAACCATAGAGGCATATCCCTTCTCAGTGACCCTGGTAAAATCTACTCTAGAATCCTAGAGCAGAGACTCCGACGCCTAGCTGAGCCACAATTGGATGATGTCCAGTGCGGATTCCGAGCAAACCGAAGTACTCAAGACCTAATCTTCACACTCAGACAGCTGAGTGAAAAGGCCCTAGAGTATGAGTGAGATCCATCTTTGTTTCATAGATCAGGCGTTTGAAAAGGCGTTTGACAGGGTCCCCTGGAGCAAACTTTGGGACTGTTTGACAAGGAAAAACATTCCAGCACCTCTGATTCATGCTTTACAGAGCTTCTACAAGTCTTGCAGAAATTATGTGAGGACAGCAAACCATAAGTCAGAAGAATTCAGGACCACCACTGGTGTAAGACAAGGTGATATCCTGTCACCTTATCTTTTCATACTCCTCATGGACGATGTCCTCAAGGCTTGTAAGGAGAGAACAAGAAAATATTCAGTGAGTTACTGGAAGATGAGACAGGTCTGTATATCAGAGCTGCATTTGCTGATGATGTTGCCCCGATTGCTAAATCAGAGGCACATCTCCAATCCAACCTGCAAGTCTGGAAGGAAGAGCTGGAGAAGAGAGGGATGGTCATAAGCAGCTCTAAAACAAAATCCATGGTGATATCACGAGAAGAAAGAAGACATCAGATTAAGCTTGAAGAACAGGTCCTGGAGCAGGTCGACCACATTAAATACCTCGGAGCTATTATAGACCGAACGGGGGGCATCAAAGAAGAGTTGGCCACAGAGAGAGGTTGGTAAGAAGAATCACCGCTCCACTATGTAGTCTTGACATATGGATGCGAGTCATGGGCAATGACTACAACCCACAAAAGCCAGATCCAAACCTCAGAAATGAGGTATCTGAGGAAGGTGGTTGAAGTAACAAGAAGACACATGGTCCGCAACCAAACGATACATCAAGGCCTAAAATCCCACCCCCTGCAGACCCAAGTAGAACAGTCCCAACTAAGATGGTTTGGCCATGTCTGCAGAATAGGAGAAGATCGGCTACCATGACAAGCATGGGAAACAAAGAGCCAGGGATCCAGACCCCAGCACGACTGAGTCCGCTGGAAGAACATTGGACAATCTTTGAAGGACCGAGGACTAGAATGGAACCAGGCCAGGAGGAAGACAGCCGATAGGATAGTCTGGCGCTCTCTCTTCCAAACCTCTACACCTCACGGTAGAAGGGGAACGACTAAGTAAGTAAGTAAGTAAATAAATTTTTTTTTTGCAACCATTTTAGAACATGACTTTTCTGGTATTGTATAGAAGGAGGATGTTTTTTTTTTCCAGTGCTCGTTTAGTAATGTGACTTTTCTGGCACTTGTTTAGTAGTGTGACTTTTCTGGCACTTGTTTAGTAATGTCACTTTTCTGGCACTTGTTAAGTAGTGTGACTTTTCTGGCACTTTTTAGTAATGTGACTTTTCTGCCACTTGTTTAGTAATATGACTTCTGGCACTTGTTTAGTAATATGACTTTTCTGGCACTTATTAAGTAGTGTGACTTATTTCAATGATTGTGTTGTATTGCAACTTGTTTGGGTACTTGGTTAGTAACATGTCTTTTTTTAAGTACTTGCTTGGTAATATGACTTTCTTTGATACTGGTTCAGTAATGTGTCATTTAAAAAAAAAAAAAAAAACTAGTAACATGAAATTTTTGTGGTATTTGTTAGGAGAAAGACTTGTGGCATTTGTTTAGTAGCAAGACTTTTGTGGTAATTGTTTAATAATGTTACGTTTCATATTTTATTGCTCGCATGAATTTGTTTTGCCTCGTGTACTGCTCCCTCAGGCATGTCCTAGAAGGCAACTAATATGAGGTTGCATATGGGGCTGGCAACCTCATCATGTAAATCAAACTGCTAGAGATACCACCATGGCAAGACCGTATGACTGCTACATATGGACTTCCTGTATGGGGGACTAGATTTCAGTTGTGGCTCAATGCTCCATAAGACGCTACTACTACTACTACTACTTAGTCGTTCCTCTTCTACCGTGAGGTGTAGAGGTTTGTAAGAGAGAGCGCCATACTATTCTATCGGCTGTCTTCCTCCTGGCTTATTTCCATTCTAGTCCTCGGTCCTTCAAAGATTGTCTAATGTTGTCCTCCCAGCGGACTCTGGGTCGTCCTGGGGGTCTGGATCCCTGGCTCTTTGTTTCCCATGCTTGTCGTGGTAGCCGATCTTCTCCCATTCTGCAGACATGGCCAAACCATCTCAGTTGGGACTGTTCTACTTGAGTCTGCAGGGGGTGGGATTTTAGGCCTTGACGTATCGTCTGGTTGCGGACCATGTCTCTTCTTGTTACTTCAACCACTTAATCAGATACCTCATTTCTGAGGTTTTCCAAAAGACGCACAAAGATAAACCAATGAATAATAATGAATTTGTTTTAAAATTGCTTATTAACATTTTTTTTTAAATTTAATGATGAAAGATATCCTGTTCAACCTCTGATGGGTTATAATTAGGATATATATTGTTTTCAATTCCAAATAATATGAACAACTGCCGATATGGGAAAGTGGCATCACACCTGTCAAATCATTGCAAATCTTGTTTAATACTATTTGACTATATTATGCAGTTCCCTAGGTCTGTCTATTCTCAACACCTCATATATTTATAGGTAAATTTGATGCCTGCAAATAATCTAACATTGGGATTCTCATTTGTTCAAATCTGTTGCGTGCATATTTTGACGCACATATTACAAAAATCGATATGGCTATTTAATATGGAAAAGATATAGACATTCATTTGTGTATGAAAATGCTGTCTATGGGGAAAGCGAGATAATCCATGTTTGATTCACACTTTTGATTATAGGAGTAATCGTTCTTGATATTGATCCGGCGCACGGATATTGCTCTTATATTTGTACTTATTTTTAGGGCCAGAAAATAGATTAATTTGCTTATTATGTTTATGGCCTGAATTCATATGTATTACATATTATTAGTACAAGTAGAATCAGTCCTATATTGTATATTTTGGATGGGTAGGCGGGACTAGATTCTTATTATTCCGGTCTAGCGGAAGTATGAGTTGTCTTGTCAAGTCGTGATGAGTTCCGATGTACCGTGATAATGGCGGGTACGCACTTTTCAAAGGGCTGGTAGATTCTTAAGGAAATATGATTCATGAAGTGGTTTTCTTCTAAAGGAGATGGTATCTCTACTATAGTTTATGTTAGAGACTCTCCTAAGGTACGGTACAATGTATAATTCGGACTCCATGTATTGCCAGATCCTATATTGATGATCTCATGTCGATTCGACCAAGATGGAACATTGTGCTTCGTATCGCTAGGGTCGTGTTTTGTATCGACGAAGATGACAGACTTTCCTACAGCGGTTATGGCTACGTGAATTAACCTGATCACCGTAGAGCTGTATGGAAACATTTATGAAATCATTTATATACCCATTATAAATTAACTCTGGCTTATATTCTCCTTCCTATGAATGAGTGAACGACAACTCAGGGAGGCGGCCATGTTAGATTTCGGTCATCATATGTTTTGATCACTGCCAAGAGAACAGATTATTTATCCTATTATCGGACAGTGACAGGGAGATCTCAATCTTGCTAGAAACCCCCTTTCGTGGTTTCATAATATATACTACAAACTATGGACGTCAAGTAACTTTAGTTATTTACCGATCTGCCTTCACTGACGCGTTTAGTCAGATAGGGGGATGCGGCCATAATGTATCATGACATTGAACTTTTGATGTACTGCCCATTATTTCTGAATGTGTCATGACTTCAGATCTGCTATGTATACCTACAAATTGATATGTCAACATACCATGATGTACTCGTATGTCCCAGTGTGTACGTCTGAATAAATTGAGTAAACAAAGATTCCAGCAGTCTGCATTGGTGCCTTGTAGACACAAGTGTATGAGTGGTTATATTGGTCAGCACACGAACAGTACACCATTCGCGGTAATCACACTCTACACTTCTACTCCATACATACACCATCCTGCGTCGGTTGAAGTGACCAAGTTTAGGGCCTGCTTCCCCTGGAGCCTTTGCCTTCCCTAACTCAGGACTAGGGTGAGTTACCCATTTACAGCTGGGTAGACTGGAGCATGCCTGATCTCAACAACACACCACTCTTCCTTACAGAGCATACAGACTGACACTTTACAGAGTGGGAGATAAACAAAAAAAAGAAGAAAGAAACTTTTACAATACCTCTTACATTTTAATAAGAAATGTTCTATATTATACTGCCTTGAAGACATCCTGCACAGTAAAGTTCTTCTATTCTGAAATAGCCTTTTCCCAGCTGTACTCTGCTTATTAACATGAATTTTGTTTTCTAATTATTTGTTTAGTAATGTGATTTTTTTTAGTTTGTATCAGTAAATTGAATAACTTTTTTTAGTACTTATTTCTTTATTATTACTATTTTCAATATGGAATGATTTTAGAAAATACAGTAAAGGAAAACAAAACTGAAATACCTGTGTTTTACTTGTGCTGCTGCATTTTGCAGAAATGCATCATCTTCTTCCTCCATTACTGAGTTTCTGTGAGGTCTTAATTCTGAAAAGAAAGTGTCATGTTAAACCTATGTTAAACATCTTGATGTTCTGTGAGGTCTTAATTCTGAAAAGTGTCATGTTAAACATCTTGTTGTTCAGTGAGGTCTTAATCCTGAAAAGAGAGTGTCATGTTAAACATGTTGTTCTGTGAGGTCTTAACTCTGAAAAGAAAGTGTCATGTTAAACCTATGTTAAACATCTTGTTGTTCTGTGAGATCTCAATCTGGAAAGAAAGTGTCATGTTAAACTGCTGATGCAAGTGTAATAATTATGTATTAACACGGGTGTAGTTAGAGTATATGGCACCCGGGGTGGATACTACATTTGGCACACCCCCCCCCCCCCATAAAGAAACACTTGCAGGCACATTTTTAGCAGTAAGTACCAGTATAATAGTGCCCCTTCACACTCGCCTTGCGGCTATCACCTGGGGCAGACAGCCATCCCCTTAGTATGTCACTCCATGTTAAACAGTTTTGTTGCTTCTGTGAGATCTAAATTTTGGAAAGTGTCAAGTGTAAAAACTCCACGTGAAACAGTTTTTATTCCTTCTGTGAGATCTAAATCATCTATTTCAACAAGCTAAAGATGGGAACTACCGATCAGTGTAACTATGGCACTGATAAAATGACTGCTGAACATTTGCTTCACGGTTGACTAACATATGCGGAACAGAGAAAGCGCAAATGGCCGACACCAGTACCATTATTGGAAAAGCTCCACGGAGATTCAAATAGCCTCAAACTGACTACTGCTTTCTTTGAAAACATTCAAGTAGACGTCTGAGAGTGTACGAAGAAGATGAAGATGAAAAGATATATACTAAGAATTGTAAATTAAACGGGGAAAAGATTAGCGTAATAAAATGTTTGAGATTGACAGATATAATATTCAGAGTCAATGGGCTATCAAGCTTAACTGGTCATTAAACTTAGATTAATGTGAAAGCAGGGGGAGGGCGACAATCTGGAAAACAATGTCATATTCAATTCCTAATACACAAATGACACAATAATGACAGACAGACTCGAGCTTCTATATCACAGCAAATTTCAGAATAACATATAACATTAGTTCGCTTTTCTTTTAAAACACCGCTTTGCGCAGACCGTAGTTATAATACAAGCGTTCCGTTATATTCCGGTCTCTATACACACATAGTTAAATATATGTATCACTCAAACGTATAATTACCTGGAGACCAAGGGGGAAAAAAACGAAAGAAAGAAAATGAGCACAATCCACACTAATCTGCAAATGGTCGACTAAATCCATTTCTTGTTTTTACACGTAAAAAATTATAAATTTCTCTGAACTGAACGCAACAGTTTCACTTTCAGTAGACAGTCTATTTGAAGTACCTTATGACGTAAGTCGAAAAAGATATATGGAAAATACATAAGAATACTCAACAGTCTATACTAGGAACAAACTGCGACAGTAAGATTTGCCAGGAATGATCAAATATAGACATAAAACCACGGGTAAGATATGCAGGCTACTGTCCTCGTGTATTTCTTTTTTAACACAGTGCTTCTCAACCCGGGGTTCTGGGGGTGCACAACCCGACTTCTGGGGTGGGGAGGGGTTGCGAGACATACCACATGTTTTAGAAAGTGAATCACCATAAACACACTATAATACACAGAACTCAAAAGTGTCTATACAAAATAGAACATCGACAGCATTAATTATGGTACTTAACTAAGCCTCTTCTTTTTTTAAATGAGATGTTTCCTCGTTTTGGCGAGGCACGGCTCCGTTCAACATAGATACAAGATCCATCGGTTATATTAGGGCGCATGTCCAAATCTAATAGACCGTGGGTCTGATTATTCTGCTAACTTAAGTCACATTTTTGAACAACGTTTTCCCAAGCATAATTAAACAGAAGCAGCGGAAGGTTCATTAATCTAGTAAGCTCGTGATTACTATTAAGTGTTAAAATGCTCGATTGTCATATATTCTAACATTAATTATAAAAAAAAAAAAAAAAAAAAACAAACAATATATTACTAGAACGCAAGGTCTTTTGTATTTGGACATGCACCCTAATATAGCCAACGGACATGCGTCTAGGTTGAACAAGCAGAACGCGCCTCGCCAAAACGGGGCAAAGCTCCTATTAAAAAAATAATAGTTAAAACATATTTAAAATTATCTCTGTCAGTCTTTAGTTATGAATATGTTTCTTCGTTTTTTTCATTTTCGCTCCCTGTGGAGCATGGAATCACCCCTGCAGTTGTTCCCTTGAATGAAACTTGCACTAAAGCATTCATTTGCTCTTGCAGTATTGGTATCTTATAGTCGTGAGACCTAAGGGTCTTTTATATTTGGACATGCGCCCTAATATAACCGACTAGGTTGAACGGGACGCGCCTCGCCAAAACTTTATTTTTAAAAAAAATAAAAAAATAAAAAATTGGTATCTGTAGCAATGTTTAGAGTTACTGCCCTTTGAAATGGCCGTTCATTATTGTTACGTTTTGAACCCTAACCCAAACCCTATCCCTGCCCCCTAATACTAACCCTCTCAATCAACACTAACAACAATTAACGGTCATTCCAAAAGGAAGTATCTCTAAACAAGTGATCTCTAAAATAGTATTTTGCCACAATTTCTGTTACAAGACAAGGTCCATGCACTTCATACACGTCGCCTTCTTACGACTTGCCAGAAGTAGCAGTCGTCATATTGCCTCTTCGTCTCCGTAGAGACCCTTGGGAACTATACGGGGAAGTTATGAATAATCTTCTTATTTCACCTTTCAACTCTCAAAGAAGCATAGGTCTTCATCAAACGTATGCCAAGTCTTCCTGTCCTGTGCCATCAGCTCGAGGTCTTTCCATGTCTTCTTCATGCCTGCCTCCAGTTGTCTTTTCCATGTGTGCTTCCTCTATCGTTCTTACCCTGAGGACTCCAGAACAATGACTATCTGATAATGCCGTCAATAGGTTTTCCATATACGTGTGCTATCCATCTCCATGGTCTTCTTATTTCTTGTTCCACTGGCGCTTGTCTAGTTCTTGTCATTAGTTCCACATTAATGATCTAGTCATACAAATTCAATCCTTCTATTCTATGCAAGCATCCATTTATGAAAGTGTGTGACCGGGGCCCGAAATGTGAGCAAAGTTAGTAAAACTGTTCCCTTCCACAATTTTTTCGAGGCGGGCGTGCCTGGTCTTAGCCGCCTCTAGGGAAGTACCCAGTGTTAATATTAATTTTTATTTATATTCTTATGTGTTAACCTTCACTTTGTTTCCTTTCCCTGACGAAGGCCTTGTGGCTGCAACATTGGCTATTTTCTTTGTCTTTTGTCATCGTAAGACGAATCACCTTTTTTTCGGTGAGTTCTATATTCAAAATAATTGTTTTCACTATGTCTACAACTGTTTGAAAACAACATGGGAAATTACTCATAAAAGCACTTCTAATTAATGTGGCTCTAACGATTTCTTATTCTTCTTTTCCTTTTCGTTCGTTAAAGAGCAAGGACCACCACTGCCACTTGTCCCTTTTTGCTGCATCAAAACATCTGTGTGCTCCTTCAGTAGTAGTTTCTATCGCAATTTTTTTTTTTTTACATGAATTAGCCAACCCCACGCACCTTTCATTAGTACCCCCTCTTTCAGCATGCTTGGTGGGGCAGTGGCCCTATTCTTGCTATCTCCTCAGAGACCCCCGTGACCTACCCGGGCCATAAATCGCGGATTCATCAGCAAAAAAGAAATTGGTAAGAAGACGAAGATGGCGGTATACCGTTTCACCCATGTTTCTGTCTTGACTTACGGATGCGAGTCATGGGCAAACACTAAACACCCAAAAATGCCAGCTGCAAACCTCAGAAATGCGGTAACTGAGGAAGGTGGTCAAAGTAGCAAGAAGGGATATGGTCCGCAACCAGACGATACGAAATGGCCTCGAACCCCAGTCCCTGCAGACCTGTGTGAAACAGTCCGAGTTACGATGGTTTGGCCATGTCTGCAAAATGGGAGAAGATCGGCTACAACGGCAAACATGGGAAACCTAGAGCCAGACCTCCAGAACGACCCATAGTTCGCTGGAAGGACAACATCAGACAATGCCTGAAAGACCGAGGACTGGACTGGAAACAGACCATAAGGAAGCCAGCCGATATGATAGCATGGTGTGCTCTCTGGCTAACCACTACACCTCAAGGAAGAAGTGGAAGAACTAAGTAAGCTTCCTAACCTATTTTGGGACATGGACCCTTCTGACTGCCCGATGAAGGCTGTGGACCCCTTATTGTCTGATGAAGGCTATGGGCCCCTTATATGAGAAAATGGTACAAAAAAAGCACATTAAACAATGTTACATTTTAAATGTTAGCTTACGTACACGGACCCAGAAGAATCCATTAACGAAATGAGCCCGAGGACCACAAGTTAAGAAACACTGATTACGCGCAAACAGACTTGAAAACTAATCGATAAATCAATCAAATAGCGAACGCATTTTTTTTCTGAAAAGAGCATTAATTAAAGGAAAAGTAGCCTCTGGGGTTAATTTACTTCTTGTAACATAATCAAATGAAGAAGACGTTGGCGATGGATAGTACACACACACTGAGAAAACTTGTTGATAGTACTATAAGACAGCCTTTTATCTGGAACCTCCAGGGTAAGACAGGTAGTGGGAGACCGAGGAACACATGTCGAAAAGAAAACTGGAAATTGACATGAAGGGGATGGGTAGACATGGAAAGACATTGAGCTGATGGCAAGGGACATGAAGACCTGGTATACGATTGTTGAAGGCCTATGCTCCTTTCGGAAACAGAATGGTGACGAATGAATGAAAATGTTAATCATGACCAGCCGGCATCATGACTAGCAATATAAGAAATCAAGGAGAGTTAGTATAAGTAAAATACAAACACGATTAAAGAAACGTGCAAGGCACTGGAGGATGTCTATTACGGCGCGTAACTCTATAAGCTGAAAATAACAACGGAAACCAAAAAACAGGGTTAACTCTCGTGGATGACGATATATATGGTAATTTCCTATTACTCGTACCTTTTTGCTCCGCAGTGAATATATGCAATTAAGTGTTCTTTCGTAGCAGTTAGGGTTTGGTTTAGGATTAGTGTTAACCCTAATCCTAAACCTAACCCTAACTCCTACGAAACTGGACATAACTACACATATTCACTGCAGAGCAAAACGGTACGAGTAATAGGAAATTGCCATTTCACTTTCAGTTTTACGTTCGAACAGTTTACGTCAACAGTATAAATAGACATGCAATTGCGTCCTGCATAAATTATCTCGCGCTGGGCGCCTAAAGTTGGAAGCCCGCTCCAAAGTATGTCACGTGTCTTAACAGTAGTGGTTTATCTAACAATTTGTTATGCATGTTGGGTTACCAGTGGCAAGCTCATGCACATAACCATAAATTACTTCTTTCGATATGAAAGTGAAAACTGACATTAACGATGTAACACGGTCGTATTTTTTTTTTTTACTTTGTATTCAAGGACAATAAACTTCTTGGTCAAATTCATTCATTCAAAACAGTACCGGTACTACGGTAGGTCCTATACGAGCGCAGATAAATAATTACACATTCCAAGTAGAAGGTAAATTTAATAAATAAATCAATACAAGGCATAGGCAGTGGCGTACTAAGTGGGGTGGGAGAGGAGCGGTCCGCCCCCAGCTGACAGCTAGGAAGGGGGTGCCACTTAGAGGCGTAGGGCCTACTTCAAATACTTGGCACATATTTTAAACAGTAAATACTAGTATAAGTGTCCGATGGCACCCTCTTCTGACTGTCACCTGGGGGGCGGACCGCCCCCTCACACCCTTTTAGTACGCCACTGCCATCAAAACATCAGTCTAGAGCAGGGTTTCTTAACAGTGTGTGTGTGCCACAGAACCCTTTGACTGACCGATGTTAGGCTAAGTATTAACCAGCATTGCCACTCCAAGGTGGATTCACCAAGATCTAGGTTGTTTTTTTTTTTTTTTTTTGGACCTGTCTCGGTGTCAATTTCCTACATTAGTTGAAGAATGCCACCTAGATTTCGCCCCAAAAAGCCCAAGTCGCCGATATCTTTTTTTTATTTATTTTATTATTCAAAGTGGCAACGCTGCTATTAACCCCTCTGATTGTTCGCTGAAGACTATGGACCCCTTCTTGTTAAAAATGCATAGGCCTATAAAAACATAATTTAAAAAACAAAAGTTATTTAAAACTTTAGCTTATGTACACGGACCCCCTAGATAGAACCCATTCATGGACCCCAAATTAAGAAACCCTGGTTTAGAGAAACATCGTGCCTGTGGCGAAAGAGTCGAAAAATGTATAACTATGAAAGACAAACGGCAAAAGATTAGTTGGCTGGTTTATTGTGTTGTTATTTTTTTTTAAGTCGAGGAAGTTGAGGGGAACTGCGGTAAGACGTGGAGTACAATGGATGAGTGTGAAAAAAAAATCGAGAAAAGGTGATTCGTCTTGCGAGGACAAAAGACAAAGAAAATAGCCAACGTTACGGCCACAAGGCCTTCGTCAGGGAAAGGAAAGAAAGTGAAGGCTAGATAGGACACATAAGAACCTAAATAAATATAAAAATTAAACCTAGGTACAAGAGGACATAATGAGTTGGAGATAAATAAATATGAAATAAAAAAATCAAAGGCATATTAAAAACAGTGTATTATATATTCATACATATATTTAGAAGGCGGCAGAAAAATAGGATAAGAGTGGAAAGAGTCAAAACAGAACAAGAGAGGAAAGGGTGACCTCAGACAAAGGTGTGTAGAGTGTTAAGACCAGCTGGTTTTAGACACCCCATTCGGTGGATAAGACGGTTCTCAAGCTGTTCTCGGCTAGCAGTGTCAGAGGAGCAAGATCTGATCGCCGTGACCTGGATGTCGATGGGACCATGGTGGTCAGGACCATTAAAGTGTATGGCAACTGGTGTGGATTTTGGCTGAGAGATGTCATTCAAGTGCTGGCTGAATCTGTCCCCAAGTCGTGTGCCTGTTTGGCCAATATAGGTTTTGCAGCAACGTTTACATATGATCGTATAAATGACATTGCGCGACTCATACATGAAGCTACTGGTGATGGTGTACGTAGCCTCAGGAAAAGACACCTTGTGGGTTGAGATGACACACTTGCACGTGTTACATCGTGTCCGACCACATGGTATTGTGCCAAAGTGAGTGGCATTCTCCGTTGGAACACGGCTGTGAAAAAGAAGATCCTTCAACTTCTTGTCGCGACTATATGCCATCAAAGGTGCTTCACCGACAACTTCTTGGGCCACAGACTCTGCTTGGAGGATAGGGAGGTGGCAGAAAAGAATCTGTTGGACTGCAGTACTGTGAGGGTGATACGTCAAGATTAATTTCACTCTATCCGAAGTGGGTTTATAGTGAGGTTTGAGTGCCACCTGACGAGAGATGGGGAGCACACGTTGGAGGGCAGAGGTGAGAACATGTTCCGGATAAAGTCTGCTACGGAAGAAATCCAGCACCTCATTGGCTCGGAAGTGGAAGCCATCGTCGTCTAGGCACAAACGGCGGAGGCGAAGAAGTTGTGAGAATGGAAGGGAGTCACGACAAGCCCAAGGATGAGAAGAGGTATACAGAAGGTAGCTATGGGCATCTGTCGGCTTGTAGTATACTGAGGTATTCAGGCCGGAAGGCGTGATAGTAACAGTATTGTCAAGAAAGTTGACAGATACTGTGGAGATGAGGGAGGCGAACTTGATGGTGGGGTGGAAGTGGTTGACAAAGTCGATGAAGCGGGATAAATCAGTCTCGGACATATCTGTAAGCCCTATGCCATCATCGATATATCTGCGGTAAAACCCGGGGAAAGGACCGGAGTATTGTTGCCATATCTGATGCTCTAAGTGGCCCATGAACAGGCAGGCATAGCTAGGACCCATCTTCGTTCCCATGGCACACCACTAATTTGGTTAAAAAAAACTGACCATCGAATTCAAAGGAATTAAGTTGAAGGACCAGTTCAGCAAGACGGAGAAGAGTGTCAGTGGATATAGAAGGACAATTGCGCTGGTCAAGAAAAAACCGAAGAGCTCGGAGACCATCAGAGTGGGGAATTTAGGTATACAGAGAACAGACGTCTAACAAGAAAAGACGGTAGGAGCGGTCTGCTGAGAGTCGGATAGAAGAGAAAGTTATAAGAGCATGATTAGTGTCTTTGACAAAGGTGGGAAGATTCTCAACGATAGGCTGGAAAATGCTATCGAGGAAGTCAGAAATGTGTTCAGTAGGACAGGAACAGGCCGAGACAATAGGTCTGCCAGGGTTGTCGATCTTATGAATTTTTCGGAGCATGTAGAATATAGGCTTGCCCCAAGAACTTTCATGAATCCTAAGATGAGATGCGTGGGGAGGAAGAGCATTACTGGTGATAAGCTGTTTAATAGTGTTGTGTACAATGCGATTGTTGGAGACAGTTGCATCGCTGGTCCTGGGCTTGTAAAAAGAGCCATTGGTCAAATCCAGGGCATGAGAAGCCCCAGGCTTAGGTGTAAAGGGAGGTTTCGTAGAGTGAGTAAAACGTGCGAAGATGTCGGATTCAGCCTGAGACTGCGGAGTGCTGCCTTCCTGTCTAAAATGGAACTTCAGCCTCATGCGACGGTGAAACCGATGAACATCCTGGAGGAGATTATATGGGTCTAGATTCGGACGAAGAGGAACAAATTTTAGGCCCTTACTGAGAACAGAGCGCTCTCCCTCAGAGAGCGGCAGATCTGAGGGGATGCAGACTACCTGAGTGCGGGATGGAGTGGAGGATGGAGGGGCAGCTTTAGGAGTAGGGAGGAGACGGGATAGTTTATGATGTTTAGTAGTGGAAAGGGACTCATGCAGCTGCCGGTTCAGTGTGTGGATAGTGGTGCGTATCATAGAATAGAAAGGGAAGTTGTTGGAGGTGAGACAACGTAAGTTTTTTTTTTTCGTACGCCCGCTAATACTCGAGGCGAAATCTCAGGTTATTATTAATGTCTAACCTGACATTGATTTTACGTGAGTATCCCTTTTCTTGTACAGAGACAGGTGTCCCTCGCCATTCAGGCAGATACTCGCCGATTTCGGAGGTACCCATTAGAGCTGGGTCGGCTCAGGAGCCGCCAATCCCTGGTCGACGACACTCCTTCAAATGTACTCGCCAGGTCTCGAGTTAATCCAGTCCAATTCCCGGTCGACGAAAAATCCTCAAATGCCGTCGCCCGGGTTTGATCCTGAATCACCCGGTCGCCAGAGCGGTGTTGTAACCACTACGCTAGCGCGGCTCCCCTACAACGTAAGTGAAGCAGAAGCTGGGACTGTTGGGCACTGAGATCCGATAAAAGGCGGGAGTGACTGGCAGCCACTACGCACATACGTTGAAAGCCACACCTGGTCTCAATTCGTTGTAGGAGACGTTGTTCCCTTGGATTGAGTGTGCCAGCAGATGGATGAACATTGGAAGAGAATCCATTAGGAAGAATTTTGTGGTGGAGGCAGGTATGAATAAAGTGGAGATGAGAGGTGAATCTGGTTTTCTTGAAAGTAACGAATGCAAAGTCAATAGCGGCACGGGATATATCAGGAGGCAGGGAGCTAAAGCTGGTGGTGACCGACACACGGAGAGAGTTGATAAAATATTTCAGAGAGGGCATAGAGGGGAAAGAACCAGGAGAAAAGTGAATCGCCCAGAAAATAAAATAAATAAATAAAATATAAAAAACGCTAAATGAAAATAGAGATAAATGAAAAAATAAATAAATAGGACAGAGTGCAGTAATATAAGGTATGAAGGAAGAGTAGGGAAATGCGAAAATAAATAAATAGGATATAAAATGATATGCAATACGGTACTGAAAAAAGGAGAGATGACGATGTCGTCTCTACAATATTTTTTTTTTTAAGGCTTTAGCAAACTTAACAGTAATTACAACTGCTTCAAAGTATCAATTTTACTAGGCAGTAAAGAAAAATACACTTACCTGGAGAAAAAAAACAAAACAGTCTCACTCTGTAAATGGCGACTGAAATGAGGTTATGTGCTGCAAGTTACTAAACACAGCATATCGATTCTTGGAAATCTGACGTCATCAAGTTGCGGTTTCGGTTTCTCAGAATGAAAGTAGAATTCCCGATCAGCGTATTTGATAAATGCGCCGGTAGGTGTATCTCACATTTCAGATTATTTTAGGACCCAAAGACGCAGCAACAGAGAATGCAGTCAGCGACCCATAGCTTGACTGCTTGCGTCAGCGAACCAGAGCTGACCAAGACCCTACTCCACCTCCAAGTGGTGGTCCTGGAAACAGGCTGCATCACTGTAGTCTGGCTGAGAGAGTAGGGATCGAAGAGGGAAGGCAAACCCGGTCCCAAAAAATGCCGTGCTGAAGTCGGAAGTGTCAGCCGAAAGGCGCAGATATCGTAGCTTCGCTGTAAACAGACACAACGCAACCAACGTCCTTTTCAGGACGAACGAGGAAGAAGATTATTTTTATTCAGACTACCTTCTTTGGTGGCGCCTTGCAGGGCAGCAGCAATCTGTCTCCACCTTGCACAGTCGGCACACATTCTTCATGTGGTGCACCAGCTCTAGTTCATGCTTTGCAATTCTTCCTACACAGTTCTCCGCCAGGTAGGTTTTAGTCGGCCTTGTTTTCGCTTTCCTTCTGGACCCCATAGCATGGCAGTTCTGCTTATGGTGGCAGGGTCTTTTCTGAGGATATGGGCAACCCAGTTCCAGAGTCTACCCGCTATGATGATGCGCGAGTCTTTTTGACCATAAGGTCTTTATATTTGGCCATGCGCCAAAATATAACTGATGTACGTGCCACGCCAAAACAAACCTCCTCCCCCTACATTTTTGGCCCAAAGTAAAGTTTTGGTTTGTTTTAATAAAACACAAATTTATTATGCTTAAAATGCTACTTACTTACTTAGTCGTTCCCCTTCTACCGTGAGGTGTAGAGGTTTGGAAGAGAGAGCGCCAGACTATTCTATCGGCTGTCTTCCTCCTGGCCTGGTTCCATTCTAGTCCTCGGTCCTTCAAAGATTGTCTAATGTTGTTCTCCCAGCGGACTCTGGGTCGTCCTCGGGGTCTGGATCCTTGTTTCCCATGCTTGTCGTGGTAGCCGATCTTCTCCCATTCTGCAGACATGGCCAAACCATCTTAGTTGGGACTGTTCTACTTGGGTCTGTAGGGGGTGGCATTTTAGGCCTTGACGTATCGTCTGGTTGCGTACCATGTCTCTTCTTGTTACTTCAACCACCTTCCTCAGATACCTCATTTCTGAGGTTTGGATCTGGCTTTTATGGGTTGTAGTCATTGCCCATGACTCGCATCCATATGTCAAGACTGGGACATAGGTAGAGCGGTATACAGCCATCTTCGTTTTCTTACCAACCTCTCTCTTGCTGAGGAATCCTCGATTTATGGCCTGAAAAAGTCTCCCAGCTGCTGCTTTTCGAGTGGCCAACTCTTCTTTGATGCCTCCCTTTCGGTCTATAATAGCTCCGAGGTATTTAAAGTGGTCGACCTGCTCCAGGACCTGTTCTGCTTAAAATGCACGAGAATAAAATGTCGCTTTACTTTTAATTGGCTCGTTTTTTTTTCTACCAAATAACCTTCAGCCTCTGATGGGTTATAATTAGGTTATACAGCGTCTCTAATTCATTTCAGCTCAAATTTCAGGATTTAAAAAAAAAATGTTTCATTTTTTTTTCCCGGGAGGGTGCGGTAATGTTACGCACAAATAATTACTTTTTCCAAAGTCTTTGTATGATCATTTTTCGTAAGTATGATCATTTTTTTTGACTGAAATGTGTATTATGTTTTTACAGTCAAAGGGACATAACCCGAGATATTGAGATTACAATTTTTTCGGAGTTTGCCTTCTCTTGTATAGAGACACGTTCGGTCTATAATTTCTTGAACGAAGCGTGACCATATCTCCTTATTTGGTAGTATCAGTCAACTGTTGTAGATGTCTGAAACCTGTCTTAACGCTTCTGTTCATGACCATAAAAGGCGCGACTGTGTAAGACTTTTATATCGAATGTTCTTAGAATCGCTTTGTGTGAATTGATACTCACGTAGATGAGTTCTGCGCATGTCTATACTGGAAGTTCGTTCTGTGTGTTCCGCCCAACTGGGGGAGTTTAGTAATGGTCTAAGCAGCGAGCGGACGCTCCCTGCGTCTTGTGATTTTCTGAGGGAAATACGTTGTCTTTGTGAGTTAGTTAGCTAACTAGACTATTTCCCAGTATTATTCAAGCCTGCCTGGAGGCATATGTTCGTGGTTGATTTCCGAAGAAAGGTAATTCCTCTTGTATCGAACTTTTTGCTATCATCTAGAAGTTCGTCATTTTGTCTCTCCTTGCTCGCCTGTGTGATTCAAAATGGAGAGGTACTTTGACTAGGGTTTTCGCCACCGGTATCTTTATACCTGAACTAGTTATATATATATGGGTCGCTCTAGACCAACAAGACTATTGTCTGTGTTCCAGGATACGTTATATCAGAGATCACGTCCAAGTCAGATGGTTAGGCTTAGGAACCTTATAAAGGTCGGTTTGACCTGTATTCCCAGTATGCTATTCACGTGCAGACAGTAAACGGACTTATTGTATACATCTGATCTGCTAGCATCAGGAAGGGAGCATTTATTATTGTCTATGAACATTAATGATCCGCAGCTGACACTGTTGCAGAAGTTATATGTATGAACTTTAGGCACCCAGATCTGTGCTATATATGTGGTGAAGTGGGATGTTATAAATATTTATAGGGGACTTAGTGTACTGACTGAGATCAGCTGTGAAGGTATCTATATCTATTAAGAGTAGTGTATTATAGATAACCTTACTTGCTACCACATATCTATATATCTCAGTCAGAATTATTCTGGAATAGTGTGATGACTACGTTATGTGTCTAGGGTATGTGTATGATGAAGTGTAAGTCACAACAACAGACAGATAAACAATTTAATTTAATCCACTACTCTTGACAACACTGTGACACTCACATACATATAACACTCTATGAGAATATCTTAAGGAGTCACTGATAACTTTTCAAATAACAATATGTATTCATGGTTATCATAAAGGTATATGTGTCCTGATTCAAATACAAAGGAACCAGGAATCACAATCAATTTTAATTACAAGTATATGTACAGACTTTATCAATATGAATATTGTAGTGACATATATTATTAAAATATCCTATGTGTGTCAGTTGTGTAGTGGTAATATGAGGTAATACTGGTTTTGTTTTGTTCAAGCTCTGTTGGTATTTGTCATCATGACTTCAATAGTTTGTCTTTTGGGACTAGTATTGGAGATGTTCTCAGTTCCTGATATTAAGACAATTAAATTCCCCTCTAAATGTTATTTTTACAAAGTCATTTCAAGATGAGGGGACATAATGTTGAGCTCAGCTGGCCAAATCAGCTTATCTTGCGTGATGGCGGCAGGAAAGGACTCCTCTGCTCGAATTCTCCCCTGGGCTCTGGAGACACCTCACTGATAGCTAAAAAGACCAAGGAGTATGCTGTCCGACTCTGGATTCAGCAAAGCTCTGACCAGGTGCTGCACAGTACCATCAAGACCACGGTCCCTGAAAACAAGAAGGATGTACCTTCTACTTCATAACTAATTGATACTCTAGTTCTACACTGAGCACAATACAACACAAACATTGAGTTCAGAGCGTTAGGCCAACTGTCAGCTTCATCTGAAATACTTTATACCAGTATTTACCTCCTTAATGGTTACCACGCCTCTGCACTTCCAGCATTATTTCTGTCTAATCAATCATCCAGGTGTCAGTGTACTATTTGGCCATTCCATGCCGTTTTACTTCCCTCCGAGACCCTCTGTTCAGGCTGGAGCATTATAGGCTTTATCTCCTGTTTGCCACTGAACTACACATATATATACAGGCATAAATTAACAATTTACATTCAATTTTCATTAAAAGATACTGAATGGTTCAAGCTTACCACAATTTCATGGAAATAAACACAGATACGTTGATTAGCAATGAATTCTGGCACAATTACTGGCACAAATTCCCATCTGCTTATGTTCCAGGCTTTTATTTAACACAAATATGAGCTGGCTTCAACGCACTGTTGCTTTATCAAGATTATTTGCACTAGTGGTCTCGAACTAACGCTCCTAAGTGAGTATATCAGCGAGTCTAGCCAATGAGGCCACGTTTCGACAAGTGTTTGAAAAAATGTTACCTTTTCACGTCTCCCCTAACAACGAAAGATAGTATTTATAGCCCGACCAATCGTGGTTAGTCTTTCATTTGTTGCGCTCCAATCAATTTGGAGTTTACATGGTAGGCTAATTCTGTAACGTAAGATTTTTTTTCAAACACGTTATAAAAAAATTTTATGAGCAGAAATGATTCCATGCTGTCAGGCATCCCCACTATTTTATTTTGGGTATAATTTATTAATTCCTGGACTATTTGCGTAACGTTTTACATATTCTTTGTCAGCAAGCCCTAAGGAACCCAAATATACAAATTTAAAAGAGCTACGTGGCTGCGTTCAAAATATGTATTTTCTACCTCCTGTTTCGAAGATGTGCTGTCTGGGTACTGTTATGTTTTCAACCGTAAACCCATCTAATGTTATCTTTTCTAATAAGCGTTTTTCAGGATTTATAAACCTAACTCTGGGATGGGTAATGTATTTTATCACTGTCCGTCTGAAAAAAAGTTAGTGCATGTAGTCTTACACGCGTGATGGCAGCATTTGTGTATCGCGCGAAGCGTGTTTAGTGTTCGGCTTTCTGCCTCTCCCTTCTCGCTATCCTTTTGTCCATCTGTCTTTTGATCTTGGTAACATAGTGTAGAAAAAGACATGAATGGAATTTAAAATTTAGGTCAACTTGCATATTTCAAGGTTTTTCTTAGAAAGGCAGCACATTTTATTGTGTGTTTGGGAAACGCGTGTATGTTGCAGAAGGCCTTTAATATCAACGTGAAACGTTACAATTTGCATACGCAGTAGAAAACAAGGGGATTTCGAGTACAGTCATTGTGACAGCACTGTTCTTTACCATTCTTCTTCCTTTATTTATTATATGTATTTATTAGGCTTTATATTTACTTGATAATTTATATATGTGGATTAGAATATTCCACGACACCTCCCCTCTTAAAACAGACATTATATGTCAGTCCTTTATTCTATATTCACATAGAGAAATTTATTATTATTTCTGGGGTTTACGGTGATTCTCATCACACGGATGGCGGCTTAAAAAATCCGCTCCCAAATTGGTTTTTCCAGATATATACTCAATGCTAAAATTATATGGAGCCAGAAGTAAAGACCATCGGAGTAACCTAGAGTTCTCATGCTTAGCCTGTGCTAGAAACGATAAAGGTTTGTGGTCTGTTTGCAACTTAAATGCCTTCCCATACAGATAAATATTGAATTTCTTTATTGCCCATATTACTGCAAGACATTCCTTTTCGCTAGTTGAGTAATTGATTTCAGCTTTATTCAACTTTCTGCTAGCATATGCCACTGGGCTTAATTCCCCATCCAATGCATCTGATTTCTGTAGTAGAGTTGCTCCTAACCCAATATTACTTGCATCCGTCCTTACTATGAATTCTTGACTTAAGTCAGGTAATTTCAAAATGGGTTTACTTGTGAGCTTTTCCTTCAATTCTTGGTAAGTCATTTCACATTGTAGTGTCCATGTAATGCGATCTGGATGTCCTTTACGTGTCAATTCAGTTAACGGTGCACATATGGAATTAAAGTTTTTGATATACTTCTGGTAGAAACCACATAATGAGACAAAGGATCTCACGTCCTTCTTGGTTTGTGGTCTCGGGGCTTTCTGTAGTTTCTCTAAATTCTTTGGGTCAGGGGTCATGTTTCCCTGATAAACTGTGTGTCCCAAAAATTCCAATTCTTTACATCCAACGCAACATTTGGTTGGTCGGGCTGTTAAATTTGCCTCCCTAAGTCGATCAAACAGCATGTTCAGAGAGTCAATGTGTTCCTCAAATGTTTCTGTTGCTATAAGGATATCATCCATAAAATTTGTTATACAGGGATGATTCAGAGGATCCAATAATTTTCTCATCATTCTAGAGAAGACACTAGGCGCATTCTTCAATCCAAATGGCAATCTATTAAACTCATAGTGTCCTTCTGAGGTACTAAAACCTAGGTATGGTCTAACCTCAGGCTTTACTGGAATCTGATAGTATCCTTTACTCAGATCCACTTTTGAGAAATATTTAGCTTTATTTAGTCTGGCAAACAGCTGATTTGTATCCGGCAATGGATCCACCTGTCCTTCTGTAATAGCATTCAGTCTCCTGTAATCTATACAGAGTCTATGTTCTCCAGAGGGCTTCCTTAAGAGTACAACACCGGAACTATACGAAGACTCACTGTGCGAAATAATTCCTTCCTTCAACAGATAGTCTATCTCTTCCTTCAAAGCTTTCTCCTTGGCAAACGGAATCGAATATGGTTTCATACAGACAGGTGTGGAGTCTATTAGTTTCATATCATATTCCAATAGGTTTGTATGCCCTGGTCGGTCTGTTAACACCTCTGCATGATTATTTAGAACCTGTTGCACTCTCTCTTTCTGAGTTTTCGTTAAATGTGTACTGATTTTCACCTGTGCTGCTGTCTCACAGGGGTGTAATGGATATTCAAATGATGAAAGTGGTTCCTTTTTCATCTCCATGGCGATGGACAAGGTCAACAAGTGTGTCTCTTCCTGATGTTCTCTCTCCAAATATTTCTTCAGGAGATTCACATGATAGATTTTTTCTTTCCCCTTCTTATCTATCTTATAATTTGTTCTAGACACCTTCTCTAGAACTGTATATGGACCCTGCCATCCAATTTGTAACTTATTCTGACTCCCAGGCAAAAGAAGCAGTACTTTCTCTCCCACAGCCAAATTTCTGTCTTTCGCCTTCCTGTTATAATAGGCAGCATGTTTCTTCCTGGCTTGTTTCAAATTTTCATTGGCAAGTTTCCAGCCAGTTTTTAACCGAGTGGTCAGCTCATTCACATATTGGTATGAAGATGTAATGTTTTCCTCTGCCTTTTCATCAGTCCACGTTCTTAACATAGCTACATATGGACCTTTAATTGTGTGGACCTATTTGTCCATGCACCGGTATGGTCTCTTCCACTCGAAGCTTTATAGTGATGATTTTTCCTCCCAGAATTATCATTCACAAAACGACCGCTACCAATTTTTCTTTTGGGGCTTTCTCCCCACTTAAAATTCTTGATGAGAGATTTCCTCTCTACATCCTCTTCCTCCAGTTTGTTTAAGTCCGATTGAGGGATTTTCGGCTTATCCTGGGGTAAGACATCTTTTTGCACTCTCCGCATAGTGGCCATTGTAAAACAGTTAAGTGAAGCTTGTCCGTGAAAAGGGGCTTCCCATTCCATTTGGTCCACTTTATCAAATTTATATTTCTTTTTATTATCAGGCCTAATTTTGCCCCGTGGCGTGTCCAGGTCCTGATCCATGTTCCCACTTGTGGGTGTTCCCTCATGTGCTATGCTACACCTTTCTACAAAATTCTCAATGTCCCATCTTGCTTTGGGCCAATAATAATTGTGAGCCACCTTTTGAATGATGGTACCTATCTTCTCATGGTCCCCATCTGGTTTCACATGTAGGCTCCTTATTAAGTCTGTCCTGTATCTTTTGGAAGAACCAGCTGTCCGTGACCTTTGGATCTAGCTCCAGTCTTCCTATACATCAACTTGTTTTTCATGTAAAAATCTCCCTTGCCTGGAGTTGTATGACAAGTTGACAATTTTCTGAAACAAGGCTTGAGTGTTTTATCCCCAGCCTGTGCCTTCCTCATCTCTTCTGGAGTGGTATCTAACATAATATCCTCCTCCTGTCTTGAGGTCGACCTGACCTGAAGGGTTGCCATATACACAGGTTTCCTTCTGCAACGGTCAGTGTCATGATTGTCCATCTGACAATTTTTACACCACCTTTTTCCTTGGTTGAAAGATTTTCTTTCATCATATTTCCTTTCATCGAATTGTGGGAATTTATTTTTATTTTCATACCGTGGCCTATCAAATTGGTGCTTACCTTTATTTTGATCCCTAGGATCAAATTTATTAAAGTTCTGTGGTGCCCTAAAGTTATCCACTTGTTTCTTTTTATTACCTGTTACCTCTGCTTGAGCTGCTTGATACCTTTCAGCAACATTTAGCAACTCACCCAGCCTCTCTGCACCTTGTTCCATGAGAAACTTTCTCAGGTCTGGAGCCATGGACTCTCTTAATTGCTCTATAAGGACCATTTCCTTAAGATCTTGGGTTTTCCCCAGAGAAGTCCATTTCTCCAAGTATGTCTCTATTCGTGCAGAGAACTGGTGATAGGTTTCACCTGACAGTAGTTTAGCATTCCTAAATTTTTTCCTATAAAATTCTGCATTCTTTTCATACCTTAACAAAAGAGCCTGCTTTAGCATGTCATAATTTTCCTGATCACCTCTGCTCATTTTTGCAAAAACTTCATAAGCTGCCCCACGAAGTCCCTGAGATAACTTTAAGCTCCACCTTTCTCTCTCTAACCCATATGTGGTAGCTAATAGTTCATATCTATTTATATAGCTCTCAATATCATCGTCTTTCTCAACAAAATGATCTAAATGAAAGTTCATAGCTGAGGTTGAGGCTCCCTGAGTAACCGTAGCATCAGAGGCAAAGGGACTGGCACCATTTTCAGGAGCATGGCCTTGAAACTCAAACTCCCTTAGTCGTAACTCATGTTCCCTTTGTAATCTTTTCTCCTCCTTTTCTGCTTCCCTCTCTGCAGCTAATTTCTTCTCTTCCCTTTCTGCAGCTAATTTCTTCTCTTCCCTTTCTGCAGCTAATCTTTTGTCTTCTCTTTCTGCTTCCAATTTCTTAGCCTCAGCCTCAATCTGCAACCTCTTAGTCTCAGCCTCAGCTTGCAACCTCTTAGTCTCAGCCTCAGCTTCAAATTGTAACTTCTTAATTTCCCTTTCAGCCTCTAACTTTCTTTCGGCCTCTTTTTCTAATCTTCTTTCTTCGCGTTCAATAAATTTGTCACATTCCGTAGTGACATAGGCAACCATAACTTGCCCATCTAATCCTAACTCTTTTGCAGTCTGAACAGCAGCAGATCGAAACTTGGCCAGGTCCGCCATTGTCTATCAGGTAAATTTCTACAATGTCTAACCAACAATTTAATCTCTAAATATATCTAATGGACAACACAGGCACCGTGAGCTCAACCTTATTTAATTCCACCCAAGGATACCTTTTAATTCTTATATTCCCTGAAGTGAATTACCCCCAATATTTTTAATAGGGAAAGATTCAAAATCCCAAGAGCGAGACCCCAATATATGTGGTGAAGTGGGATGTTATAAATATTTATAGGGGACTTAGTGTACTGACTGAGATCAGCTGTGAAGGTATCTATATCTATTAAGAGTAGTGTATTATAGATAACCTTACTTGCTACCACATATCTATATATCTCAGTCAGAATTATTCTGGAATAGTGTGATGACTACGTTATGTGTCTAGGGTATGTGTATGATGAAGTGTAAGTCACAACAACAGACAGATAAACAATTTAATTTAATCCACTACTCTTGACAAACACTGTGACACTCACATACATATAACACTCTATGAGAATATCTTAAGGAGTCACTGATAACTTTTCAAATAACAATATGTATTCATGGTTATCATAAAGGTATATGTGTCCTGATTCAAATACAAAGGAACCAGGAATCACAATCAATTTTAATTACAAGTATATGTACAGACTTTATCAATATGAATATTGTAGTGACATATATTATTAAAATATCCTATGTGTGTCAGTTGTGTAGTGGTAATATGAGGTAATACTGGTTTTGTTTTGTTCAAGCTCTGTTGGTATTTGTCATCATGACTTCAATAGTTTGTCTTTTGGGACTAGTATTGGAGATGTTCTCAGTTCCTGATATTAAGACAATTAAATTCCCCTCTGAATGTTATTTTTACAAAGTCATTTCAAGATGAGGGGACATAATGTTGAGCTCAGCTGGCCAAATCAGCTTATCTTGCGTGATGGCGGCAGGAAAGGACTCCTCTGCTCGAATTCTCCTCTGGGCTCTGGAGACACCTCACTGATAGCTAAATGGACCAAGGAGTATGCTGTCCGTCTCTGGATTCAGCAAAGCTCTGACCAGGTGCTGCTCAGTACCATCAAGACCACGGTCCCTGAAAACAAGAAGGATGTACCTTCTACTTCATAACTAATTGATACTCTAGTTCTACACTGAGCACAATACAACACAAACATTGAGTTCAGAGCGTTAGGCCAACTGTCAGCTTCATCTGAAATACTTTATACCAGTATTTACCTCCTTAATGGTTACACGCCTCTGCACTTCCAGCATTATTTCTGTCTAATCAATCATCCAGGTGTCAGTGTACTATTTGGCCATTCCATGCCGTTTTACTTCCCTCCGACACCCTCTGTTCAGGCTGGAGCATTATAGGCTTTATCTCCTGTTTGCCACTGAACTACACATATATATACAGGCATAAATTAACAATTTACATTCAATTTTCATTAAAAGATACTGAATGGTTCAAGCTTACCACAATTTCATGGAAATAAACACAGATACGTTGATTAGCAATGAATTCTGGCACAATTACTGGCACAAATTCCCATCTGCTTATGTTCCAGGCTTTTATTTAACACAAATATGAGCTGGCTTCAACGCACTGTTGCTTTATCAAGATTATTTGCACTAGTGGTCTCGAACTAACGCTCCTAAGTGAGTATATCAGCGAGTCTAGCCAATGAGGCCACGTTTCGACAAGTGTTTGAAAAAATGTTACCTTTTCACGTCTCCCTAACAACGAAAGATAGTATTTATAGCCCGACCAATCGTGGTTAGTCTTTCATTTGTTGCGCTCCAATCAATTTGGAGTTTACATGGTAGGCTAATTCTGTAACGTAAGATTTTTTTTCAAACACGTTATAAAAAAAATTTTATGAGCAGAAATGATTCCATGCTGTCAGGCATCCCCACTATTTTATTTTGGGTATAATTTATTAATTCCTGGACTATTTGCGTAACGTTTTACATATTCTTTGTCAGCAAGCCCTAAGGAACCCAAATATCCAAATTTAAAAGAGCTACGTGGCTGCGTTCAAAATATGTATTTTCTACCTCCTGTTTCGAAGATATGCTGTCTGGGTACTGTTATGTTTTCAACCGTAAACCCATCTAATGTTATCTTTTCTAATAAGAGTTTTTTAGGATTTATAAACCTAACTCTGGGATGGGTAATGTATTTTATCACTGTCCGTCTGAAAAAAAGTTAGTGCATGTAGTCTTACACGCGTGATGGCAGCATTTGTGTATCGCGCGAAGCGTGTTTAGTGTTCGGCTTTCTGCCTCTCCCTTCTCGCTATCCTTTTGTCCATCTGTCTTTTGATCTTGGTAACATAGTGTAGAAAAAGACATGAATGGAATTTAAAATTTAGGTCAACTTGCATATTTCAAGGTTTTTCTTAGAAAGGCAGCACATTTTATTGTGTGTTTGGGAAACGCGTGTATGTTGCAGAAGGCCTTTAATATCAACGTGATCAACTGAAACGTTTACAATTTGCATACGCAGTAGAAAACAAGGGGATTTTCAAATATACAGAAGCTATTTGTTTACACTACAAATATTGACTATTGAATTCTACATGACCATCGGCTAATATGATTTTGAATGCTGCATTCGTTGAACTATGTTGTTGATGACATAAATATCATAACTGTTTTGTGGCGTGCAATAAATGGTATAAACCTAAAGCGAAGTTACCAGTTCTATGACTCTACACGTCATGTTGCCTGTGTTGTACCCTGTGAACTGTTCTACTGCAACATACACAGCAACATCTTAAATCAGAGAAGACACCTACATCTTGCACTTTAATACCAGGTGTCGATAGGGGTGGCAAGTTATCATTTCAGCTCAAATCCACCCTTATCATTTTTGGTGGCCATATGTTGGTTTACTCTGATACCAGCTATCAAGGGGGTCAACAAACCCAGACATCATCATCAAGCTTTCAACATTACAGTTTCAACTCATCACCTCAATGTTTGATGAAAGATTTTGAAAGTACCCGGCGTTGCTGAAAGTTGGAAATTGTTTCAAAAAACCCGGCGTTGCTCGTCAAGTTGGCAGTTTTCCTACGATAGAAGGACAAGTGCCGAGCAAATCGATTTCTTGATCTGTTAGGAAGAAGGACAAGTGCCGTAACAACTGTTCCGGATTGAGAAGGTCAAGTGCTCAAGTCAATTCAGAAGGTCACGTTCAGAAGCTGTTTCCTGTCAGAAGCTCTTTTCCTTCGTCGTGGCAGTTTATGAGCGCAGATATGGATCAACGTTGGATCATTGTCCTAAGAATGCTGATCACATCCTGTTCTGAACTGTGCTGACGTTGTGGATACATAGAAGTTAAGTGGCCTGTTTTGTTTGTGAACTGTGCCCTTATGTTCTAACTGAGCCTTCTGTCTCTCACATTTTTCACACTGTTTACATGTTACATGTTAAATGTTATTTGTATTTATATGTTTATATTTCAGCGGGTTTTTCGGTTGGGCGGTGTCTTTCAGTAGAAGATACCACGTCACAGAGGTTCTACTGTTAGCGTTTTCGTTAGGGACTGTGCGAATTTCCTACTGTGAAATTTGCTAGCGACAATCGTTGCTATATCTGTTTAGTTGTGACGAGTTGTGCTTTATTTTCGTTTTTTGTATATTTTTTTTCTCTCTTTCTGTTTTTTAGTTTCGATTTCAATTGTTTGTATTTGTAGGTCTCCTCTTTTCTATTATTCAGTTTTTTTATAAAATTGCTGTCTATACACTGTAGCGTCATTTGTTTGTCATATCTTCGCATATTTCTTTTTAGTTTTCGCTGTTTAGTTATTTGACTTATGCGAATGTTTTCGTATTGACTTTGATCTTTGTTGTTGTTTACATTGACTCTGATCTTTGTTATTGTTTACATTGACTTTGATCTTTGTTGTTGTTTACATTGACTCTGATCTTTGTTATTGTTTACATTGACTTTGATATTTGTTGTTGTTTACATTGACTTTGATCTTTGTTATTGTTTACATTGTTGATGACCTTTGTTATTGTTTACATTGTCTTGTTATTGTTTACATAGTTCTTGCATAGTTAGCTTTCACTATTGATACATATATGCTCATGCACTATTGGTCTATAGTGCACTTATCATAACTAACTTGTGGTTTTTGGCTTATGCACTATTGTAGTGCAGTTATGATAAATAACTGATGGTTATGCACTGATTTGTGTAGTGCACTGATGATTAAGAAGTGACTTGTGATATTATTATACATTTGATAATACAAGTTGGTGTCAATAATTATTTCAGGTTCTGTACTCACATTTTAGACATCATGTCTACATTGGAGTACTTTATTGAGCAGGGTAAAGCCCTTGGGAAGACAGGTGATAAGTTGGAAGAATATGCAACTACTCAATATGATAAGGCATTAAAGTTGGAAGAAAAAAAAATAGAAACAGAACAAAAGAAAATAGATGCTGAAATAGAACAAAAGAAACTGCAGATGCAGGTGGATGAAAAAAGATTCCAAATGGAAATGGAAAAAGAAAATAAGAGACTTGAAAAAGAGGCTGAAAATAAGAGACTTGAAAAAGAGGCTGAAAATAAGAGACTTGAAATAGAGGCTGAAAATAAAAGATTAGAAAAACAGGCTCAGGCTGAAGAAAGAAAGTTACAGGCTCAGGCTGAAGAAAGAAAGTTACAGGCTGAGGCTGAAGAAAGAAAGTTACAGGCTGAGGCTGAAGAAAGAAGGTTACAAAGAGAGTCTGATGAGAGAAAAGCAAAAATGGAGCATGAAGAAAAACTCTTAGCTTTAGAGTTAGAAAAGTTAAAGTTATTGAACACTGGTAATGCTAATGATGCAAATAAGGTGTCAGATAAGACTAATGCTAAGGATTTCAAGCTTAATCTACCAGCATTTAATCCCTCAATCGATGATATAACATTTTATCTAGATAGATTTGAAAGTGCATGTAAGGTGCATAATATAGATAAAACATTATATGTTTATCATCTGTCCAAGATACTTAGAGGTGATGCTTTGACTTTGTTGAGTATGGTAGATGTGCCTGACAAAAACAACTATGAGGTTGTCAGGGCGGCATTGTTAAAGAAGTACCAACTTAACGAGGACGGATATCGTCTTAAATTTAAAAACATGTTACCAGAAACTGGAGTTGAATTCTCTGAATTCATCTCAAGCATACGTCTTACTTTTTTACGATGGGTTGAGCTTTCTAAGACAGAAAGTACATTTGAAGCCCTCATGGACTTACTACTTAGAGACAAGGTTATGTCTTCTGTTAATGAAGCTTTTCTTTCTTTTCTTCATGAGCGTAAGCCTAAAAACATAAAAGAAATGGAAGAATACTGTACCCAGTATGTTACTGCGCATCCGCACATAACCATTAGCAACTCTAAGGTAAAAGAAGGTCTGCCAGTTGCTTCGGCAGCACCTTATGGCCCAAATTTTATGCGTAAATTTCAGGGTAGCCAGCAGAATTTCAATAAAAAGAGTAACCGTAATTATGCCCAGAATCATAGCAATCAATTCCAGGGAGATTCTTCTTCCCAGAACTGGAGACAACCTAATATTACACGGTATTCTACTCCCGGTAACTTTAGAAATTTTCATAAAGGTAATCGGTATAGAGGAAAATATTTTTTGCAGAGACCTCAATACCAAGATAATAGAGGTTCTCAACAGCATAGAGATGGTAATGACAGTTATGGAAACTGGAACTCAAACCAGGATAAAAATTACAGTAGGGACTTTAATGATAATTGCAGAGGCAATAATGGTCGCGGTAAATCGCAACATAAGAGAAAAAAATATCAACAGACAAACGCTGTTCAACAAGAATCTCAGGGAGCAGATAAGCAGGTTAATAATGATAAAGACCATAATGCTATCGGATGCTCATCTTTTGATTTTGGTAGAGCAAATAAATGTATCCAATGCAGTACTTTATTTGATCCGAAGACCGTTAGTACTCTAAGCTGTGGTCATCCTTTGCCCGCTCTTCCTGCTAATGTTGCTCATGACGGGAGAGGTTCTCTTATATTACATAAGGGGCTTGTAAATAGTAATCCAGTCTCGGTGTTGTTTGATTCTGGATGTACTACTGTCGGCGTTAGGCAATCTCTTGTAGATCCATCCTGTGCTACAGGAAAGGTCATCAAATGTGTCACATTTGGTGGCACGTTGGAAAAGTATCCTACTGCCATAATACATATTGCTACTCCTTTCTTCACGGGAGAGGTCCACGCGTGTCTACTTCCAAACTCTATTGCGGACCTTATTATTGGTCGTATTCACGGAGTTAGGGAATGTACCCCACAGCAGATTGCTGTTTGGGAAGAGCAAAACATTGAAGCTACCAATGCGGTGGTCACAAGAGCACATGCTCTGGATCCACCTCAAACTTCATTAACTAATAATGATGAAGAAAATGTCCAAGATAGTCACTTGACTATTACACGTGACTCATTTATCAAATTGCAAGAAGAAGATCCTTCTTTACAAAAATTCTTCATTCTAGCAAAAAAAGGGGATCCTAATCAGAATACTAATAGAAAATCCTGGATTTCTATGAAGAACGGCGTACTTGTACGTATGGTACAAGACTCGACTACGTCCACTCATTCACAAATTCTTGTGCCTAAGAGCATGAGATTGCAAATATTGCAACATGCTCATGACTCGCAATGTGTTGGACATATGGGTTTTTCCCGTACAAAGTCGAGGGTTCTTGCGGCTTTCTTTTGGCCATTTGTGAGCAAGGACATACGAATTTACTGTCGCTCTTGCAAAGTATGTCAGGAGGTCAAATCTAAAGGACCACGACATGCTGCGCCTATCCAGGCTGCTGACATTCCTATTCGCCCTTTTCAAAAAATGGCAATAGATATTATCGGTCCTTTTAGAATTAAGTCGGCTAGAGGACATCAATTTATTCTTACATGTGTCGATATGTGCACACGTTGGCCAGAGGCAATACCTCTCAAGAGCATCTCAACTGCTGATATCGCAGACGCTCTTTGGCTGATATTTTCTCGCTTGGGTTTTCCCGGAGAAATATTGTCAGACCATGGCACTCAATTTATATCAGACACTATGTCACAGGTAATGTCTATGCTACACATTAAAAGGTCTCTCAGCAGTATCTATCACCCAATGTCTAATGGGTTAGTCGAACGTTTAAATAGGACTCTGAAAACTTTACTTGGTAAGATAACTGAGGATCATCCTCAGGATTGGGACAGGGTCTTACCCGCGGCTCTCTTTGCGTATAGAGAGGTCCCCAATGAACATACAGGGTTTTCCCCTTTTGAACTTGTCTTTGGCGCGCAACCGCGCGGCCCTATGTCTTTACTTCATGATCTAATCACTGCCGATAATATTAGCGATGACACTCAATCTTCTTATGAGTACGTCATTGCTCTTAGGCAAAAGATCATCGAGGCATGCAAACTAGCAACTTCTTCATCCGAATTTGCTAAAGAAAAGGCAAGGCAGTTTGCAAATAAAAATAGATGTCTACGACAACTTTGTCCAGGTGACAAAGCTCTCGTTCTACTTCCTTCAAGGGAGAACAGACTTCTAATTGCATGGAAAGGTCCATATGCAATAGTCTCCAAAATTTCTGATGTTGACTATGTTGTCGATATTGATGGAAAGCATAAAACTTTCCACATAAATATGCTCACGGAATTTCATGAAAGACCTGACTATTTGCAGCCTATTTTCCAGGCAACGGACAATTCTCAAGCACCTCATGGTCAGTACTCATCTCTGTCAGTTATACAGGATGAGGAAACTACTTTTTCTGATGTCAATCTTCCTCTTCCTATGGTCCCACTTTATTCTACGGAATCTTGGAAAAACGTGACCGTTTCTCCAAAGCTTTCCGCTGAGGAACATCGACAAATTTCTTCGATGTTGCAAACATTTCAGGATGTTCTTACAGACATCCCGGGACACACACATGTCATTGAACATGACATTGTGCTTACTGATCATAATCCTATCAGAGTCAGACCCTATCCAATACCTATCCATTTCCAGTCTCAAGTCGAAAAAGAATTGGATGAAATGATACGTTTGGAAATCATTGAACCATCCACTTCAGCATACTCTTCGTCTATGGTTATTGTTCGAAAGAAGGATAATAACATTCACATTTGCGTAGATTATCGCAAATTGAACCAAGTTACGAAGTTCGATGCTGAACCTATGCCTTCATTAGAAGAGCTACTCAATAAACTTTCTAATTCTAGATTTTTTACCAAACTAGATTTGTCTAAAGGTTATTGGCAAGTTCCTCTAACTGAACGTGCCAAACCTTTTACAGCTTTTTCTACACCTAGGGGTTTATTCCAATGGAATTTCATGCCTTTCGGTCTTATGAACGCCCCTGCTACATTCGTTCGCATGATGCGGCGAATTCTCGCATATCGTACAGATGTCATAGCATACTTAGATGATATCTGTCTATTCAGTGATTCCTGGGAAGATCACTATTTGGGTTTATACGAATTACTGTCCACTCTTCGCGAGTATAACTTGACTGCAAAACCCTCTAAAGCCTTTATAGGATTTAGTGAGATTTCTTTCCTAGGTCATCGTGTTGGTCATGGTCTTTTAAAGACAGAGGACCACAATGTGTCAAAAATACTTAACATTTCGGTCCCTAAGACGAAGAAACAAGTACGGAGTCTATTAGGTTTGATCCAATTCTACGGACGATTCATTCCGAATCTGTCCTCCATTATGGCACCGCTTTCTACTTTATTGAAGAAAGGGTCGCCTAATCTGATCCGCTGGTCTAAAGAATGTCAATCCTCATTGGACCAGGTTAAAGCCCTATTTTCATCTCCACCTATTCTTAGGTTACCTACTATTGAGAAGACTTTTGTTCTTCGAAGTGACGCCTCGTCAACTGGGATTGGGGCAGCACTAATGCAGGAGTATTCTGATACTCTGCATCCGGTTATGTATATCTCTAGGAAATTAAATGCTGCAGAAAAGAATTACTCGGTTTTAGACCGTGAGTTATTGGCTATGGTATGGTCTATTCTGAAGTTACAAAGATTTCTTCTAGGTGCACACTTCATTGTGGAAACCGACCAGAAAGCGCTTACTGCTATTCAGAGCAAAAACTTGAAGAGCTCGAGGTCCACTCGTTATGCCATAGCTCTTCAACCATTTCATTTCTCGGTGCGAGCTATCCGTGGTTCGGATAATGTGATGGCAGACATTCTGTCCAGATCCCCACACTGGCCACCAAAAATGATAAGGGTGGATTTGAGCTGAAATGATAACTTGCCACCCCTATCGACACCTGGTATTAAAGTGCAAGATGTAGGTGTCTTCTCTGATTTAAGATGTTGCTGTGTATGTTGCAGTAGAACAGTTCACAGGGTACAACACAGGCAACATGACGTGTAGAGTCATAGAACTGGTAACTTCGCTTTAGGTCTATACCATTTATTGCACGCCACAAAACAGTTATGATATTTATGTCATCAACAACATAGTTCAACGAATGCAGCATTCAAAATCATATTAGCCGATGGTCATGTAGAATTCAATAGTCAATATTTGTAGTGTAAACAAATAGCTTCTGTATATTTGATATCATCAAGTTCTGGTTCATGAAGCTGATATCAATAATATATATATATATAGCACAGATCTGGGTGCCTAAAGTTCATACATATAACTTCTGCAACAGTGTCAGCTGCGGATCATTAATGTTCATAGACAATAATAAATGCTCCCTTCCTGATGCTAGCAGATCAGATGTATACAATAAGTCCGTTTACTGTCTGCACGTGAATAGCATACTGGGAATACAGGTCAAACTGACCTTTATAAGGTTCCTAAGCCTAACCATCTGACTTGGACGTGATCTCTGATATAACGTATCCTGGAACACAGACAATAGTCTTGTTGGTCTAGAGCGACCCATATATATATAACTAGTTCAGGTATAAAGATACCGGTGGCGAAAAACCTAGTCAAAGTACCTCTCCATTTTGAATCACACAGGCGAGCAAGGAGCGACAAAATGACGAACTTCTAGATGATAGCAAAAAAAGTTCGATACAAGAGGAATTACCTTTCTTCGGAAATCAACCACGAACATATGCCTCCAGGCAGGCTTGAATAATACTGGGAAATAGTCTAGTTAGCTAACTAACTCACAAAGACAACGTATTTCCCTCAGAAAATCACAAGACGCAGGGAGCGTCCGCTCGCTGCTTAGACCATTACTAAACTCTCCCAGCTGGGCGGCACACACAGAACGAACTTCCAGTATAGACATGCGCAGAACTCATCTACGTGAGTATCAATTCACACAAAGCGATTCTAAGAACATTCGAGATAAAAGTCTTACACAGTCGCGCCTTTTATGGTCATGAACAGAAGCGTTAAGACAGGTTTCAGACATCTACAACAGTTGACTGATACTACCAAATAAGGAGATATGGTCACGCTTCGTTCAAGAAATTATAGACCGAACGTGTCTCTATACAAGAGAAGGCAAACTCCTAAAAAATTGTAGTCTCAATATCTCGGGTTATGTCCCTTTGACTGTAAAAACATAATACACATTTCAGTCAAAAAAAATGATCATACATACGAAAAATGATCATACAAAGACTTTGGAAAAAGTAATTATTTGTGCGTAACAATAACATTTTCAGTTATCAATACCTGATCATGTTATCACTTCTCCTTTCCAATTATATTAAATAGAATAAATGAAAAGCCAAACTGTGTGGATACGCAAGCGTCTTTTTTTCCTTTGTCCGATAATGGTAATCTCCTCGTGCCTGTCATTGTGATTGAAAAAAAAAAAGCGGGAGGGGGCGCAGGTGAGTGTGAAATCCTGGGGCGCTCGGGATGATACCTAAGTTACTATTTATTTATCATTATCAAAAATTAGTACTAGAACCTCACTAGACCTTCACTAGCCCGCCATACTCCCACCTGTCAATATATTTTAATGTTTGGACTATATCGTGTAGTTCTCTTAAGTCTGTCTATTCTCGATACAGGTTCTACAGTTATGGGTGAATGGGCATGCCCGTAAATAGTCTAATACTTCCTATATTTTAGAAGGAAATTTGTCAATCACTCAATACTCTTTACTTCCTATGAAGCACAGGCCTTCAACAAAAACTTCCTCTTGTCACGTGCCATTAGCTCAAGACCTTTCCATTTCTGCCTCCGGCTCTCATCTTCATTTCTATCTGCAGTTTTCATCTTCGTGTCTGTCTCCAGTTTTCGTCTAAGTGTCTGTCTCCAGTTTTTATCTACATGTCTGTCTCCAGTTTACGTCTAAGTGTCTGTCTCCAGTTTTCATCTACATGTCTGTCTCCAGTTCTCATCTTCGTGTCTGTCTCCAGTTCTCATCTTTGTGTCTGTCTCCAGTTTTCATCTAAATGACTGTCTCCAGTTTTCATATTTGTGTCTGTCTCCAGTTTCCATATTTGTGTCTGTCTCCAGTTTTCATCTACATGTCTGTCTCCAGTTTTCATCTACATGTCTGTCTCCAGTTTTCATCTTTGTGTCTGTCTCCAGTTTTCATCTACATGTCTGTCTCCAGTTTTCATCTACATGACTGTCTCCAGTTTTCATATTTGTGTCTATTTCCAGTTTCCATATTTGTGTCTGTCTCCAGTTTTCATCTACATGTCTGTCTCCAGTTTTCATCTACATGTCTGTCTCCAGTTTTCATCTTTGTGTCTGTCTCCAGTTTTCATCTACATGTCTGTCTCCAGTTTTCATCTACATGTCTGTCTCCAGTTTTCATCTTTGTGTGTCTCCAGTTTTCATCTTTGTGTCTGTCTCCAGTTTTCATCTACATGTCTGTCTCCAGTTTTCAACTTTGTGTCTGTCTCCAGTTTTCATCTACATGTCTGTCTCCAGTTTTCATCTACATGTCTGTCTCCAGTTTTCATCTACATGTCTGTCTCCAATTTTCATCTTTGTGTCTGTCTCCAGTTTTCATCTACATGTCTGTCTCCAGTTTTCATCTTTGTGTCTGTCTCCAGTTTTCATCTACGTTTGTCTCCAGTTTTCATCTACATGTCTGTCTCCAGCTCTCATCTTCGTGTCTGTCTCCAGTTTTCATCTACATGTCTGTCTCCAGTTTTCATCTTCGTGTGTTCTTCAGTCTACCTTCTGCTCTATGCAGGCTTTATTTATGAAAATCAGTAACTGTTTCACTGTTATTTTTTTTTATGTTCTCCATGTTTCAGAACCATACAATAGGGTTGACTTGACACTTGAGTTGACAATTCTTATTTATGCATTGGACTTGATTTCTGTTTATTTCAATGTATTCTTCACGGCAGTGAAAGCCCCTCTTGCCTGCTGTATTCTCATTTTGATATCATTGTCTGTTCCTTCAATTGTGTACATACTGCTTCCAAAAATGAAATGCAGTATGTAGTTTGCTTATCCTCAGTCAGCAGGCCCTCAACCAAGGTTTGATGCTGTTATAACAGCTGTTGCAGTGTGATGAGATAGATGTTGGATAGAAAATAATAGATATAGTTCCCAGAAATGGAGAAGAGAACTGGTGAACAAGTGCTAGGAATGGCACAGGAGAAATCAGGTAGTTAACTGCTCAGTTCTAGATGGTATCTGTAGAAGAGAGCTGTGAAGTAAGTCACCTTTTTGTTAGACCCTATCCTATGCTCCAATGGTGTAAATTATTATTAATAGTTGATGTGAAATGTAGCTCATTATTTATCCCTACCAATTTAAAATATTAAATAAATTCTCTTAATTTCCACACAAGAACAAAATTTCAAACAGAAACTGGAATTTAACCAAATCAATCAACTGCGATTTATAACATTTATCTGTACATTTATTAATTTTAAAATAGAAGGCTAGTAAGGATTGCAGATATGTATTTACAAAATCACAGGTTGAAAATTATAGATTTTTATTGACTTTGTCGTCATTATGGCCATTGGTGACTTCTGGATCTTGTTTCTTCAAAGACTGCTTATCTAGTTCAGGTCCTTCCACTACAGACAGTTCCTGCAGTTAATCAGATGTTGTTTTCCAAGATCTTTATTTCTATGGACCGGTGGTACAATGCTACTATTAAGTGAATTGCAGAGGTGGTCCTTTAATCACCCACACTGCAGAAGCTTTCGCTGCGACTCTCTCTCGGATAAGAAACCTGGAACATATCAACAGACTATACCAACGATTTTCTACCACCAAAGGCGATCCTCTGATGATGACAGGCCACTATAGATCAGAACCCTCATTTAGACAACATAGTTCATGAGGCAGTGGTCATGTCAATCAAAGAAGTACGCCATAAAATCAATCAAATACATCAGCAGACTACAGAAATCATTTACAGCTTTTTTCTTAACTCTGTCTTGATTACTTCGCTTTTGTCCTTAAGTTAGGCCAAGAGTGATTTCCCTTTAAAGATATTACATCAATTAAATATTAATTTGAATGAAGAAACGAATGAAGCGGAGATGCAGTGGAAGAAGAAAAAAGATGGACTCTTTGGCATTTAAAAGCCAAGCACTAAAAAGGACTGTAAGCTCTTATAGGTAGTACTGGGTAGGTTTGACTTCTAGCTGCATCATGCTGTTCAGGATTGTGCAGGTTATATTTAGTTGGAACCAATTTCAGTATCAGATTAAGATATCTGCAGGTAATTCAAAGGCAGTTGCTAACATTAATATTAAATATTACAGCAATTTACATAACACCAGAATACTTGTCACTCAACGATTAATATAAGTTTAACATGCCCTTCAGACACAGTATTACAGATCTGAGATGCGTCTTCGACAAGTGTGTACTAGTTCACTGGACGTCTTTTCGGCTATGAAATTTTGGGAGTCCAGAATTGAATCTGAGTGGACTTATATGCCCAACCTAAATCTAACCTTTTCCTTCTCGGAGGTCCAGCCTTGAGTTCACTTTTTTTGCTTGTAACTTTCGGGGGATTTCAAGGCTGATATGCTAAATATTCTGACAAATTCCTGATGTCCTCATCAATTAACAAAGATAATGATTTCCCACTGCCATAATTACATGTATTTGTAGTTGCTATTCAATTCCCAAAAAGAATTATCTCGTTCGGAGCATTCATCATACAGTATAGCAGAATTACTGGTGTACGATTCATAATTTATCATTTGATAACATGGCAGTTCCAGGGTGTCTTGCCCGTGTTATGACAAGCATGAAGCAGCAACATTTGCCCACTGATGTTGAACAAACTAAAATTTTGCATTTGGTACTTTTGACTACTGTTGATGCAAATACACTTTTGTAAGTCCCAGTCACTTTGGCATAAACTAAGAGGTAACCAGTTTAGAACACCTACAACAAAGTGAATAAAAATCGCAGCAAGTTCCAAAAATGTTATGCAAGCATTCATGAAAAGAAAAAAATATTCTAAACTATTTTCTGAAAGCCAGCAAAATAAAATGGTTGTTCTAGAAAATTCAAGCACTGCACAGGAAGAAACTAGCCATGACAGTTACGTTAAAAATATAAATAAAATGTTCTATAATTCCCATAGCATTGGAGTGATGTGTCAACATCTGACAGTGAAATGCTAGAAAAGAAGCATGTCAGAAAGGTGGATCATCATGAAACATCAAATAGGAGCAATTATGGAATAATGCTTGAAAATAAAGAAACTAATTCAGAAGGCCATGGGACAGAAATACAAAAGCATGTCAAAGCCGCTCACAGCGCACTTACTGACAGGGGCATGACCACTTCAGATTTCTGGGGGTGTAGGGTTTTAACTCCTATTTGTTGTAGTAAATTTCAGTCTAAAAACTGTTTTGAAAGATAACCAAAAAAAAAAAAAAAAGAAAAAAAAGCTAAATATTGAGAAGGTCAGTGAACATTGAAGAAAAAAAATTCAATTTTTTAGCTTCTGTTCTGATTTATTCAATCGTGATAAGCCTTCAAGTCTTATGAGCAGTTTTGATGTAAGGAAAATTTAATTGTCATTATTATTTGGCAAACTGGCATAAATGAAATCCTTTAGGTTAAGATAATTAAAGCAGCCCTGTGCAAGCACCCATTTATGCATATTTACAACTTCTTAGTCATTTCTGCTGTTCTCCATACTTTAGAACCTTAAACTGGGAATGAAAATTCTTATTTTTGTGTTGCATTAAATTTGTTCTCATTTTCCATATATTTCCTAGTATAATGAAAGCCCCTCTTGGCTTCTGTATTCTGATATCATTGTCCATCTTTCAACTTTGTCAATGTTCTGCCAAAATATGACTTCACCTGCAATCTGGCTACCATCTGTTAGTTTAATTCTCACAGGGGCAGAAGATCTTGATGTATTAGTAATGAAATAACTCAGTGATGGAATAATCAGTGATGAAATAACTCAGTGATGAAATAACTCAGTGACCAGTATCCTCATTTTGTGATGCATCTGGTTTTAGTAATGGAATATACAGGGCAAAGTCCTTGACAGAATATATATTGTAAAGTAATGTCACACTGTATTTTGTTTTCCAAGTCCAGAAAAAAATTCAGTTTAAGGTGGTTGATATTGCTGTTTTCATAATCAAAGTAATAACGAGTAGGAAGAGAAATGGTGGCAAAAAGCATCCCTGCCACAACATCAATTCGTATAGCAAAATATTATGTAAATTGTTCTTTCCCAAAGAACTCTGCATTCCATGTTTTCTTTATTAGGTTAATAAGCTGGTGGAGGGCTCCACAATGCCTCATCAGTATCCATGTGATTCTTTGTTGTTACTGTAGAAGGCCATTTCACACTATATAAATCCAGTGCAAAATGTGAATTCTATTCCAAACTCTGCTCTATAATTCCATGTTAGTGTTGGGTTTCAAATTATCAGCAAGAAAACACACCAAAAGCTGCAACAATGTGACATTAACAGTCCAACAAGTTTAATTTAATAAAGATGGAAAAAATCAGTCCATTCAACTCAAAATATTGACATTCTTCTGTAAACTCTTGAGCTGTAAGTCTGCATTTCCATCTCAAAAACACTAGAGCTGACAAAGCCTTCAAGCACAGGAAGTATGTGATATATGATTGTGTGTCAAATTAAAATTACACTAAATTTCAAAAGAAATGCTTTCCAGCATTTTATGAGATCGAGAACTGCTTGTCTCCTCCCTGTAGAACCTTCAAATCTTTCATTAATCTGTTCTAAATATCACCACATACAACAAAGTATAGCATCCATTATATGCCAGTATATTTTTTTTCAATGGAACATGCCTCTCAGTTAACCACTTCCTTGTTGGGTATTTCTGCAGAAAGCTGACAGAAAAATGTCAGGAAAGATGATCATGGACAATATTGTTCAAACTGCACAGTGTATCGATTTGTTTCGGTGGTCACCATTCAAACTAATTCGTCATTAAAAAAAGTTTCAAAATACTGCAGAATGTCAGAATCTGGATCACAGGCCACCTTTATTCCAGGGTTACTTTGAAAAGAGTATCTTGGATGTGGCTGACTTAGTTGAATCCTAGTGTTTATTTTGCACCATTGTCGTGCCGGTAATAAAAGACACTCACCTTCACTTTTTTTCACTTATGTCCGAATCAAAACTATCACTAGTTTCACTTTCTGATTCACTAATATGTCCAATATCATTTCGTAATCACTGTTGGTATCCATTATGAATATACAAACTCCTATAAAATAATGTAAATCAATAACAATATAAATAACATGTGCAGTATAACACATGATTTTTACACCAATAATCAAAAGATACTAAAGTCAAATTATGGCACAATGAAGCTATGTACTTGCTATGACAAATCGCGCTACCTATCTGCTATACGTCATCACACTGGAATGTACAAAACAAATAAATTACTCTGGTAATTATGTGAACAGCCTCAAAACCATTGCCGGCCGAGTTAACTTGAGCACGTTCATTCTGGTAAAAATATGACCAGAATTGGGGATGTGGTTAATCTGATCGAGCAACACTAAGTTTATTAAATGAGTATTAATGGCCACTGCCCCATGCATCCTGGCAGGTTCTACCAAGCTGGACAGGTCTGCGTGGGTATAGGTCAGACTAAAGCAGGCACCCCGGTCCTCCAGGTTGGGGGTTTTAGCACAGGGCCGACATCGCTGTGTGTAAAAAAGAAATCATGTCACGGAAACAGTAACAAATGAACAAACTTTGCTGCAGGATGGACATACGGAGTCTGAAGCTCGTATGACTGCCAGTGGTGAAAGCCGAAAGGAAGCCACTGGCATGAAAATGGACGTCCTGATCGCAAAAACATGAAACTAGAATAGGATTTTTAAATGCCAGGACAATGAATGAGACAGGAAAACTTAAACAAATCACAATGGAAATGAGAAACTATAGACTACGATACGTAGATCTAGGGATAAGCGAGAGCAGATGGACTGGGACAGGCAGAATTAATAGAGCTACAGGGGAAACAGTACTTTACTCTGGAAGAGAGGATGGTCAACACAGTGAAGGTGTAGCCATTATTCCATAAAACGGAATAGAAAGGTCGTTACTGGAATAGAAACCAATCAACAATAGATTGATAAGAGTGAGACTGAAAGGAAGATTCACATCACCATAATACATTTGTTCATTTCTCAATAAAATAACTAAAACTATCAGTTAAGGTACAAACAATATAACGTTAGTAAGAGACAAGCAAGGAAATCTCATCACCACAGCACAGGGGCAGGAAACAAGATGGGCAGAGCATTTCAGAGAAACTCTGAACAAGGAACCACCAGAGACACAGTTGAATGTTCCTGAGGCTGAAAATGATCTAGATGTTAATCATCACGGCAATCAAAGGGTTAAAGAATGGAAAAGCTCCTGGCCACGATAACTTAAATGCTGAGTTATTCAAGGCAGACCCTGAACTAGCAGCAGAACTATTAGAACCACAATTTGCACAAGTCTGGGAAACTGAGACAGCACCAACAGAGTGGAGTAAAGGAATTATTGTCAAATTGCCCAAGAAGGGCGACCTTGGAGAAACCAATCAACTGGAGAGGAAATACTCTCCTCTCAGTTCCCAGTAAAATACTAGGCAGGATCATCATCCAAAGAATTTCAAAAGCAGTTGACCATAAACTGATTAAAGAACAAGCGGGTTTTAGAAAGAACAGAAGATGTGCAGATCATATATTCACCCTCAGGAACATCATAAAGCAATGCTCAGAATGGCAGAGACAGCTATACATTAACTTTGTTGATTTTGAAAAGGCTTTTGACAGCATACACAGGGACAGCCTATGGAAAATACTGAGGGCTTATGGAATTCCCAGCTGCATTGTTTCCATTATAAAAAGCCTCTATTCTAACTTTACATGCAGTATTGGATCGAATAATCTAACTTTCGAAGTGAAAACAGGAGTACGACAGGGATGCCCCTTATCAACATTATTTTTGACAGCCATAGATTGGGTGATGCGTCAGACAACAGAGGGCAGTCCAAGAGGAATTAGATGGACAATGTTTTCTACACTGGAAGACCTGGAATATGCAGATGACATTGCACTACTTGCACATTCACATCAACACACCCAAGAAAAAACCGATAGACTGAATAAGTATAGCCAGCAGGTCGTCTGAACATCAATCTGAAGAAAACAGAAGTCATGACACTCAATGTGGGTGTGGTAAGTTGGGATTATATAATATAGTTATAGGGGACTTAGTGTACTGACTGAGATCAGCTGTGAAGGTGTCTGTATCTAATAAGTGTGGTGTGTTACAGATGACCTTACTTGCTACCACATTTAGACCTCAATCAGACTTATTCTTGAATTTAGTGATGACTACGTTTAATGTCTAGGGTTATGATAGTGATGTAGTGTAATTCACAACAACCAACAGACAGATAAACATCTAAGTTAAGATCCTCAACAAATTGATAACAATATGACAGTCACAAACAACTAACACTCTAAAGATTATCTTATTAAGTCAAGGGTTAAATTTTAACAAATGTATTGAATTTTTTTCAATAAATAGATATCCTGATCCTACTACACAGTGAATCAGGAATCACAATCAAATGTAAACAAAATGTTTATGTACAAAATTTTATACAAAGGATCTTTGTCCCGACATATAATATTATTATAATATGAGTGTAATGTTGTGAGGTAGTATTATGAGGCAATACTGGCTGTTTGAGCTAGGTTGTTGGTTGTCATCACGACTTCATGTGTTTGTTACTGGTGGAAATAATATTAAAGGATTCACAGATTCTTTTACTTTTTAAAACAATTACTGTCCCTCTTAGACTATTTATGTAAGTCAATTGAGGTGGGTTATACAAGGGTGAGCTGCTCGTGCTGACAGATTCTTAGCTCATATAGCGGCTGCAGAAAAACTGTATCCTATGCTCGCTTGCTTCTTAATTTGCTAGAAAAACCCACAATGGCTGATATCTTGGGCAAGGAGTCTGCTGCCAGAGTTCTGGATCAAGCAAGGCTCAGACCATGTGCTGCTATATTAACATCAGTACCACGGTCCCTGAAATAAGAAGGTTGTGCCTCCTTCTTCATAACTAATATATAATATATTTCCACACTGACGTACAAGACAGTACAAACATAAAGTTCAGCACTGTAGGCCAACTGCTAGCTTTTCATGTGACAATATACCCCAGTATTCCTCTCCCTAATGGTTACAACGCCTCTGCAATTCCAGCGTTAATCCCTTCTATACAATAGGATAGGTGTCATGTTACATATGGCAATCCAATATATCTATCTGTATAGGCAGTTATACTCCTCTCTGACAATCTTTACAAGGTGGAGCAATATCTAGGCTTTGCCTCATGTTTGCTACTGAACCACACACATACAGACATAATTTATCATTTCACATTCAATTTTCATATAAAATATATTAAATATGTCTAGCTTACCACAATTCAAGGAAATATTAAACAAGTAACTTTGACTGGCGATGAATTCTGGCACAATTTTGATCTGCCTTTGTCCAGGCTTTTCCTTTATTAGAAAATTCTTAGCCTGCTCTCAACGCACTTGATTTTCACAAGATTTATTTTCAAAAATGGCAGTGAACTGACGCTTCTATTTGACCATATCTAACGTTCTAACCAATCAGGCCATGTTTACATGAGCCTTTGAAAAAAACTATCCATCCTATAAGTTGCCATTAACAACAATATTTGTATTTGCAGTTAGACCAATAAGGTTTCACCTTACATTTTACCACAGCCAATCAAATCGTATCTAACTTGTCGGCCTCATTTCCCCCAAAGCAGTGTTTTCCAAACATGCCATAAAAAAAAAAGCAGATATGATCTTGTGCTGTCAGTCAACCCCACTATAGTATTTTGGCTATAATTTGTTAATTCATAGACTATTTGCGTAACACATAACATATTCTTTGTCAGCAAGTCCTAAGGTACAAGAATATATAAGTTTAATGGGGCTAAGTGGCTTCGTTCAAAATATGTATTTTTCTATGATAGTCGTGACTTTGCTGTTACCACCTGTTCACTTCCATACTATGGGATGTCTTCTGTACTGTCAGACTAATGTCAGGAGCTTAGACATAAAACAGTAGAATGTCAGGTTTCCCAATAAGACTTTAAACCTGTTTTCAAAACCTAACCTCATATCGTTAGTGGTTTTTATCACTGTTTATTTGAAAAAATCAGGCCTTCATGCTTTTCGCTTATGACTGGCGTTCACTTTTTAATCGCGAGACGACGTAGTATTATTGCTTCGCTCCGTCTATCCTTTCTCGTCTCTGCTTAGCCCGTCTGTCTTTCTAGGTTAACTTTGAGTGTATAATTTCATTAATGGTAGTATTTGTATCTAGCTCTAGGTCATTATGCAGTTTGCATATCAAGATCGTCTAAGAAATACAATACGTTTTATTTTTAGAAACGCGTGTAGTTTATGCAGACAAAGTAGAAAAAGGAGGGTCTCTTGTTCAGCTATTATGGCGTTATCAAACGGAAGCGCTATTGGGAAAGCACTGGTCTTTCACCATTCTTCTTTCTATTGTATTATTTCGTTCGGCTTTACATTTATGTTATAATTTATATATGGGCATAAGAATTTTTCACCACAAATTCTCCCCACTTAAAACAGACATTATATGTCAGTCTCTAATTCTATATACACATAGATAAATTTCTATCTATGCCTGGTGATTACTTTGATTCTCATTGCACGGATGGCGGCTTAGAAAATCAGCATCAACGTTTCGCTGATTTTATTTTTATCATGGATTAATGCAGGTGGGTCAATTCAAAGTAAGCACTACTGACGAAGGTTGCCTCAGACCTCTGCAATCCAATATATCCATTTCAGTTATGTTACTGAACAGCTGCAAGTGTTACTGCTTGTCTTAATGCTGCTTAGCAATCAATATTCACCATTTCTCTTCTCTGAGTCTGCTCAACGACATGTCCTGAGAATATTAGATGTTCCTCAAATTGTACGTTATGAGGAGTAGATCTGTATGGTGATATCTGAGTTGTGTAGTGGATCCAATAATTTTCTCATCATTCTAGAGAAGACACTGGGCGCATTTTTCAATCCAAATGGCAATCTGTTAAATTCATAGTGTCCCTCTGAGGTACTAAAAGCTATATAAGGTCTAACCTCAGGCTTTACTGGAATCTGATAGTAGCCTTTGCTCAGATCCACCTTTGAGAAATATTTAGCTTTATTTAGCCTGGCAAACAGCTGATTTGTATCCGGCAATGGATCCACCTGACCTTCTGTGATAGCATTCAGTCTCCTGTAATCTATACAGAGTCTATGTTCTCCAGAGGGTTTTCTCAAGAGCACTACACTGGAACTATACGAAGATTCACTGTGTGAAATAATTCCTTCCTTCAACAAATAATCTATCTCTTCCTTCAAAGCTTTCTCCTTAGCGAAAGGAATCGAATAGGCTTTCATACAGACTGGTGTTGGGTCTATAAGTTTCATATCATATTCCAATAAGTTTGTATGCCCCGGACGGTCCGTTAGCACCTCTGTATGATCATCTAAAACCTGTTGCACTCTTTCCTTCTGATCTTTCGTTAAATGTGTACTGATTTTCACCTGTGCAGCGGTCTCACAGGGGTGTAATGGATATTCAAATGATGAAAGTGGTTCTTTTTTCATCTCCATTGCAATAGACAAGGTCAGCAAATGTGTCTCTTCCTGATTTTCTCTTTCCAAATACTTCTTCAGGAGATTCACATGATAGATTTTTTTCTTTCCCCTTCTTATCTATCTTATAATTTGTTCTAGACACCTTCTCTAGAACTGTATATGGACCTTGCCATCCAATTTGTAACTTATTCTGGCTACCGGGTAGAAGAAGCAGTACCTTCTCTCCCACAGCCAAATCTCTGTCTTTAGCTTTCTTGTTGTAATAGGCAGCATGTTTTTTCCTGGCTTGTCTCAAATTTTCATTGGCAAGTTTCCAGCCAGTTTTTAAACGAGTGGTCAGCTCATTCACATATTGGTATGATGATGTAATATTTTCCTCTGCCTTTTCATCAGTCCACGTTCTTAACAGTTACATATGGAATTTTAAATTCATAAACTTATTTTTCCTGGCACATGTCAGGTCCTTTGCACTTGAAGCACTGTTGTGATGACTTTTCTTCCCAGAATCATCATGCACAAAACGACCGCTACCAATTTTTTTCTTGGGGCTTTCTCCCCACTTAGAATTCTTGATGAGAGATTTCCTCTCTACATCTTCTTCCTCCAGTTTACATAAGTCCGATTGAGGGATTTTCGGCTTATTCTGGGGTAAGACATCTTTTTGCACTCGCTGCATAGTGGCCATAGTAAAACAGTCAATTGAAGATTGTCCGTGAAAAGGGGCTTCCCATTCCACTTGATTATTCTTTCTATTGTCAGACCTAAGTTTGCCCAGTGGCGTATCCAGGTCCTGATCAATGTTCTCACTTGTGGGTGTTCCCTCATGTGCTATGCTACACCTTTCCACAAAATTCTCAATGTCCCTCCCTGCCTTGGGCCAATAATAATTTTGAGCTACCTTTTGGATGATGGTACCTATTTTTTCATGGTCCCCATCTTCTCTCACATGTAAGCTCCTTATTAAGTCTGCCCTATACCTTTTAGGAAGTACCAGCTGTCCCTGACCTTTGGATCTAGTTCCGGTCTTCCGGTATATCAGTTTGTTCTTCATATAGAAGTCTCCTTTTCCTGGAGGTGTGTGACAATTGGACAATTTTCTAAAACAAGGCTTGAGGGTCTTATCCCCAGCCTGTGCCTTCCTCATCTCTTCTGGAGTGGTATTTATCATAATATCCTCCTTCCTTGGTTGAAAGATTTTCTTTCATCATATTTCCTTTCATCGAATTGTGGGAATTTATTTTTATTTTCATACCGTGGCCTATCAAACTGGTGCCCACCCCTGCTTTGATCCCTAGGATCAAATTTATTAAAGTTCTGTGGTGCCCTAAAGTTATCCACTTGTTTCTTTTTATTACCTGTTACCTCTGCTTGAGCTGCTTGATACCTTTCAGCAACATTTAGCAACTCACCCAGCCTCTCTGCACCTTGTTCCATGAGAAACTTTCTCAGGTCTGGAGCCATGGACTCTCTTAGCTGCTCTATAAGGACCATTTCCTTAAGATCTTGGGTTTTCCCCAGAGAAGTCCATTTCTCCAAGTATGTCTCTAACCGTGCAGAGAACTGGTGATATGTCTCACCTGACAGTAGTTTAGCATTCCTGAACTTTTTTCTATAAAATTCTCCATTCTTTTCATATCGTAACAAAAGAGCCTGCTTCAACATGTCATAATTTTCTTGGTCATCTCTGCTCATCTTGGCAAAAACTTCATAAGCTGTACCACGAAGCACTTGTGATAACTTTAGGCTCCACCTTTCTCTCTCTAAACCATACGTGGTAGCTAAAAGTTCATATCTATTTAGGTAACTCTCTATGTCATCGTCTTTCTCAACAAAATGGTCTAAATGAAAACTCATAGCTGAGGCTGAGGCTCCCTGACTAGCCGTGGCATCGGAGGTAAAGGGACTGGCACCATTTTCAGGAGCATGGCTTTGAAACTCAAACTCCCTTAGTCGTAACTCATGTTCCCTTTGTAATCTCTTCTCCTCCTTTTCTGCTTCCCTTTCTGCAGCCTGTCTCCTTTCTTCTGCTTCTCTTTCAGACTTTTTTCTTCCAACTGGAGCCTCTTTATTTCCGCCTCATGATCCGCCTCCAATGCCCTAGCCTCTTTGTCAGCCTCAATCTGCAGCCTCTTAATTTCTTTATCTGCCTCTAACTTTCTTTCAGCTTCAAATTTTCTTTCTTCACGCTCAATAAATTTGTCACATTCAGTTGTGACATAAGCAATCATAATTTGCCCGTCCATTCCTAATTCTTTAGCAGCCTGCACAGCAGCAGATCGAAACTTTGCCAGGTCCGCCATTTTCTAACAGGCAAATTTATACAATGTTTAACTAAACAGTTTTATCTATGACTAATTATACTAAGGACAACCACAAGCACTGAGAGCTCAACCTTATTTATTTTCCACCCAAGAATACCTTTTTAATTTTTATATTTCCCTGAAGTGAACTATCCCCAATATATGTGCTAGGAGAAGGTTCAAAATCCCAGGAGCGAGACCCCAATATATGTGGTAAGTTGGGATTATATAATATAGTTATAGGGGACTTAGTGTACTGACTGAGATCAGCTGTGAAGGTATCTGTATCTAATAAGTGTGGTGTGTTACAGATGACCTTACTTGCTACCACATTTAGACCTCAATCAGACTTATTCTTGAATTTAGTGATGACTACGTTTAATGTCTAGGGTTATGATAGTGATGTAGTGTAATTCACAACAACCAACAGACAGATAAACATCTAAGTTAAGATCCTCAACAAATTGATAACAATATGACAGTCACAAACAACTAACACTCTAAAGATTATCTTATTAAGTCAAGGGTTAAATTTTAACAAATGTATTGAATTTTTTTCAATAAATAGATATCCTGATCCTTTGTTACTGGTGGAAATAATATTAAAGGATTCACAGATTCTTTTACTTTTTAAAACAATTACTGTTCCTCTTAGACTATTTATGTAAGTCAATTGAGGTTGGTTATACAAGGGTGAGCTGCTCGTGCTGACAGATTCTTAGCTCATATAGCGGCTGCAGGAAAACTGTATCCTATGCTATCTTGGGCAAGGAGTCTGCTGCCAGAGTTCTGGATCAAGCAAGGCTCAGACCATGTGCTGCTATATTAACATCAGTACCACGGTCCCTGAAATAAGAAGGTTGTGCCTCCTTCTTCATAACTAATATATAATATACATAAAGTTCAGCACTGTAGGCCAACTGCTAGCTTTTCATGTGACAATATACCCCAGTATTCCTCTCCCTAATGGTTACAACACCTCTGCAATTCCAGCGTTAATCCCTTCTATACAATAGGATAGGTGTCATGTTACATATGGCAATCCAATATATCTATCTGTATAGGCAGTTATACTCCTCTCTGACAATCTTTACAAGGTGGAGCAATATCTAGGCTTTGCCTCATGTTTGCTACTGAACCACACACATACAGACATAATTTATCATTTCACATTCAATTTTCATATAAAATATATTAAATATGTCTAGCTTACCACAATTCAAGGAAATATTAAACAAGTAACGTTGACTGGCGATGAATTCTGGCACAATTTTGATCTGCCTTTGTCCAGGCTTTTCCTTTATTAGAAAATTCTTAGCCTGCTCTCAACGCACTTGATTTTCACAAGATTTATTTTCAAAAATGGCAGTGAACTGACGCTTCTATTTGACCATATCTAACGTTCTAACCAATCAGGCCATGTTTACATGAGCTTTGAAAAAAACTATCCATCCTATAAGTTGCCATTAACAACAATATTTGTATTTGCAGTTAGACCAATAAGGTTTCGCCTTACATTTTACCACAGCCAATCAAATCGTATCTAACTTGTCGGCCTCATTTCCCCCAAAGCAGTGTTTTCCAAACATGCCATAAAAAAAAAATAAGCAGATATGATCTTGTGCTGTCAGTCAACCCCACTATAGTATTTTGGCTATAATTTGTTAATTCATAGACTATTTGCGTAACACATAACATATTCTTTGTCAGCAAGTCCTAAGGTACAAGAATATATAAGTTTAATGGGGCTAAGTGGCTTCGTTCAAAATATGTATTTTTCTATGATAGTCGTGACTTTGCTGTTACCACCTGTTCACTTCCATACTATGGGATGTCTTCTGTACTGTCAGACTAATGTCAGGAGCTTAGACATAAAACAGTAGAATGTCAGGTTTCCCAATAAGACTTTAAACCTGTTTTCAAAACCTAACCTCGTATCGTTAGTGGTTTTTATCACTGTTTATTTGAAAAAATCAGGCCTTCATGCTTTTCGCGTGTGATTGGCGTTCACTTTTTAATCGCGAGATGACGTAGTATTATTGCTTCGCTCCGTCTATCCTTTCTCGTCTCTGCTTAGCCCGTCTGTCTTTCTAGGTTAACTTTGAGTGTATAATTTCATTAATGGTAGTATTTGTATCTAGGTCATTATGCAGTTTGCATATCAAGATCGTCTAAGAAATACAGTACCAGTTTTATTTTTAGAAACGCGTGTAGTTTATGCAGACAAAGTAGAAAAAGGAGGGTCTCTTGTTCAGCTATTATGGCGTTATCAAACGGAAGCGCTATTGGGAAAGCACTGGTCTTTCACCATTCTTCTTTCTATTGTACTATTTCGTTCGGCTTTACATTTATGTTATAATTTATATATGGGTATAAGAATTTTTCACCACAGTGGGCAATCCTAAGCCAATAACAATAAGGAACCAGAAGTTAGAAAAGACAGACACATTTACTTACCTAGGATGCATAGTCTGGTGTTACACCAGACAGTGGAAAAATCAAGGACATTAACAACAGAATGAATAAGGCGAGAACAGCCTTTGCTAGTCTCAACAACATCTGGAAGTCTCCACAGTACAGCACAAACACCAAATTAAGATTGTTTGAGAGCTGTGTACTTTCTGTGCTTCTCTATGGTGCGGAATGCTGGAGAGTAACAGAGAAGGAAATGTCGAAACTGTCCACCTTCCACACAATCTGCCTACAGAAAACTCTCCTAATCTTTTGGCCGAATACCATCAGCAACCAAGAACTCCTTATTCGGAGTAACCAGGAAGACATGCGCACGATCATAGATGGCAGACGCTGAAGTTGGGTTGGTCAGGTCCTCAGAAAGGACCCTGATACCATTACAAGAACAGCTATGCAATGGACCCCCGAAGGAAAGCGAAAGAGAGGCCGACCAAAAACAACCTTGCGGAGAACTGTGGAAGTCGAGATGCAAAGAATGAACCAGAGTTGGGGCACTGTACGAAGGATGGCCGCCGACCGAACAAAGTGGAATCAATTTGTTGTTGCCCTACAAGACGCCACCAGGCGTGATGGCCACTGACTGCTTTGACTGTTGGCGGCTATGGATCAAAGACACTCTAACAAATGACAGTGACAAAGAGGCCAAGGATGAGTTCTATCAATAACTACAAAAAGAAATGGAAACTACCCCAAGATACGACATTATTATAGTAATGGGAGACCTTAATGCTAAAGTTGGATCAGACAATACATTCAAGGAAAGATTAATGGGGAGAGCAGCGGTGCTGCAAACAAGAATGGTGATGAACTGATAGGCTTCTGCAGCAATAACAACTTAGTCATTGGAGGAACTCTCTTCCCACATAAAGAAATTCACATACTAACATGGGAATCACCAAATGGCAGTGACAGAAACCAGATAGATCATTTAATGATCAACGGCAGATGGAGGCATTCGTTACAAGATGTGAAAGTAAAAAGAGGTGCAGATGTGGGAAGTGATCACCACCTAGTAGTAGCAGTAATAAAGGTGAAGCTTAGAACCAATGGACCTAACTAAGAAAGCAAAAAAGAAACGACATCAACAAAATAAAGACCCCCCCCCCCCAAGCTTTTATGGCAGATGTAAAGAAATATTATCAAACTGCCAAAAGTCAGGAGGGCACAGAGGCTGATGATGCTGGCCAAAAATTCAGTGTCCTTTCAACAATATATAGAGAAAGTAGTGAAGTATGCTTGGATTCCAAGAAAGGAAGATACAAGATTGGATAACACCAGCAACATTGAAAATCATAGGGATGAGATAAGAAATCAAAAGAAAGAAAACAGAACCAAAGTCCCCCAGGTTAAAGGAAATATGCACTGAACAGTACAGTCAGCTGAACAGGGAAGTAAAATGTCAAATCCGAGCCAACTAAATGAATTTCCTAGAAGACCTTGCAAGACAGGCAGAAGAAGCAGCTCTGGGGAATGAACAAAGCACAGTATACAAAATAACAAAAACCGTCAGTGGAAAAAGGGGTGCAAACAATATTACACTAGTAAGCGGCAAGCAGGGAAATCTCATCACCACAGAACAGGGGCAAGAAGCAAGATGGCCAGAACACTTCAGAGAAACACTCAATAAGACACCACCAGAGATGCAGCTGAACATTCCTGAGGCTGAAAATGACCTGGACACCAATACAGATGCTCCAAGAAAGGAAGAAATTTCACAGCTATCAAAGGGTTGAAAAATGGAAAAGCTCCTGGCCATGACAGTTGAAGCGCAGAGCTATTTAAAATTGATCCTGAATTATAAGCAGAACTCTTAGAACCACTCGTTGCACAAATATGGCAAACAGAGACAACAACACTCAAATGGAATAAAGGAACAATTATCAAATTACTAAACAAGTGTGACCTCACAGACTGCAAGAACTGGAGAGGAATTACCCTCCTCTCAGTTCCCAGCAAAATACTGGGCAGGATAATTATCCACAGAATCTCGAAAGAAGTAGATTATAAACTGAGGAAGGAACAAGCAGGATTAAGAAAAAACAGAAATTGAGCAGATCATATCTTCACCCTCAGAAACATAATAGAGCAGTGCTCAGATTGGCAGAGACAGCCAAATACAAACTTTGTCAATTTTGAAAAGGCTTTTGACAGCATACACAGGGATAGCTTATGGAAAGTACTAAGGGCTTATGGTTGTACTGTTTCCATCATAAAATGCCTCTATGCTAACTTTACATGCAGTGTTGGGCAGAGCAACTTACTTTCAAAGTAAAAACAGGTGTACGACAGGGATGCCCCTTGTCAACCATTCTTTTTTTAACTGTCATAAACTGGGTGATGCGCCAGACAACAGAGGATACCCCTAGAGGAATAAGATGGACAGCATTTACCACACTGGAAGATCTAGAATATGCAGCTGATATTGCACTACTCTCACATTCACATCAGCACATCTTAGAAAAAACAGACAGACTAAATAAATATAGCCAACAAGTGGGACTGAACATCAACTATCATTAGTCATGACACTAAATGTAATAAATCCTGAGCCCATTAAAATAAGGATAAAGCCAGAACAGCATTTGCCAACCTAAACACAATTTGGAAATCTTTTCAATACAGCACAAAAACAAAATTAAGATTATATGAGAGTTGTGTACTTTCTGTACGGTGCAGAATGCTGGAGAAAAACAGAAAAGGAAATGTCCAAATTATCTTCTTTCCACACAACATGTCTAAGGACAATTCTTCAAATTTTTTGGCTGAATACCATCTCCAACCACGAACTGCTTACATGGGGCAGCCAAAAAGATATGCACACCATCATTGTGGGAATATGGCTGGAACTGGTTTGGCCATGTCCTCAGAAGAGACCCTGACACCATCACAAGAACTGCTATGTTATGGGCCCAGAAGGACCGCAAAAAAGAGAGGCAGACCAAAGACAACCTGGCAGAGAACTGTGGAGGCCTTTGCATGAACCAGAGTTGCGGCACTGCACGAAGGATGGCCACCAACAGAGCAAAGTGGGGACAGTTTGTTGCTGTCCTACAAGATGCCACTAGGTGTGATTGCCACTGACTGCTTTGTCAGTCAGGAGCTAAGGATACAAGGAGAAGAAGCCCCATGCAGTTCCTAGTGGTCTCTGAGGAGACAAATAAACAATAGGTCTATTGTTCCATCAGGCAAGTCATAAGAGGTGACTAATACGAGGTTGTGCAGGGGGTGGCAACCTCATCATGTGAAACCAATTGCTACAAAAACCACCACAGCAAGAGCACTTGAATGCTTTGATACAAGGTTCCAGCAAGAAGGCTAGTGGCAGTGGTCACCCCTTGTTCCATATGTCGTGGAATATTCTAATCCACATATATAAATTATCAAGTAAATATAAAACCTAATAAATACATATAATAAATAAAGGAAGAAGAATGGTAAAGAACAGTGCTGTCACAATGACTGTACTCGAAATCCCCTTGTTTTCTACTGCGTATGCAAATTGTAACGTTTCACGTTGATATTAAAGGCCTTCTGCAACATACACGCGTTTCCCAAACACACAATAAAATGTGCTGCCTTTCTAAGAAAAACCTTGAAATATGCAAGTTGACCTAAATTTTAAATTCCATTCATGTCTTTTTCTACACTATGTTACCAAGATCAAAAGACAGATGGACTAAAGGATAAAGCGAGAAGGGAGAGGCAGAACGCCGAACACTAAACACGCTTCGCGCGATACACAAATGCTGCCATCACGCGTGTAAGACTACATGCACTAACTTTTTTTTCAGACGGACAATGATAAAATACATTACCCATCCCAGAGTTAGGTTTATAAATCATAAAAAACTCTTATTAGAAAAGATAACATTAGATGGGTTTACGGTTGAAAACATAACAGTACCCAGACAGCACATCTTCGAAACAGGAGGTAGAAAATTGCATATTTTGAACGCAGCCACGTAGCTCTTTTAAATTTGGATATTTGGGTTCCTTAGGGTTTGCTGACAAAGAATATGTAAAACGTTACGCAAATAGTCTAGGAATTAACAAGTTATAACCAAAATAAAATATTGGGGATGCCTGACAGCATGGAATCATTTCTGCTCATAAAATTTTTTATAACGTGTTTGAAAAAAAATCTTACGTTACAGAATTAGCCTACCATGTAAACTCCAAATTGATTGGAGCGCAACAAATGAAAGACTAACCACGATTGGTCGGGCTATAAATACTATCTTGGTTGTTAGGGGAGACGGGGGAAGGTAACATTTTTTCAAACACTTGTCGAAACGGGGCCTCATTGGATAGACTCGCTGATATAATCACTTAGGAGCGTTAGTTCGAAACCACTTGTTTAAATAAGCTTGATAAAGCATCAGTGCGTTGAAGCCAGCTCATATTTTTGATAAATAAAAGCCTGGAACATAAGCAGATGGGAATTTGTGCCAGTAATTGTGCCAGAATTCATTGCTAATCAACGTATCTGTGTTTATTTCCATGAAATTGTGGTAAGCTTGAACCATTCAGTATCTTTTAATGAAAATTGAATGTAAATTGTTAATTTATGCCTGTATATATATGTGTAGTTCAGTGGCAAACAGGAGATAAAGCCTATAATGCTCCAGCCTGAACAGAGGGTGTCGGAGGGAAGTAAAACGGCATGGAATGGCCAAATAGTACCCTGACACCTGGATGATTGACTAGAAAGAAATAATGCTGGAATGGCAGAGGCGTGGTAACCATTAAGGAGGTAAATACTGGTATAAAGTACTTCAGAATGAAGCTGATAGTTGGCCTAACGCTCTGAACTCAATGTTTGTGCTGTGTTGTGATCAGTGTTAAAAAGAGAGTATAAGTTAGTTATGAAGTAGAAGGTACATCCTTCTTGATTTCAGGGACCGTGGTCTTGATGGTACTGAGCAGCACCTGGTCAGAGCTTTGCTGAATCCAGAGTCGAACAGCATACTCCTTGGTCTTTTTAGCTATCAGTGAGGTGTCTCCACAGCACAGGGGAGAGATCGAGCAGAGGAGTCTTTTCCTGCCGCCATCACGCAAGATAAGCGGATTTGGCCAGCTGAGCTCAACATTATGTCCCCTCATCTTGAAATGACTTTGTAAAAATAACCTTAAGAGGGGAATTTACTTGTCTTAATATCAGGAACTGAGAACATCTCCAATACTAGTCCCTAAAGACAAACTATTGAAGTCATGATGACAAATACCAACAGAGCTTGAACAAAACAAAACCAGTATTACCTCATATTACCACTACACAACTGACACACATAGGATATTTTAATAATATATGTCACTACAATATTCATATTGATAAATTCTGTACATATACTTGTAATTTAAATTGCTTGTGATTCCTGGTTCCCTTTGTAGTTGAATCAGGACACATATTCATTCATGCCAGTAATGAATACATATTGTTATTTGAAAAGTTATCAGTGATTCTTTTAAGATATCCTTATAGAGTGTTATATGTATGTGAGTGTCACAGTGTTGTCAAGAGTAGTGGATTAAATTTAATTGTTTATCTGTCTGTTGTTGTTTTGACTTACACTTCATCCTACACATACCCTAGACACATAACGTAGTCATCACACTATTGCAGAATAATTCTGACTGAGATATATAGATATGTGGTAGCAAGTAAGGTTATCTATAATACACTACTCTTAATAGATATAGATACCTTCACAGCTGATCTCAGTCAGTACACTAAGTCCCCTATAAATATTTATAACTCCCACTTCACCACATATATTGGGGTCTCGCTCTTGGGATTTTGAATCTTTCCCTATTAAAAATATTGGGGGTAATTCACTTCAGGGAATATAAGAATTAAAAGGTATCCTTGGGTGGAATTAAATAAGGTTGAGCTCACGGTGCCTGTGTTGTCCATTAGATATATTTAGAGATTAAATTGTTGGTTAGACATTGTAGAAATTTACCTGATAGACAATGGCGGACCTGGCCAAGTTTCGATCTGCTGCTGTACAGACTGCAAAAGAGTTAGGATTAGATGGGCAAGTTATGGTTGCCTATGTTACTACGGAATGTGACAAATTTATTGAACGCGAAGAAAGAAGATTAGAAAAAGAGGCCGAAAGAAAGTTAGAGGCTGATTAAGGGAAAGGCTTAAGAGGTTGCAGATTGAGGCTGAGGCTAAGAAATTGGAAGCAGAAAGAGAAACAAAGATTGACAGAAAAGGAAGCCGAGGAAAGAAGACAGGCTGCAGAAAGGGAAGACAAGCGATTAGCTGCAGAAAGAAAGAAGGAGCTGCAGAAAAAGGAGCTGAGAAAGAGATTACAAAGGGAACATGAGTTACGACTAAGGGAGTTTGAGTTTCAAGGCCATGCTCCTGAAAATGGTGCCAGTCCCTTTGCCTCTGATGCTACGGTTACTCAAGGAGCCTCAACCTCAGCTATGAATTTTCATTTAGATCATTTTGTTGAGAAAGACGATGATATAGAGAGCTACCTAAATAGGTACGAACTATTAGCTACCACGTATGGGTTAGAGAGAGAAAGGTGGAGCTTAAAGTTATCTCAGGGACTTCGTGGGGCAGCTTATGAAGTTTTTGCAAAAATGAGTAGAGGTGATCAGGAAAATTATGACATACTAAAGCAGGCTCTTTTGTTAAGGTATGAAAAGAATGCAGAATTCTATAGGAAAAAATTTAGGAATGCTAAACTACTGTCAGGTGAAACCTATCACCAGTTCTCTGCACGAATAGAGACATACTTGGAGAAATGGACTTCTCTGGGGAAAACCCAAGATCTTAAGGAAATGGTCCTTATAGAGCAATTAAGAGAGTCCATGGCTCCAGACCTGAGAAAGTTTCTCATGGAACAAGGTGCAGAGAGGCTGGGTGAGTTGCTAAATGTTGCTGAAAGGTATCAAGCAGCTCAAGCAGAGGTAACAGGTAATAAAAAGAAACAAGTGGATAACTTTAGGGCACCACAGAACTTTAATAAATTTGATCCTAGGGATCAAAATAAAGGTAAGCACCAATTTGATAGGCCACGGTATGAAAATAAAAATAAATTCCCACAATTCGATGAAAGGAATATGATGAAAGAAAATCTTTCAACCAAGGAAAAAGGTGGTGTAAGAATTGTCAGATGGACAATCATGACACTGACCGTTGCAGAAGGAAACCTGTGTATATGGCAACCCTTCAGGTCAGGTCGACCTCAAGACAGGAGGAGGATATTATGTTAGATACCACTCCAGAAGAGATGAGGAAGGCACAGGCTGGGGATAAAACACTCAAGCCTTGTTTCAGAAAATTGTCAACTTGTCATACAACTCCAGGCAAGGGAGATTTTTACATGAAAAACAAGTTGATGTATAGGAAGACTGGAGCTAGATCCAAAGGTCACGGACAGCTGGTTCTTCCAAAAAGATATAGGGCAGACTTAATAAGGAGCCTACATGTGAAACCAGATGGGGACCATGAGAAAATAGGTACCATCATTCAAAAGGTGGCTCACAATTATTATTGGCCCAAAGCAAGATGGGACATTGAGAATTTTGTAGAAAGGTGTAGCATAGCACATGAGGGAACACCCACAAGTGGGAACATGGATCAGGACCTGGACACGCCACGGGGCAAAATTAAGCCTGATAATAAAAAGAGATATAAATTTGATAAAGTGGACCAAATGGAATGGGAAGCCCCTTTTCACGGACAAGCTTCACTTAACTGTTTTACAATGGCCACTATGCGGAGAGTGCAAAAGATGTCTTACCCCAGGATAAGCCGAAAATCCCTCAATCGGACTTAAACAAACTGGAGGAAGAGGATGTAGAGAGGAAATCTCTCATCAAGAATTTTAAGTGGGGAGAAGGCCCCAAAAGAAAAATTGGTAGCGGTCGTTTTGTGAATGATAATTCTGGGAGGAAAAATCATCACTATAAAGCTTCGAGTGGAAGAGACCATACCGGTGCATGGACAAATAGGTCCACACAATTAAAGGTCCATATGTAGCTTTGTTAAGAACGTGGACTGATGAAAAGGCAGAGGAAAACATTACATCTTCATACCAATATGTGAATGAGCTGACGACTCGGTTAAAAACTGGCTGGAAACTTGCCAATGAAAATTTGAAACAAGCCAGGAAGAAACATGCTGCCTATTATAACAGGAAGGCGAAAGACAGAAATTTGGCTGTGGGAGAGAAGTACTGCTTCTTTTGCCTGGGAGTCAGAATAAGTTACAAATTGGATGGCAGGGTCCATATACAGTTTTAGAGAAGGTGTCTAGAACAAATTATAAGATAGATAAGAAGGGGAAAGAAAAAATCTATCATGTGAATCTCCTGAAGAAATATTTGGAAAGAGAACATCAGGAAGAGACACACTTGTTGACCTTGTCCATCGCCATGGAGATGAAAAAGGAACCACTTTCATCATTTGAATATCCATTACACCCCTGTGAGACAGCAGCACAGGTGAAAATCAGTACACATTTAACGAAAACTCAGAAAGAGAGAGTGCAACAGGTTCTAAATAATCATGCAGAGGTGTTAACAGACCGACCAGGGCATACAAACCTATTGGAATATGATATGAAACTAATAGACTCCACACCTGTCTGTATGAAACCATATTCGATTCCGTTTGCTAAGGAGAAAGCTTTGAAGGAAGAGATAGACTATCTATTGAAGGAAGGAATTATTTCGCACAGTGAATCTTCGTATAGTTCCGGAGTTGTACTCTTAAGGAAGCCCTCTGGAGAACATAGACTCTGTATAGATTACAGGAGACTGAATGCTATTACAGAAGGACAGGTGGATCCATTGCCGGATACAAATCAGCTGTTTGCCAGACTAAATAAAGCTAAATATTTCTCAAAAGTGGATCTGAGTAAAGGATACTATCAGATCCCAGTAAAGCCTGAGGTTAGACCATACCTAGCTTTTAGTACCTCAGAAGGACACTATGAGTTTAATAGATTGCCATTTGGATTGAAGAATGCGCCTAGTGTCTTCTCTAGAATGATGAGAAAATTATTGGATCCTCTGAATAATCCCTGTATAACAAATTTTATGGATGATATCCTTATAGCAACAGAAACATTTGAGGAACACATTGACTCTCTGAACATGCTGTTTAATCGACTTAGGGAGGCAAATTTAACAGCCCGACCAACCAAATGTTGCGTTGGATGTAAAGAATTGGAATTTTTGGGACACACAGTTTATCAGGGAAACATGACCCCTGACCCAAAGAATTTAGAGAAACTACAGAAAGCCCCGAGACCACAAACCAAGAAGGACGTGAGATCCTTTGTCTCATTATGTGGTTTCTACCAGAAGTATATCAAAAACTTTAATTCCATATGTGCACCGTTAACTGAATTGACACGTAAAGGACATCCAGATCGCATTACATGGACACCACAATGTGAAATGACTTACCAAGAATTGAAGGAAAAGCTCACAAGTAAACCCATTTTGAAATTACCTGACTTAAGTCAAGAATTCATAGTAAGGACGGATGCAAGTAATATTGGGCTAGGAGCAACTCTACTACAGAAATCAGATGCATTGGATGGGGAATTAAGCCCAGTGGCATATGCTAGCAGAAAGTTGAATAAAGCTGAAATCAACTACTCAACTAGCGAAAAAGAATGTCTTGCAGTAATATGGGCGATAAAGAAATTCAATATTTATCTATATGGGAAGGCATTTAAGTTGCAAACAGACCACAAACCTTTATCGTTTCTAGCACAGGCTAGGCATGAGAACTCCAGGTTACTCCGATGGTCTTTACTTTTGGCTCCATATAATTTTAGCATTGAGTATATATCTGGAAAAACCAATTTGGGAGCGGATTTTTTAAGCCGCCATCCGTGTGATGAGAATCACCGTAAACCCCAGAAATAATAATAAATTTCTCTATGTGAATATAGAATAAAGGACTGACATATAATGTCTGTTTTAAGAGGGGAGGTGTCGTGGAATATTCTAATCCACATATATAAATTATCAAGTAAATATAAAGCCTAATAAATACATATAATAAATAAAGGAAGAAGAATGGTAAAGAACAGTGCTGTCACAATGACTGTACTCGAAATCCCCTTGTTTTCTACTGCGTATGCAAATTGTAACGTTTCACGTTGATATTAAAGGCCTTCTGCAACATACACGCGTTTCCCAAACACACAATAAAATGTGCTGCCTTTCTAAGAAAAACCTTGAAATATGCAAGTTGACCTAAATTTTAAATTCCATTCATGTCTTTTTCTACACTATGTTACCAAGATCAAAAGACAGATGGACAAAAGGAAAGCGAGAAGGGAGAGGCAGAAAGCCGAACACTAAACACGCTTCGCGCGATACACAAATGCTGCCATCACGCGTGTAAGACTACATGCACTAACTTTTTTTTCAGACGGACAGTGATAAAATACATTACCCATCCCAGAGTTAGGTTTATAAATCATAAAAAACTCTTATTAGAAAAGATAACATTAGATGGGTTTACGGTTGAAAACATAACAGTACCCAGACAGCACATCTTCGAAACAGGAGGTAGAAAATACATATTTTGAACGCAGCCACGTAGCTCTTTTAAATTTGGATATTTGGGTTCCTTAGGGTTTGCTGACAAAGAATATGTAAAACGTTACGCAAATAGTCCAGGAATTAATAAATTATAACCAAAATAAAATAGTGGGGATGCCTGACAGCATGGAATCATTTCTGCTCATAAAATTTTTTTATAACGTGTTTGAAAAAAATCTTACGTTACAGAATTAGCCTACCATGTAAACTCCAAATTGATTGGAGCGCAACAAATGAAAGACTAACCACGATTGGTCGGGCTATAAATACTATCTTCGTTGTTAGGGGAGACGGGAAAAGGTAACATTTTTTCAAACACTTGTCGAAACGGGGCCTCATTGGCTAGACTCGCTGATATAATCACTTAGGAGCGTTAGTTCGAAACCACTTGTTTAAATAAGCTTGATAAAGCATCAGTGCGTTGAAGCCAGCTCATATTTTTGTTAAATAAAAGCCTGGAACATAAGCAGATGGGAATTTGTGCCAGTAATTGTGCCAGAATTCATTGCTAATCAACGTATCTGTGTTTATTTCCATGAAATTGTGGTAAGCTTGAACCATTCAGTATCTTTTAATGAAAATTGAATGTAAATTGTTAATTTATGCCTGTATATATATATGTGTAGTTCAGTGGCAAACAGGAGATAAAGCCTATAATGCTCCAGCCTGAACAGAGGGTGTCGGAGGGAAGTAAAACGGCATGGAATGGCCAAATAGTACACTGACACCTGGATGATTGACTAGAAAGAAATAATGCTGGAAGTGCAGAGGCGTGGTAACCATTAAGGAGGTAAATACTGGTATAAAGTATTTCAGATGAAGCTGACAGTTGGCCTAACGCTCTGAACTCAATGTTTGTGCTGTGTTGTGATCAGTGTAAAAAGAGAGTATAAGTTAGTTATGAAGTAGAAGGTACATCCTTCTTGATTTCAGGGACCGTGGTCTTGATGGTACTGAGCAGCACCTGGTCAGAGCTTTGCTGAATCCAGAGTCGGACAGCATACTCCTTGGTCTTTTTAGCTATCAGTGAGGTGTCTCCAGAGCACAGGGGAGAATTCGAGCAGAGGAGTCCTTTCCTGCCGCCATCACGCAAGATAAGCTGATTTGGCCAGCTGAGCTCAACATTATGTCCCCTCATCTTGAAATGACTTTGTAAAAATAACATTCAGAGGGGAATTTACTTGTCTTAATATCAGGAACTGAGAACATCTCCAATACTAGTCCCTAAAGACAAACTATTGAAGTCATGATGACAAATACCAACAGAGCTTGAACAAAACAAAACCAGTATTACCTCATATTACCACTACACAACTGACACACATAGGATATTTTAATAATATATGTCACTACAATATTCATATTGATAAATTCTGTACATATACTTGTAATTTAAATTGCTTGTGATTCCTGGTTCCCTTTGTAGTTGAATCAGGACACATATTCATTCATGCCAGTAATGAATACATATTGTTATTTGAAAAGTTATCAGTGATTCTTTTAAGATATCCTTATAGAGTGTTATATGTATGTGAGTGTCACAGTGTTGTCAAGAGTAGTGGATTAAATTTAATTGTTTATCTGTCTGTTGTTGTTTTGACTTACACTTCATCCTACACATACCCTAGACACATAACGTAGTCATCACACTATTGCAGAATAATTCTGACTGAGATATATAGATATGTGGTAGCAAGTAAGGTTATCTATAATACACTACTCTTAATAGATATAGATACCTTCACAGCTGATCTCAGTCAGTACACTAAGTCCCCTATAAATATTTATAACCTCCCACTTCACCACACCATACGAAGCGAAAAGAGAAATGAAGAAATGAATCACCATGTTCATTACCAAGTTAGAGCTCACAAGAAAATTAAGCACATGAACTCAAACAGTGAAAGGCCAATGTGTTCTTTAAAAAAAAATGCCCATGCACTGTCTTCTCTCTTAGCAATGCCTCGGTGTTTTCAAGCTATAAATGATTTAACCCAGTGTCATCAAACATCCCAGCCATATAATATATATCAACACTTTCGTCAAATGTGACACCTTAATACTGACATTTCCTAATTACAGCTGTTTGCTTGGCTTTATCTTTCTGCTTTTCTGTGGCGCATTGCTCAACAGCTATTGCAGCTGCAGAATTGGCTCAGCTGCAGGAATTTTAGACATTACTACATGTCCATATTCTTTTATCTGAAATCGTCGGGGACAGCTGTGTGTGAAACCGGATTTTTTTCAATTTCCAGATGTCACCCGAATCATGTTCAAAAAGTAGCCCAAAAATCCCCCAAAAGTTGCTTAAAGAAACTTTCAATTTTGAGAATATTTCGGTTTTCTGGTGTTTGGATAAAATGATACAGACCTGTAACATCAAAGCAACACTTATTGAAGCCGTTGTGAAAATCTAGATATTAAGCTTCAGAAAAAACAAAAATACCACTTGCCAGTTTGACCTTCAAAGGCCAGCTCCTATTTTTTAGATCACATGGTGCCAACACCTACATTTTTTGGGTTGTTTGTAAGGGACAAAGAGTAGGTTATTGTTGATCAGAATCAACGTCACTCCACTCCGAGCAAGCCCATAGGAGCTCAGTCACCCTCAGCAAATATCGAAGGGTATGAATGCTAATTGTTCCTGTTGCACGTTGGTTGCATACACTCTGGATGTATCCTCTCATACATCCATCCCCGCTGGTCTTACGTTTGATGCCAAATTCCAGCAATCTTACATAGGGTAGGAAAAGGGTTAAAAGGATTTCTTCCTCGTTTTTAGTATTTACAATTGTGCCTCTTACAGAAGTACATTTTATAGGATAGGATAAAAGACAAATCACATCAACAACATAACTGAGTTTGTTTAAGGGAGGTGAAAACATTAGAAATTGTATCAAACAGATAATAATACAAGGTAAAAATGAACAATTGTTGGACCCCTTCTTGGCAAAACAGTAATTTTAATATAATTATTGATTGACCATTCAAATACCCTCACTGGCGATGATGTTACAAAATAAATTAATAAATTAAAAAAACAATGCTTACCCACTTCTCACAAGTTATCCATGTAAACATTCATTCACACAAAAATACATCAAGTTTATTTAGAAATAATAGTAATATTAAATGAAATTAACAAAATATGTGCCAATGACTTGGTTTTGTCGCAGTATATTTCCTTTGGTTAAGAAAAAAAAAGAGAATTAAATATAAACCACTCCGTATAACTTTGGTCTGTGTAGTATCATCGAGTTGGTTGATTAAGGGTTTCTGGGTGACACAAAAAAAATAAGAACCAATCGCCATTGCTGGGAAAAAGAAGAAGAATGACGATTTTTTCCTTAGAGATCCACGGAAGACCGTCATGATACTACACAAGAAATGGTGGTCCTACTACAATCATCATGGGCAGACAAAACCAAGCAGCCTCCATATCCCTTAAAGTGGTAGGTGAAGAGGTCTATGAAATAAGAATAATATGCCCAAAAAAAACAACAACCTTCAATGTATTTTTGCCAGTAAGTATAGAAGCTTAGCTTCTAGCCCCATTCAGTTTTGGGCATCGCAAAATCCCAGTCAATTACGGCTTCGGTTTTACATTTTTTTTACAATATGACTAGAAGACTTAGCCTACCATTCTTCATGCGTGACGTAGACCTTAGTGGGGTCTGATAGATGAAGTCAAGATATGTTAATCAAGATTTTAACCTTGGAAAGCTCAGGCATAAGTAAAGACTGATAATAAGAATAGCCATTTTGTTGACGAGGGACAGGAATACTTTACTGGCCCATGTTGTATTACATTTTTCAAGACCTCAGAAAAATTTGATCTCATCATCATCCACCACCTGTCATCTTCTAAAGTGAGGAGATGATGTTTATATTTTGAAATAAAGGCAGCTGAAGAAAAATCACTAAGGACAAATGACCCTCGTTGGAATGAATAAAGAAATCATTACACTCGAGATTGTGTTGAAGAATCAAGTTCAGCTCTTTACTGTTTATTTAATGTGTTAGTTGACCCTTTTGATAAATTGATTAACTGTTCAATTACAACACTTCATCGTTTCAACAGGGGTTTTTGGTATTGATTATACATCAGTAAAACACTGCCTTATTATACGAGTTATTATCTGCAAGTTGACCTCTAAAAGAAAAATCTACGCAAGACATTCAGAGATTTTCGTTCTGCATAAATTCAATCAATGAATTTATGCACGTTCTAAAAGAATCCTACACAACACGAAGTAAACGTAATGATAAACAGTACTCCACTACATAAGACGGTCTCGATCAGCAGATATGCTGATTCGGAAGAAAAATTAAAATTCTAACAACAATCTTGTTAACTAGTTTGGGCAACCCCATCCTCAGTGGTGTTATACCAACTGCCCCTGTTACAGTTTGTTTAAACTGTAACCAAATCTAATAAGTTGATGACAGTAAATGAAACAGTCAGTATAGCTCAGTCACTAGCAAAACCAACTTGCACAATATGCCATAACTGTCATGCATCAATCATTATCTCACAAATGTGACTTTCACAAAATATGTACTGTCCAGCCAAAATAACTCTTGTCCATTTCCAAAGTAAAACTGAGCCAGGTTTAAGGTTCTTCCTAATGCCTCAAGTTTAAGAGAGATCTAGAGGATCTGATATGTACTCATGGCTGCCTGGTGGTGCATGTGCAAATGCGATGAGAAAAAATGTTATGGCTTACTTAATGCATTCGGCAAGCTCGAATCATGAGGATCTGGGAAAGAACAAACAGTGGAGCGAAAACTTCTGAGCAATTCAGGCTTCCTGTTACAAGCTTCTGACAGAGCAGAAGCTTGAAAGTGAAGATCATAGCAATAACAACCAATGAGCTCGCTACTCGTAGACTTGCCTGTGGATAAATTAAACAGCTTGTTTCATAAATTTTTACAAAGCACTATGTAGAATTTTTTTTTTAAGAAGGTAGACAACAGACTAGACTCCATCAGGGAAGAGAGTAAAGACATACAGCCAAGACAGGAACACATGGGGAAGATTCTGAGACAGAACATAGGAGTAAAAAATATAGATATTTTGAGAATAGACCTCTTATATAAATTACTTATTAATTCTGAAACAGAAATGCTGGATATACTAACGGTTATAATGTGTATTTACTATATATTTTTTTTAATTTTAAAAATGTCTAAGGGTAGATGAGATAAAATTAATTAGAAAATACACTAAATTACACAAGATGAACTTTTCTGGGTATGAAGTGAACAACTCTTAATAAAACAAGAACAATGCAGAAACTTAAATACAGTTCTGTCCACTTGAGCAGAACTCATTGAAATCAAATTTTGCTTAAGTAGATGTAATTCTGAAGGTCCTGGCCAAATGTCTTCTTTGCCTTTGTTAAAAAACTCAGGTGAAGCCGAATTCTGATAACTAGAATTTTAGGATAAGTCAAAGTAATTTTACTGTTCCAACTCAAAATAATTAGAAGTTCTGCCTTCATCTCCTAAGTTACAATACGTCATGGCCTTATATAATTTTTTGGTGAACATGCGATAACAGATTAATAAACGTCCCAGATTCCATCAGTAGATTACAAACACTAGCTGTCACTAAACCAGCAAGCATGTAATCGTCAGTCCAACTGAGTGAACACTGGTTCACCTCTTTTTGTGGTTTACTTGTCCTGCAATAGTTGTCACTCTAGGAATCTATGTAAGAACTGCCAACAGTGCATGCAAAATACTACGCCAAAATGCACGATTTGAACGTTTTTACACTTGCTTCTAAGCTACTACCAAAATAACTTGACACTACATTTTAGGTTTCGCTAAATTGCTTTTGAAAACTTTAAAAGATGCAGAAATGAAAATTTAAAATCAAAATATCTGTTTCTGAATGGTTAAAATAATTACTTCATGCTTTACCTATTATTATGACATAAACGGCCATCTTTGAACGAAATTCAGATAAGCAGAATTTAGGATAAGTAAAATGTTTTAGATGGTCCCAGCGACTTCTACTTATCTGGACTGCATTGTAACTTGATAAGACATAACTGTAAAATAGCTCCAATAAACTTTATTGATACAATGAAACCTAAGAATAACACAATGCAGAATTACCGTATTTTAGAACTGCTCAAAGCTGTATAACTGAATTACTAAAGTCTGATAAAGATCTTCTTTTGAGAACATTCGCCAAGGCACAAAGAACTAACCGCACAGTGGCCTCTATTGTCTAGCATTTGATATTTTGAGATGCATGTGGACAACAACCATAACTCACAAAACAGTCCTAGCATTCCTCTCCCCTGAATTTTGAACATGGAAAATGCTTCTCTGGTGATCAATGAGGGGAACTGAGTCCATTGCACGGGCATTTACACATTTTTTAAATAACCTTTTTAATCAGTGTTCAATGAATGAACTTGATGCTTGTTAAATTTTCTGACAATTCATGCATTCTGAATCACAACACAAGATGCTGAAGGAAAGAAGGCAGAATGGGAGAAGATAGGAAAACTGAAAATATGCCACAAAACTAGTGACATCTGAATACACATAACCATATAATAGTGCACTGTGTAAGCCTAGCTAAATATAACTGTTAAACAGTAATTAAACTTCTGTTTGCAAAATATTTCTTGGTTACTAAATACAAGTTTGAAAGTGTTACAAACCTGTTTCAGGTCGTACTCTCTATACTGCCTAACAAAAACAATCAGACACAGGTATGCATTCAGACCATCACAAATGAACAAAGGCGTGAAGATAGTTGGCCACGAGGCGGTGAGATGACCTTCAATTTTCATGGCGATCAGAATGGAAAATACCAGAATCGAGATCAGCTGCAAAAACAGTTCAAAGGCCGTCATCCGGGTCCACTGTATAACTTCTTTTAGCTTAAGAAGCATGGCTGATCTTCAGCACTAGTAATCTGTATCAGAGCAGGGTGGTGGTGGGGGTGCAGTGAAGGGGGGAAAAGAGAGAGAGAAAAGTAAAACAATAGCTAAATTTGTTGCTAATGAAAAGCATGTTTATGTGAATAAAAATTTTCTAAATTGTGTTTGGTTTGGTTTTAAGAACTACCTTCATTGCACATGGATAACTCCATCAGTGCTCCGATCTCCTTCCTTAGATCACACAAGGATGATCTCAGCACAGTGCATGAACTCCATAGCACCAGCAAGAATCCCAGTATGTGCATATATGAATCACTTGCTTACTTACTTACTTAGTTGTTCCCTTCTACTGTGAGGTGTAGAGGTTTGGAAGAGAGAGCGCCAGACTATCCTATCGGCTGTCGTCCTCCTGGCCTGGTTCCATTCTAGTCCTCGGTCCTTCAAAGATTGTCTAATGTTGTCCTCCCAGCGGACTCTGGGTCGTCCTGGGGGTCTGGATTCCCTGGCTCTTTGTTTCCCATGCTTGTCGTGGTAGCCGATCTTCTTCCATTCTGCAGACATGGCCAAACCATCGTAGTTGGGACTGCTCTACTTGGGTCTGCAGGGGGTGGGATTTTAGGCCTTGACGTATCGTCTGGTTGCAGACCATATCTCTTCTTGTTACTTCAACCACCTTCCTCAGATACCTAATTTCTGAGGTTTGGATCTGGCTTTTATGGGTTGTAGTCATTGCCCATGTCGCATCCATATGTCAAGACTGGGACACAGGTGGAGCGGTATACAGCCATCTTCGTTTTCTTACCAACCTCTCTCTTGCTGAGGAATCCTCGATTTATGGCCTGAAAAAGTCTCCCAGCTGCTGCTTTTCGAGTGGCGAACTCTTCTTTGAAGATATGAATCACACAATCTTTAAATACTGCTGTGATGGTTTTTATTTCTAAAAATTAAAAGCATTATAAATCTAAATTGTGTTACATACAGGGTAACTGAAAACTCATAGCCTATTTTTAAATGATTATGTTTTCATTCTTATCCAATTTATTTATATAAAACAAACAGCTAGATAAAGAGAACTGAATGCCAATTTATTACATAAAATGAAATATCACATGAATATTACAACTCAGCATGAGATCTGGCTTCTTCAACATAATTCATAGTTGGCAGCAATTTTTGCTGTCTATAGTAACATCCCTCTATTGGCCATGTTAGATTTTATTTGTTGTTGTTGTTGTTGCAGAAAAGAGAGTAAAAATAAATCTTATAATTTAAATAGCAGCTATTTCTCCTTATTTTGCTATTTGTTTCATGTATATCTAGTACATACAAGAGGGGATATAAAAAAATATGAAGTGACTTTTTCAATAACCATGTACATAATCATCATTTTCTAGTTCTAAATGGTTTGCTTTTTTTTTTTTTTTTTTTAAATGGGTTACAATTAGGATATATAGTATCTCTAATGTTAGACAGATTGTTCAGTCACAACTATTAGCTCATGGTATCATCCCTCATGGCCAATTACTGTGTATAGTGCAAAGTTAAACTTCCAAACATGTTTTTTTTCCTATGTCCTAAAATGGTAGAGTATAGACAGACCTAGGGAACTGCATAATAAAGTCAAACAGTATTTAACAAGAACAACAGTTGATATATAGTAATTGGGAAGGGTGAAGGTCTGATGATGTTCTTATACTATTTATGGCTTATGGCAAGTGAAAGTCAATTAAATATCTAACTGGAAACACCAGGCCTTTATGCCCATACCCCTGAATATTATTTTTGTTTGGTTTTGCTTTGTTTTACCTCATTTTTTTCCCCTAACATACACGCAAAATTGGTAATTTTAATTTGTCCTATTTACAATGATTTGACAGATGTGATGCCACTTTCCTGTATCGGCAGTCATTCATATTATTTCGAATGGAAAACTACACACATTCTAATTATAACCTATCAGAGGTTGAACGGGTATTTTTCATCACTAAATTTTTTTTTTAAAAGTATGTGGGTTAACATTTAATTAACTCATAATTTGACAGTAATATGTATAACTAGATCTGCATTAGACTGGGTTAACATTTAATTAACTCATAATTTGACAGTAATATGTATAACTAGATCTGCAGTAGACTGTTCTTATTATACTTGTACTAACTATTACATATTAATTGGTGTGCTTGTTAAATACTGTTTGACTTTATTGTACAGTTTCCCCAAGCCTGTTTACTCTTATCACCCATGCTATAGTTATGGGTGAACTTCATGCCTGTAAACAATCTAATATAGGCATTCTGTTTTTTATACCTCTTACATTTTTAGGAAGGAATGCTCTTTATTATTGTCATGAAGACGTTCTGTACAGCAAGGTTCTTCTGTTTTAAAATAGCCCATTCCCAGTTGTAGTCTGAAAAATTTCTTACAGCTGGAAATGTTTAATTCCCTGTATACACATTCTTGTTGGAGCTCTGGACAGCTAATACGCACGTCTTCAAGAACAAGGGCACTTAAGAGGCTCAGTGAAACTGCGGAAAGGGCATCATGCTGGCTGTGGAACAACCGCAATGGGCTATGGAACTTGGGACAGTAATTTATTTTCAACATAGGGGTTACTTTCACAATTGCCTTCAGCTGGCAGAAAACAGGAGTGAAGTTGAAAGCTGCAACCAGGACCGAAGACGCAGCAAACGAGATGAATGCAGTCAGCGACCCATAGCTTGACTGCTTGTGTCAGGGTGAGCAAACCAGAGCTGACCAAGACCCTACTCCACCTCCAAGTGGTGGTCCTGGAAACAGGCTGCATCACTGCAGTCTGGCCAAGAGAGTAGGGATCGAAAAGGGAAGGCAAACCCGGTCCCAAAAATGCCATGCTGAACATCGGATGTGTCGATCCGAAAGGTGCAAATATCGCAGCTTCGCTGTAAACGGTGACACAACGTAACCAATGTCCTTTTCAGGATGAACGCAGAAGAAGAAAGCTGCAACCAAGGTAGAGTGGGTTCAATTCTCTGCACAAGACAACAGGAGGCCGACACTTGGGGAGTCATGACCCAAGTGCCCTACCACCCTTTACAGTGTAAAGGAGATTAAAGGGCTGAAACACTTGATTGACGGAGGGACTTATTCTGATGATCAGATTGTCTCCTGTTGTATCACTCTGTATAGAGTTTCCTATCATCCCATGCTACAGTCAATTTACCCCTTATTATTCTTTTAATCAAGCTTTCAATCCCTGTTATGTCCATCCCAACCTTTGTTCAGTTATTAGCATGTCTACCTTTCTTTGCTTCTTTATAGGCTTTTCCATTTCCTGTAATACCAAGATGTGAAAATACCCAAACTATTAAAACTGAACATCATCTGGAGTGTAGGCATGTATTAGCCAGAAATATTCCCTCTGCTACATCTGGTCTCCTGCATTCTCGCAGGTTGCTTACAGATTGAATAGCTAAATTATGTTAAAATGGTCAGTTTCTGCTGTTATTGAACTAGGGATGGCAAAGGCAGGGAACTGCTAACTCCACCTCATAAAGTTAAGACCTAATATTGTCAAATCTCTAATACGTCCCTCCCCTACAGCAGTATCTGCTATGGGACTACCTTAACAGTTTACTTGCAGTGTTCTGCAATAGAACAGCACTATAAACTTTGCTGAAGTGACAAATAAATACAACTTATTTTAATTGTTTCATAAAATATATGAAAAAGACAATATCATCATTCATCATTTTCCTTTGCGCTACTTACGCAGCATGGAGCCACCAATGTAGCTGGTCCCCTTGCACCAATCCTTCACAAGCTCCTGCAGCGTTGGTTTCTGCGGCAATTTGTTTTACATGATGAGGTTGCTAGCCCCGCCCCTGAAAACCCTCGTATTAGTCACCTCGTATGACATGCCTAAAGGTACAGCAGTCCTTTTCAGTCTTAGTCTCTTTAGAGACCTCGGGAATTAAATGGGGCAAGAAATGATACACCATACTTTTATTAACAATTCGCCACACGTGGCCTTTTGTGAAAGGCTTACTTACTCCTGTGTACACGAAAATAAAAGATGGTCAGTTAACTTGAACGCTACATCTTTTTTCTTTAAATTAGGAAGAAATAATATGCAGTTCAACCTTTGATGGAGGATTTATAGGGTCTATAATCTAAAATTTTAGATAATATGTATAATTGGCAACATTTGCTTTTGGCGTTATCCTTCCTGTCCAATTATTGTAAATACAGTAAGTGTGTGTTTATGATTTTCTTGTCTTTTTTTGTCCTAAAATAATAGATTCTTCATACTTGTTACACTTACAGTGTTAAAAAAAAATTAAAAAAAATTTGAGGAATTTTGGGTATGGGGTAAAAATTACGGCACTTGGGTTAATATTTAATTTACTCTTAATTTGACATCAGGCGTGTGTATTACTAGAACTTCACCAGACATTAACATTCCCATCATACCCCAAATTAACCATTATATTTTAATTTGTGATTGTGTTAAATTCTATTTGACTAGGGCCTATATAATGATGTCCCCTAGGTCTGTTAAGTCTCAACACCTGTCCTATAGTTATGTGTGAATTTTCAGTCTGTAAATAATCTAAAGTTGAATTTAATGAAGACAATGGGACATGTGTTCGGTAGTTAACTCTTTAAGTCCCAATCGACTTTATAAAGGCTCAGGGGTTAGACGCGCTTGGCCCAATCGACTTTAAAAAGCCTTTAGTATATGTGCCTCTGTTTGAGACTGTTTCTAATTATAACTACCCACAAAGTCATTTCCGACTGCAAGTACATTCTTTTAAATACCGCACGTGTTTAAGAGGGAACGTGTTTCTGTTTTGAGATATTTATTTTAGATTTTTAAAGCAATTTTTTAAAGCGCATATCCTCCATTTTACCGTGAATAACTAATCATTTTTTTAAGCGCATATCCTCCATTTTACCTTGAATAACTAATCATTTTTCAATGAAAGCTTTTATACTTGTAGCACAAGAGTAAAGTACATCCAATTACCTTCAGTTTCATATACAACAACAAAGTTATTTATGCATATGACCATTTTAAAAAATTATTTCCAAACAACAACAATAAAAACGCACTGGGGTGGCCATTTTTGCTTGGGCCAAACCCACTTTTTTGCTTGGGACTGAAAGAGTTAATAGGTTTAAAAAATATATTAGGAATCTAAACTCTAACATTGTGCAGTTGAATTGGATAACAGTGGGTCGTGTTCTTTGATGTCATACAAATAAGTTGCCGACGTCGTTAGGGTTAGGATTAAGGTTAGGATTCCTAACCCTTATTACCGCATCTCTGAATTATTGAGGCCGTATCGAACTCAGACTCACTGTTCTTCATTTCACCAATTCTACATAGTTTTTAGTTCACACTTTGTGGCCCTAACTGGGCAACAGCACGCACATGTATTGAACATCATAAAATTGTATGAATTTGAGTAAAACATTAACATGAGACCGTCCTGTGCCATAAAGATGAATATTTTATTCAGTCTGTAGGCCTAGGCTATTGAATTATAATTAGGCCTAGCGTTAGGCCTATCACTCAAATACACCGATCATGATTTGTCTCACTCACCTAACAACACCAGCACGAAAAATGTCTGGTACACTCATTAAACGTAATCCTCCGGTCAATGATTACCCTGGCTCCTATTAGCCTTCAATAGCTGTGATAAAACAACAACATAGAGTGTTGATGCAGTCGCAACATCTCAACATTTACAAAACTCAACGAATAACCCGGAAGTTAAAATTAAAATATTATCTCTGAAAATGGAGATTGACTCGAATTTGTCCCCCAAATTTGTTGTCGAATCCTTTCTCCCCTCTCTCTCTCTCTCTCTCTCGCTCGCTCGCTGTTCTATTACAGGGGTCGGCAAACTACGGCATGCCGGCTGCATTTGGCCCACGGTTTCATTTTCACCGGCCCCGCCAACTCTCTCTATATATATATCAACCTTTTGAATCAATGATTTATTTTTTAGGACGTCATATCGAAGTGGAGAATATAGGCTAATCAATTTTACAGTGTTTTTGTCATATTTTTTTAAACTTTGTATGCTTTTTCAAGAGTTATAAAGTGTGTGACCTGACGTACACATGTTTTAGTTCCCAGGTAATAAATTTTTGTTGTTGTTGCTGAAATGTGTTTCATCTCACTTATTCGAATGCCTCGAGCATAGATGTGACATGTCTTCTCAAATGCACCACAGTCTGTGTCAATGAATTTTGATTATCTGTACTCACCATATTATAACAATAGGGGGGGGGGGAGGCTGACTCTGAATGTAGCGTGGTTAAAGCTGTGGAATGTGGACTACTTTGCCACTGAATCAGATAACAATGTATTATGTTTAATACGCTATGCGAATATCGCAGTGCTAAAAGAATATAACATACGTCGACATTACCAAACCAACCACTCTGCACACATTACTCTTACATTTTACCATAACCTGTTGTCCCGCGAGACCTAAAAAATAGACCTTGATAATAGTCGACCCCTCTTCCATTACTTTCACGACAGTCTATCTTATAAGGTATTACAAACTGCATAGAAAAATATACAAATAAAATAGTAGATATCCAATTAAGGTACAAGTAGTCCCGTATCAGATACAGCCGTAGAGGAGTGAAGTGTTAAAGGCTTCTTTATATTAGCTCTCAGCTTTATGAAGTGGAGTTACCGGTTGGTTCCCTACCTCACTGCCTTTGCCTTTTCTCACTCAAGAGTTTCAAGATCATCACCATTATCATCATCATTTTCGTTTGCGCTCCCTACAGAACATGGAGCCAACTACTGCAGCTGGTTCTCTTGCAGGAAGCCTGCACCTATCTGTCACATGCTCTCGCTGTGGTAGTTTCTGTGGCAACTTTTTTAACATGATGTTGTCAGCCCAAAGCACAAACTTCACATTAGTCACCTTGTACGATCCACCTGCAGGTGCAGTATTTCTAAACTTTCCTTGTCTTTTCTCAGACCCCAGAGAACTATACGGAATTTTCAGCCTAATTTATTGCCTAATTCTAAACTCGTCATTACTTCGCGATCAATCGACATGACTGCCCATTACTTCGCGATCAATCGACATGACTGCCCATTACTTCGCGATCAATCGACATGACTGCCAAACTGTTTAATAGATTTTCTGTTTATTGTTTATCGCACTATGTTTTAATTAGACTTAGCTTTGAAAAGCTCATCTCCTGATGCAACAGTTGACGGAACAGTCAGGAAGATTCGAATTGTTATAAATAAATTTGGGAATGCTGTTGATCGGTTATTATATGCAAGAAATTGAAACACGTGTAGCGCGTTTCTTCAGTCAAATGGAAGAATTCACCACAACGCTAACAGTTCTCCACAAAGCATTTATGTCAACAGATTTTACAGTTGAAACATTTAGATATCGAAAAAAAAAATTATTATCTGCATTATATATTCTAATTGTAGCTCATCAGAAGTTAAAGGGGATGTCCCTCCTCCTCCCTCCCCCATGAAATAGGTTTACTTTTCGTATCTGTCAATGCCCTTTGCGAGAACTTCTACGCATGTGGCCCAAATCAAAGGAATTGGTGAAATCGGCATAAAGCCGGCCTTGATAATTTTTTTTAAAAAGACAAAGTACTACGATGAACACTTAATGAAATAAAATTAGGATATATAGTGTAGTAAATTCAAGATAATAAAATCTAATTTAGGATATCTAAATAAAGTATCTTCTCCCCCTCCATTCAGTCAAAATATAGTAATTCAAAACTGTAACATGCTATGAATATGTGTTTGTGGATCTTGATACTATTTTCTAAGACAACAGACAGGTATTAACGCAGAATATCAACTTCTTCTTCTTCTGTTCGTCGACTATATTGCTGTTATACCCTGTTCAACCTGAACATTGGTTATAATTGGGGTATATTGTGCCTTAGATTCTTCTAAAAATGCTAGTCAATTGTTAGTCCTGAAAAGGACTAGTCCTAAAAAGGACCACTAGCTGGCTGTCTGGATTCCTCTTCGTTGCTTGTCTGTTCGTGGTGCTGTGGCGTGTTTCACTGTCTGGCTTGTGTGGTTCTGTTGGTTTTTGCCCTCCTCGTTTCTGATTCTTGTGTCTTCCTTTTCTCCTGTATCTGAAATAGCGCTTTTTCTATGATTGCTGGGAGTAGTCTTTCTAGTGTTTCCTCGATGACTCTTCGTCTGATTGGTCGTTCGTTTTTGTTTCCCGTGTGTTAGATGTAATTTCCTCTACGGCTCTTCGTTCTGCTTCTATTATTTTGAGTATTGCTGTGTTTTCTTCTTTCAGCTCTGTCAGCTTCTTGACCTCTGCTTCTACCTGCTGCTGAATTTTTTTCATGTTTTCCATCATATTTCTAACGCTCTGTAGGTCTATCACGTCTTCACCACTGTCGGTTTTATCTTCGGGAGTCTGCCTGCTTCTGCTCTCGCCCTGGAGTTTTAGTTTTATTTCTTTAACTTCAGCGGTCAGCTGATGTAGCTGTCTTTCTGTTGTGCGCTGTCTGTTCGCGACCTCTACTGTCACTCTATGCTTTGCCTCTCTGAGGGGGATGTTTTTGGAAACCGCTTCCTTCAGTATGCTCTTTGTTTCCTGGAACATAGGGCAGCCTCGGTACCTTGCCCCATGGTTTCCGAGGCTGTTTGCACAGGTACGGTTTGTGTTAATCGCTTTGTAATTGTGGTCCTCCTTCGCCCTGGGGCAGTCGCCATATTGGTGGCTTCCGCGCAATATCGACAGACTGCATCTCTCCTGCATGTTTTCTTGGTGTGGGAAAATTGCTGGCAGTTGGAGCACTGCATCACCGGAGGGATATAGGCTTCTGTTCTTTGAGTGTCAGTCTTTCAGGTCTTGTCACTCCTTCAATAGTTACTACCACCATATTGGTATCTTTTTTATTCCATGTCCTTAACCTTTCGACTTGTATGATTTGAGCATTTGTGTTTTCAGTTTGTAGGCAACTTTGGACTTCGTTTGCGGACCATCTGGTATCCACCCCTCGTAGTACCAACTTCTTTGTTGTCTTGCCGGTCTCCATCACTACTTTTATCTGGTGGGGCAGCATGAATTCTTTCGGTCCGGACTCCAGTTCTGTCATCAGCGAATTTGGCCTCTACGCTAGTATTTGAGGCAGCTTTGCTCTCCGGTAATCTGTTCTTGTTCTTTGATGTCTCTTCTTTGTTGTCAAGTGCTTGCAGGCTTTTATAAACTTTCTTCTTTTTGGCTGGCATTTTTGTCTTCTGCGTACGCCCTGAAAAGGACGTTGGTTTTAATATATTGCTATCTGGTCTGGTGTCCGGTTGGTTGAAAGACGCAGAATATCACGGCAGTATTGTTACTTATTTAGTAAGCGATACATACTCTCATCATAGTGTTTTTAATATCGATTTCGTTGATAATATGGTTATCATAATTAGTCAATGCAGATAACCTTTTATCAGATGCTGACTCGAGTAACAATCGTCAAAAACACAAGACGCAACTAGCTATTTCGGGAAAAAGTAAGTAACAGTCACATGACAACCAAAATGGTGATTAATACTAGCAGAAGCCTAATATAAACAAATAACTGCAAGGTTTAACGCCAAACTGTGCTTGTGTTAAAAAAAAAATAATAATCATGGATTTTTCATGCATTCTGCGCTGGAGAAAATGGATTCGCTTTGCTGTAGTTGTAACGTATATAATTCTTCTTGTGATTGCTGTGCCACTATGCATTTGGGAGCTAGAAAGGAAAGGGGCACCCGACCATGTACAAGCGTGGTTTGTTGGTGGGTTGTTTGTTCTGATGGCATTACCTATCTCCTTTTGGGGAATTCTTCAGCACATCATCAACTATACTACCCCACACTTGCAGCGGCATATAATACGGTAAATATGCACCGTTACATTTTCTTCGCTCTTCTTCTCTTTCTATATTATGCTCGATTGGTTATGATAAATCTCGGTAGTTGGTAGGCCTATACTTCGTTTGAACTTTAACATCGTCATAAATTAATACAAACTGTAAAGATTCTATGTTCTGGCATTATTTGTGTGTGTGCAGAACTATAAGAATAATTATCATTAAAAAAACATTGACAATCTTAAATTTTGTATATATAATATAAAGGTATGTAATTATAAATACTGTAGGCCTTTATATAATATAAAGGTATGTAATTATTGATTAACATTTAACTGACATAGATAGATGGTTTCTTATGTTGTACATAATGGCAGAAATGAAATGCTTGTAACAGTTAACCTCTTTAGCCTGAAATCTCACAAAATCTCTCTCTCTCTCTCTCTCTCTCTCTCGCTCTCTCTCTCTCTCTCACACACACACTCTCATTATTTCTGATCTTTTTTTTTTTAAATTTATTGATAGCAGATATCCCGTTCAGCTTCTGATGTGCTATAATTAGGATATAGGGTAAGACGGGATAATTGGTAACAAAATATAGGATTGTAGACAGCATTTTCCTGAGAAATCATTTAATATACAAACAAAGATGTTGATCAAATTCAAGCTAATTATTGTAAAAATATTTTTTTTTAATTTCAAGATTTTTTAGAATGTAGGGTAATTGTACCCCTCTTTTAAAACATTGTTAAAATACACTTCTCAACAGCAAATTAAATAACAGTATATTATGGTGTTTTCTCTCCTTACAGAATTTTGTGGATGGTGCCTATCTATGCTTTGAATGCTGTAAGTTAAAAAAACCATCTTGATAGGAAGAGTTCATAACCACATTTTTTCACTGCTGTGAATTTTACTTTAATTTACTCATGCTCATGTGACTGTTGGGTGGTTCATACTCATAGTCAAGAGGTAGTTGTAAGCTAGTTTATGGTGTCACTGATCTATGCTAGCTTAAAATACGCGAATGGTTTTCTCAATGAAAATATATGAGAAGTGTTCTTAAGTTGAACCCCAACAAGCAATAGTCAATTCTCCAATTCAGGACTGCACGCAAGTCGTTGGTGAAAGTACATGTTATTTATTGACACGATACAGACGGGAATACACAAGACGTTCATAGTTACAGGTGCAAAAGGTCATACGTCAAAATGTTGATAATTACTTTTCAAGTTCATGAAGATTCTCTAACAATAAAGTCCTCTTATTCCAGTGACTAAGGATCACTTCCTCTACCACATCAAATGTATTGCAGTCAAGTCCGTTGACCTTCTTTCAAGGACGTATGTCATGGCCCAACGGATTCATTCTCAAGGAGCAATACTTCTTATCATACTTGTAACAATTCCAAACTTTCCATACGATACTTAGGTAGCATATATATATTAAATCCAAACAAAGTCATCCACTACAATACGACCAGGTTAGAGTTCTGTGTTGACTAACCTCTCTATTTCCATGCCACGACTTTGGCATTGACAAAATACGGCATATAAAACATGTAAAGCATACAAAATCAATTAACTTCAGTTACTCGTAGGTATCCTCCCTCTACGGTAATTCAAAAAGGCTAACGACTCCGTCTGTCCATTCTAGGAAGGACATACTGTGATGACTTCCCGCTAGACCAAGATTAGGAGCGGCCTTATACTTCAATTTAATTCAATAAACATTCGATATGACGTAGGGCGACACTTACTTGATACTTCCACTACTGGCTTCACCATGAATCCCAGTAGATATAATTACAATATAATGGCTTCCTCAAACTTGCCAGATAAAATCCAAGAAATATATATCGGACATAAACATGGTCCGTACTGCCCCGTTTAAAACATGACGTCACAATCCCCAAACTAGGTTACCCGTGCGTCCAAAGCAACTCACACTGCATTGTGCACGTCAGTGCGTGAATCAATCGAACGCACAAATAATATAACTATATTAAGACTGGTGCGTACATTTGGCAGGACCGAAGACTACCCCCTTAGGTAATAAATGTACGTAACAGCTCCCTTATTACCTCCCCTTAAAAAAATTAATTATATTAATTTTTTTGAACTTAGTACCCGAGAGAGGTGAGTCAAAACTACAACAAGATATATGAAATGCATAAAGGTATATCATATTAAGAAAAGAATATTAAACGAAATCAATATAACTAAATGATAGTATGCATTAAAGCACACATCCACGATCGACCTACTTTGGAACGATGTGGTAATATTCGAAGTAAAAACAAGTTGAAAATGAAAAAACCATAAAAAAAAAGGATGATAATAAAATTCAACTAAGTTTTCAAAAAAAAATTTGAAACATATGATTTCAAAAATGAAAATGAACAGCAACACTGATGATGATCAATGACAAGAGAATCAATAAAAACAGAAAAATTGAAAATACAATGTGCAAAAATGAAGCAATGCAAAATTAAACACTTTAAAAATCAACACACTTAACGTTTTCTAACACTAGTATGGTTGACTAGTGATCTAACAGTGAGATATCATAAATAAGACCCGTGAATGCAGGTATTACGTGACAACTAAGAAAGTTAGTATGTGTGTGATCCATAATTAATTAAATAGATTAAAATGAATTATTCTAATTTATATATTTCTTAATTACTAACAAATAATCAGTTACTAATATATTCTAAGTAATTCCAATATCAATCATTGTCAATGTTCAGTTACAAGTAGTTAGTAATCGACGAGACGATGTTCTCAATGTTCCATACACGATAAAATATATTCTCGAACACGATATGTAGTGTAATATGTTCCATAGGAATAACAAATGTATATTTGTCGCTCTTAACAATGTTTCCATTCTAATAAAAAGTTACTGTAATACCACTGTTCCCGTAGTAATAAAATGTTACTCTAATATCAATGTTCCCGTTCTAATAAATCGTTACTACACAAGAAGTAATGTTATAATCTATAAGTAAGTATATCCTGAAAGTTATACTTATACGAATAATTCAGTTATATAAACAGTCTTTATAGATGTACAATCAATGATAATGTACAAAGTTATTCATGTTATCAGTGAGGATGTTTCAACATCTGGAAGTGGTTTAGTTTCGACAAGTTCGCTTGGGCATCTTGACAAACAGTCTGCGAACACATTCTTCACTCCAGGAATAGCTTGTATTTCAAAATTGAATGGTTGAAGCGCTATAGCGTAACGCGCTGACTTAGATGATTTAACATTCTTCGTGTTCAGTGCGGTAAGAGCTTTTTGATCCGATTCCACCACAAAGTGTGAGCCGAGAAGGTAACGTTCCAGTTTTGTGATTGCCCACACCAATGCGAGGAGCTCTTTGTCGAGAACGGAGTATTTGAGTTCGCTCTCCGTAAGTTTTCTGGACACGTACATCACCGGAAATAAGGTGCCGTTATATTCCTGCATCAAAACTGCAGCAATGGCGTAAGAACTTGCATCACTGCGAAGAATGAAAGTGAGATTTTTGTCAGGCAACCTCAAAAAAGGTGCATTTGAAAAAAAATGTTTTATATAGTCTAACGCCGTTTGGTGATCCTGCGACCACTTTATTACATTAGATGTGCCTTTCTTTAGTAGAGACGAAAAAGGTGCAGTTATAGTAGATAAATGAGGGATGAATTTTGAATAGAACTGTATTAGTCCTAAAAGCGACCTAACTTGTTTTTTTGTCTTAGGTGCCGAGATGTTTAAAATTTTAGAGACGTTACTGTCTTCTGTATACATGAAACCATGACCTATGCGGTGACCCAGAAATGAGATGTCATGAAAACCGACAAAAGCCTTTGAAGGTTTCGCTGTTAAGTTATAATCCCGTAAGGTAGAAAGTAAAGCTTTTAATCCATGAATATGTTCATCCCAAGAGTCACTGAAAAGACAGATGTCATCTATATAAGTAATGACATCCGGACGATGAGACAATATGCGGCGCATCATAAGTACAAAGGTAGCTGGCGCATTCATTAATCCGAATGGCATAAAATTCCATTGAAAAAGACCCCGTGGCGTCGAGAAAGCGGTGAATGGCTTTGCTTTAGGAGTGAGTGGCACTTGCCAATAGCCCTTTGAAAGGTCAAATTTCGAAAAGAATGTGGCATGAGATAATCTCTCCAATAAGTCGTCTAAAAGAGGTAACGGTTCCGCATCGAATTTTGTAACTTTGTTTAATTTCCTGTAATCTACGCAAAGACGTATATTGTTGTCCTTCTTCCTAATGATTACCATAGAAGAAGAATATGGTGATGAAGATGGTTCAATTATATTTAATTGAAGTATCTCATCCAATTCCTTATCAACCTTATCACGAAAGTGTAAAGGAATAGGATATGGGCGAACTCGAATAGGCGTATCGTCAGTCAGAATAATGTCATGTTGGATGACTGACGTATGACCTGGGATGTCAGTGAGAACATCCTCATACGAGTGTAGAATTTTAGAGACTTGCTGACGTTGATCAGCCGAAAGAGTAGATGAGATCGTAACATCATTCCATTTCTCAGTGGAATGGAGTGGTACAACTGGTATTGGTAGTTGTACATCATCGAAAGAAGATTCTTCTTCTTGGATGACTGACAAACTAGAATAGTGTTGAATAGGAGGTGTAGGATCGTCAGTTGCATGAAACACTGACTGTAGATAATCAGGACGTGAGTAATACTCCTTCAACATGTTAATGTGGAAGGTTTTATGTTTACCATTAACATCAACGATGTAGTCGACATCGGATATTCTTGAGATGATCCTGAAAGGACCTCTCCAGGTAATTAAAAGACGATTGTTATGCGCAGGGAGTAATACAAAAGCTTCGTCACCAGGAATAAGCTGGCGAAGACGTCTATACTTGTTTGCAAATAGACGAGCTTTTTCTTTGGCTTGTTCGGATGATGCAGTAGCTAGTCTACAAGCATCTATGATTCTCTTTCTCAGAGAGATCACATACTCATAAGAGGATTGAGTTTCCTCTTCAATATTCTCGTCAACCAATAAGTCGTGGATTAACGACATAGGACCGCGTGGTTGCATGCCAAAAACTAGTTGGAATGGAGAAAACCCCGTAGCTTGATTTTGTACTTCGCGATACGCGAACAGAGCAGCGGGTATGACCCGATCCCAGTCTTGGGGATGGTCTTGGGTCATCTTACCCAACAACTGCTTGAGTGTCCTATTGAGACGCTCAATTAACCCATTTGACATCGGATGATAAATAGAACTAAGAGATCTGTCTATACCTAATGTCTTCATAACTTGAGACATGGATTCAGAAATGAACTGAACACCATGATCCGACAAGATTTTCCGTGGAAAACCAATGCGTGAGAAGATTAACATCAATGCCTCTGCTACACTGGCAGATGAAGTGTTCTTGAGAGGGATGGCCTCAGGCCAACGAGTGCACATATCAATGCACGTAAGAATATGCGTATGTCCTCTAGCAGATGGAAGCATCGGACCAATAATGTCAATGGCCATTTTATCAAATGGTCTAATCGGGATGTCCGCAGCTTGAATAGGAGCCGCATGAAATGGACCCCGTACCTTAACTTCCTGACATATCAAACAGGACCGACAATAGAGAGTGATGTCCCTATGGACGCCTGGCCAGTAGAATGCCGAAAGCACTCTGGATTTGGTACGAGAAAAACCCATATGGCCCGCACATTGCGAGTCATGCGCATGTCGTAATATACGAGATCTCATAGAGGATGGGACTAAGATCTGATAACATAAGGATGAATCCTTTTCCCGTATTACTCTAACCAAAATCCCATTTTTAAGTATAAAGTCATGTCTAGATTTTGCAAGTTTGTTGCTGGTATTCTTTTTGTTCACATACTGAAAAATTTTTTTTAATGAATCATCATTCTTTTGCAATGTTGCAAACAACTCCCGTGAAATAGGAGCATCATCATCACAAGTGGTATGAACTGTAGGTTCAATAGGTGTATCATGCGACATATTAGTAGCTTGAGCTCTAGTCACTACTGCATTTGCAGTTTGAATATGTCGCTCTTCCCATTCAGCAATTTGCTGTGGTGTACACTCTTTAATACCATGTATGCGACCAAGTATTAAATCACAAATTGGATTCGGAAGGAGACATGCTTGGATCTTTCCTGAAAAAAATGGTGTATTAAGATCAATAATAGCAGTGGGAAATGTTTCCACGGTGCCACCAAAAGTCACACACTTGACAACCCTGCCCGTGGCACAACTTGGGTTGATCAGCGAAGTCCGGACGCCCACAGTGCTACAACCTGAGTCAAATAGGAGAGAGCATGAAATGTTGTTGACAAATCCCTTGTTAAACTTAAGAGAGCCCTGTCCCTGGTGTACTGACGCAGCAGTGGCCGTACAGACTGCAGGTAGACTAGGCAAGGTATGTCCGCAACGCAGCGTCGTGATCGCCTTAGGCTGGAAAAGAGTCGAGCATTCTGGACAGTCTTTCACCTGGGTACAATCAAGAGAACAAGACATAGCATTGTGAGTTTCAGCTACTTTACCCTGTTCAATGTTAGCCTGTGTATGGAGAATTGACTATTTACTGTTGGGTGGTTCATACTCATAGTCAAGAGGTAGTTGTAAGCTAGTGTATGGTGTCACTGATCTATGCTAGCTTAAAATACGCGAATGGTTTTCTCAATGAAAATATATGAGAAGTGTTCTTAAGTTGAACCCCAACAAGCAATAGTCAATTCTCCAATTCAGGACTGCACGCAAGTCGTTGGTGAAAGTACATGTTATTTATTGACACGATACAGACGGGAATACACAAGACGTTCATAGTTACAGGTGCAAAAGGTCATACGTCAAAATGTTGATAATTACTTTTCAAGTTCATGAAGATTCTCTAACAATAAAGTCCTCTTATTCCAGTGACTAAGGATCACTTCCTCTACCACATCAAATGTATTCCAGTCAAGTCCGTTGACCTTCTTTCAAGGACGTATGTCATGGCCCAACGGATTCATTCTCAAGGAGCAATACTTCTTATCATACTTGTAACAATTCCAAACTTTCCATACGATACTTAGGTAGCATATATATATTAAATCCAAACAAAGTCATCCACTACAATACGACCAGGTTAGAGTTCTGTGTTGACTAACCTCTCTATATCCATGCCACGACTTTGGCATTGACAAAATACGGCATATAAAACATGTGAAGCATACAAAATCAATTAACTTCAGTTACTCGTAGGTATCCTCCCTCTACGGTAATTCAAAAAGGCTAACGACTCCGTCTGTCCATTCTAGGAAGGACATACTGTGATGACTTCCCGCTAGACCAAGATTAGGAGCGGCCTTATACTTCAATTTAATTCAATAAACATTCGATATGACGTAGGGCGACACTTACTTGATACTTCCACTACTGGCTTCACCATGAATCCCAGTAGATATAATTACAATATAATGGCTTCCTCAAACTTGCCAGATAAAATCCAAGAAATATATATCGGACATAAACATGGTCCGTACTGCCCCGTTTAAAACATGACGTCACAATCCCCAAACTAGGTTACCCGTGCGTCCAAAGCAACTCACACTGCATTGTGCACGTCAGTGCGTGAATCAATCGAACGCACAAATAATATAACTATATTAAGACTGGTGCGTACATTTGGCAGGACCGAAGACTACCCCCTTAGGTAATAAATGTACGTAACAGTGACCTAATTTCTCTAGATCAGGGGCCAGCATCTGGTCGATCTCAGTCTACTGGTAGACCACAGTGGATGATTTGGTACATCTCAAGGTGGCGGAGGGGGAAAAGATAAAGAATTTAAAAGCTGAAGAAATTTCAGATTAGCTCTCTATCACCAGCTTATAAAAATGTGGTATCCTCAAGATTAAAGATACATTTTCTACATCCCCATGAAAACTCATGAGCTAGCATACAAATATTCACTTTAATTGTGAACCGCATGAGGTAGGAACACATCTTTTCTTTAAAGTGAGGTTAACATTTGGTACAGTATAATTCAGTTTGAATTCTCCACTGTTCTGTTGATGGAATTACAGGAAGCAGATTGCCTGTCAAAGATAAAACTTACGTTGAGGCTGTACTTGCTCAAAATTACAGATATCCTGAAACCTGAAAATAGACTTGACATTATCAAGGTAGATCTTTAGAGAGCTCAGAGTTTCTAAAGTAGATCCCCACAGTTTCTCGGTTGCCTGCCATTGCTGTAGGTGCTGTTAAGAATGTATGACCACTTGTCTAGGTACTAGTCTGAATTTAGAATCTTATCATTAGATACTAGTGTAAATTTAGTATTGTGTAATGATGTACTGCAATAAATATTTGCGTCTTGTATCTAAAATACTTGGGATTTGAGAGCACATCTGAACAAGAAAAGCAATATTTTGTATAAGAATTCTAGCTGAGAAAATATATAGTAGTCCAAAAAGTATTCACATAGAGACAGGGATGCGTCTTGCCTCCATTTCTTTTCTTACTAGGAATAGATTGGGTTATGAAAACATCGACATCACACAACAGAAATGGAATCCAGTGGAATCTGACTAAACAGCTTGATGATCTGGATTTTGCAGATGACTTGGCTCTTCTGTCCCATAACCATAATCAGATGCAAGAGAAAATGAAAATTCTCGATGAGAGGTCACAACAAGTGAGCCTGAAAATACACAGGGAAAAGACAAAGATTATGAGAATAAATGCAAGAAATGATAAGAAGGTTGAACTTGAAGAAACACCACTAAAAGATGTAGAATCGTACACATATCTTGGCAGTAATATAGACAAAGTTGGAGGAACAGACAATGATATCAATATAAGAATACAAAAAGCAAGAGGAGCTTTCATTGCATTGGGAAACATATGGAGAACAAGAGAAATCAAGTCCAGCACGAAAATAAGAATCTTCAACTCAAATGTCAAGTCAGTCCTATTGTATGGCTCTGAGACACGGAGAGCAACATTCATAGACAACAAGAAGGCTTTGGACAAATCCACTGTGATACACTAATTAATGCCTTGAAGAAGTAGGTCTTAATGAAAATGAGTAAAGACTACTTATTTACTTATGCTGGGTACAAATTGGTGATGAAGATGACATAAAGATGGAAGAACTGAAGGCAGCACTGGAGAAAATCAAGATGGGCAAAGCAGCAGGACATGATGGCATAACACCAGAAATGGTTAAGTACATGGGAACAGCAGGCGACCTATTACTCCTAAGGGTCCTACAGGCAGCTTGGTGCAACAAGACCATACCAAAGGATTGGGAGATTGCCATAATAACACCGATTTTCAAAAAGGGTGACAACCGACAATGTGGAAACCATAGAGGCATATCCCTTCTCAGTGTCCCTGTTAAAATCTACTCTAGAATACTGGAGCAGAGACTCAGATGCCTAGCTGAGCCACAAATGGATGAGGTCCAGTGTGGCTTCCAAGCAAATCGAAGTACTCAAGACCTAATCTTCACACTCATACAGTTGAGTGAAAAGGCTCTTGAGTATAAGAGTGAGATCCATCTTTGCTTTTTAGATCTGGAAAAGGCATTTTACAAGGTCCCCTGGAACAAACTCTGGGACTGTTTGGCAAAGGAAGAACATTCCAACACCTCTGATTCATGCTATACAGAGCTTCTACAAGTCTTGCAGAAATTATGTGAGGACGGCAAACCATAAGTCAGAAGAATTCAAGACCACCACTGGTGTAAGACAAGGTGATATCCTGTCACCTTATCTTTTCATACTCCTCATGGACGATGTCATCAAGGCATGTAAGGAGAGGACAAGAAAGTATTCAGTGGGGTACTGGAAGATGAGACAGGTCTTTATTTCAGAGCTGGCATTTGTTGATGATGTTGCCCTGTTTGCTAAATCAGAGGCACATCTTCAATCCAACCTGCAAGTCTGGAAGGAAGAGCTGGAGAAGAGAGGGATGATCATAAGCAGCTCGAAAACAAAAACCATGGTGATATCACGAGAGGAAAGAAGACATCAGATTAAGCTGGGAGAACTGGTCCTGTAGCAGGTCGACCACTTTAAATGCCTTGAAGCTGTCATAGACCAAAAGGAAGGCATCAAAGAAGAGTTGGCTACCCGAAGAGCAGCAGCTAGGAGACTTTTTCATGCCATAAATCGAGGATTCCTCAGCAAAAGAGAAGTTGGTAAGAAGACGAAGATGGCTGTATACCGCTCCACCCATGTCCCAGTCTTGACGTATGGATATGAGTCATGGGCAATGACTACAACCCACAAAAGCAAGATCCAAACCTCAGAAATGAGGTATTTGAGGAAGGTGGTTGAAGTAACAAGAAGAGACATGGTCCGCAACCAGACGATACGTCAAGGCCTAAAAACCCAACCCCTGCAGACCCAAGTAGAATAGTCCCAACTGAGATGGTTTGGCCATGTCTGCAGAATGGGAGAAGATCGGCTGCCACGGTGTTATGATTAAAAGTCATAACACAGCATTCTTTATTCACATAGGTATCGATCGTTGATACCATGTTTGTTGATGGACCGTATCCACGGGTTACCCGGAAGTACGTCATTGATTTTTGGTACTGTTTTAGCAGAAGTCAAACCGGTCTCAACTTGGCACTCGTCAAGGAGCTTTCGTGGCCTTTTTTGTGTAGCCTTCAAGGTGGAAGGACGTATATTGTGTTCAGCTCCGAGAGTGTGTTATATTTCCAACATTTTAGATCGCCCACATGTTGAGTTGGGTCGATGCTAACGTTTTTACAGTGAGAGAAGTGTATGCTGTATTCTTGTGTACGTAAGTTGGAATTTATTCAATAAACTTTGCAGAACAATGTCAACGGACATTTTGTCAGTAGAAGACTACATGACGACGTTCAAGACTGGCTAGGTCATGCCATTGTCTTATCGATTTATATCTCTTGAAAGTATTACTGGAGCATTGTATTGTAATAAACTGATGTCGTCCTATCGTCCAACCTGGCCTTGCATCTTCTTCATTAGAGAAGATTAATTTTATGAAAGAAGGCTGAATGAAAAGTATCACCGGCACCTGTGCATGCCTGGTCAATATACATATTAATGAAGAGGACCTCTCCGAAGAAACCCCTTCATCTAACAACCTACAATAATATATATTATAACGCAACACACGGCAAGCATGGGAAACTAAGAGCCAGACCTCCAGGATGACACAAAGTCCGCTGGGAGGACAACATTAGACAATCTTTGAAGGACCGAGGACTAGAATGGAACCAAGCCAGGAGGAAGACAGCCGATAGAATAGTATGGCGCTCTCTCTTACAAACCTCTACACCTCACGGTAGAAGAGGAATGACTAAGTAAGTAAGATTTGGCAAGAATTACTCTTTTTGTAGTGACATAAAAAGAGGAGTGAGACTGTCGCCTTGCCTGTAAAATATGTAGACAGAAAAAATTGTCAGCCACATAGAAGAAATGTCAGGACAGAGCATCAGTCGACGATCAGTAAACTACACTGGATATACAGATGATACAGTTTTGTGAGCTGAAAGCCAACAGGAATTATGAGAACCAGCCAAGCAAGTAAACAACATTAATCGTCAGTATGGATTGGATATGAACATTGAGGGAAACAAAAAAGGTAGTCCCATAGCAGATACTGCCATTGGGGAGTGAAGCGTTAGAGACTTCACTATACTAGGCCCAGCATTGAGAGGTGAGGTGACCGGTACTCTTTCTTTGTTATTTCGTTCCCTAACTCAGGTACCCATTTAAAGCTGGGTAGACTGAAGTGTGTCGATGCTGTAAATCAAACCTTTGCCACGAGAGACTAGCACTCTAACCACTCTGTCAATCGGACGCTCGAGAAAATAAAAACTGTGATAATTAACGGAACAGATGAGAAGCCACCTTTAAGAACGAAAATAAATAGGTAGTTACTAGCACAAGTAAAATGTTTCTCATATAATGGGCACCTAATAACCAACGATGGGAGATGTGAAACAGAAATTAAGAAGAAATTAGGAATGGTCAAAGCCAAGTTCAACTACATGAGGCAGATTTTAACATCCAGTCAAATAACTAGCAAATTAAGCATGACAGTCATCAAGTGTTAAATATATACTTGATTACTGCATGAATCAGAAGCAAAGGCAATGAACAAGTAGTTAGGAGAAAGAGTTAAAACCCTTGAAGTGTGGATGTATAGAAGTATGGGGCAAACCCCATGGAAAGTGAAGAAAACAAATAGGAAAGCCAGAAATGATAAGAGAAATAGTGAATGAGATGAAAATCCTTCAGATAAAATATTTCTGACATAGACACAGCATCTTGTTGAAAACCATAATCAAAGGAAGAATTGAAGGCATATGAGTGAGAGGAAAAAGACACTATAAGTGACAAGATAAGACCAAGAGATGAACAGAAAAGAACCTATCAGAGTGTATTATCAAGACAAGATAAGACCAAGAGATGAACAGAAAAGAACCTATCAGAGTGTAACATCAAAACAAGATAAGACCAAGAGAGGAACAGAAAAGAACCTATCAGAGTGTAACATCAAGACAAGATAAGACCAAGAGATGAACAGAAAAGAACCTATCAGAGTGTAACATCAAGACAAGATAAGACCAAGAGATGAACAGAAAAGAACCTATCAGAGTGTAACATCAAGACAAGATAAGACCAAGAGATGAACAGAAAAGAACCTATCAGAGTGTAACATCAAGATAAGAGAAGACCAAGAGATGAACAGAAAAGAACCTATCAGAGTGTAACATCAAGACAAGATAAGACCAAGAGATGAACAAAAAAGAACCTATCAGAGTGTAACATCAAGACAAGAGAAGACCAAGAGATGAACAGAAAAGAACCTATCAGAGTGTAACATCAAGACAAGATAAGACCAAGAGATGAACAGAAAAGAACCTATCAGAGTGTAACATCAAGACAAGATAAGACCAAGAGATGAACAGAAAAGAACCTATCAGAGTGTAACATCAAGACAAGAGAAGACCAAGAGATGAACAGAAAAGAACCTATCAGAGTGTAACATCAAGACAAGATAAGACCAAGAGATGAACAGAAAAGAACCTATCAGAGTGTAACATCAAGACAAGAGAAGACCAAGAGATGAACAGAAAAGAACCTATCAGAGTGTAACATCAAGACAAGAGAAGACCAAGAGATGAACAGAAAAGAACCTATCAGAGTGTAACATCAAGACAAGATAAGACCAAGAGATGAACAGAAAAGAACCTATTAGAGTGTAACATCAAGACAAGAGAAGACGACACTGAAGATCCCCTACAGCCGACTTTCACTGCAAAGATAACAGCAGATCTGGATCTTAATTTATATACCACTATGAGATAATATTATCTATCTAGCCACAGTAACACAATTATTATTTTTTTATGCACATACTAGGGTAAATTTATTATCAGGCATCTAGATACAAGTACACAGCTCTCATTGTGCATCTAAATAAAAGTACAAATTTAGTATCATGCAACTAGATGATGTGTACATAGGACAGTGGGTAGAGCTGTCCTGATGGCAGAGTGTGTGAGATAATTGATGTGTTCCTTGCCTGAGACACTTGCTCAGCAATATTCCAAAAGTTCTCATACAATGTGCTACCCAATTTAGGGGCTGTTCACAAGTTACATAACACAATTTTTGACATTTTCAGCCACTCCCCTCTCCCTTGTAACATGTGCGAAACAAAAACCCACCCCCTTACAATTACGTAACACCTCGGCTGACCCCCTATCTGTGGTGGTAAAGCTTTACAAAAGCTTATCTGCTTTTGTGTAGGTAATTAGGCCTAACTATCTATCTCACCAATTAGTTCAACATAACCACCTGTCATACAACAGCGTTATGTTACCTTACTAACAGCTCAATCACTTGCAGTGAATTTTAACTGTGCGTTGACAATCGTAAAAAACGCAATCCCAAAATGTGACCAAATGGCTATCTTTCAAAAGTTTTCACTTCCTTTCTTCCCATGTTGACGAAAGATGCCTGTCAGTAGAAACAACAGGCATTTGTCGATGTGGAATTATGCTGTTGGGAAGTTCCAGCCCGATTGTATCCAGGTCCTCTTCGTCAAACCAGTCTAAACTTTCTCTATTTTCTTCCGTCGCAATGATAGCCATCAGTTCTCTCTACCTTCGAGCAACTTCTCACACAAGTCTCACAATGCTCTTTGTCACTGACTAACACAGTCTTATGTACGGAAAGCAGAAATTTGGTCTAACCTGTTTCTCATGAATTATCAATGGATTTTTCCGACGTTATGTAATAACATTTCAGAACCCCCTCATCCCCTGTAACAAACGTAACTTCTCGGCAACACCTCCCCCCCTTACAAGGCAGCCCTTATTCTGGAATAACCCAGCAAAGGAGAGGTAGAGAGAGAGACCAAAAACAGAACCGGAGACAAGAATGAAAGGAATATAAAAAAAAGACATAGAAAAGATGAGTTGATGGCACAGGGGACGAGGACTTGGCACAGATTTGTTGACTGAAGGCTTGCGCTCTTTGGATAACTAAAGGGGAATTAATGAATGGCACAGGACCATCACTATCTCATTCATTATGAAGTGAGTTTAGTTTGTTTTCAACAGTTATGTAACTTGAATGTAGCAGGTTAGTGATTAGTAGTCCCATAGCAGATACTGCCTTAGGGCTGTGAAGTGTTAGAGACTTCAATGTACTAGGTCCAGCTTTGAGACATGGGGTGTCTAGTTCCCTTCCTTGCTGCCTTTTCAAGGCTTGTTTGCCCTGTGAATCAGTGAAACATAAACAGTGCAATGCACATCCCTGTGACCTAGTAAAACACAAACAACGCACATCCCTGTGACCAAGTAAAACACAAACAATGCACATCCCTGTGACCTAGTAAAACACAAACAACGCACATCCCTGTGACCAAGTAAAACACAAACAATGCACATCCCTGTGACCTAGTAAAACACAAACAATGCACATCCCTGTGACCAAGTAAAACACAAACAATGCACATCCCTGTAACCTAGTAAAACATAAACAACGCACATCCCTGTGACCAAGTAAAACACAAACAATGCACATCCCTGTGACCTAGTAAAACACAAACAATGCACATCCCTGTGACCAAGTAAAACACAAACAATGCACATCCCTGTGACCTAGTAAAACACAAACAATGCACATCCTTGTGACTAAGTGAAACACAAACAATGCACATCCCTGTGACCAAGTAAAACACAAACAATGCACATCCCTGTGACCTAGTAAAACACAAACAATGCACATCCCTGTGACCAAGTAAAACACAAACAATGCACATCCCTGTGACCTAGTAAAACACAAACAATGCACATCCCTGTGACCAAGTAAAACACAAACAATGCACATCCTTGTGACTAAGTGAAACACAAACAATGCACATCCCTGTGACCTAGTAAAACACAAACAGTGCACATCCCTGTGACCAAGTAAAACACAAACAATGCACATCCCTGTGACCTAGTAAAACACAAACAATGCACATCCCTGTGACCAAGTAAAACACAAACAATGCACATCCCTGTGACCTAGTAAAACACAAACAATGCACATCCCTGTGACCTAGTAAAACACAAACAATGCACATCCCTGTGACCAAGTAAAACACAAACAACGCACATCCCTGTGACCTAGTGAAACATAAATAATGCACAACCTGTGAAATAGTGCAAGTAATATATGCTCACGATTAACATCTTTGCAGCCTGGGCCACGGCATCGAAAACAAACACAGAACATCTAAGAAAAGTGCAAAATCACTGGAAGGATGAAGACTACTTCAATCCAGGCAATGGAGAGATACGCCAACATCCGCTCCCTTGATGACAGACGTGAGGAAAAGGTGTTTATTCACAGCGAGAAGCTTCTATGAATACCAAATCATGCAATGCATACCAACTCCATAGCTTGACAAAAAACTGGCTGAGAGAACCAGCTTCTTAAACATCTCAAAACATCTGCATCAATGTCATGAAGACCTCCTCCCAAAACAATCTACCAAAATGGAAATGTTAATTCATTATGAGGAGCCAAACTACTGCCATGAAAATATATCTATCATCACAGATGTCCCTGAAATAAGAAAGAAAGGCCACCAGACCCCTCCACAACTAAAAACCTTGGCTCAGGAGATGATTGAAGAAAAGTACAACCCGAAAGAGTGGACACATGTATACACAGATGGATCCGCAGAGGGGGCAGTAAAGAATGGTGGAGGAGGCATTTTTTTTTTAAGATTCGTAAATGGGAAGATCATCATAAGGCCTTCCCAACTGGAAAGATCTCCAATTTAAGGGCAGAAGCTATGGCACTACCACAAGCTCTGAAAATGCTCACCAGATCAGAACAACAGCCACCAGCTAAGATAGTAATCTTCACTGACTGTAGATCATTACTGGAATCAATACAGAACACCAGAAATGAAAACATGGTGCATGAGATAAGATCTCAGCTTAGCATAATCCAAAGGTCATCAACTATTGCCCTTCAGTGGATACCCTCCCATTGTGGAATTACTGGAAATGAGAGAGATAATGCTCTATCTAGAAGTGGCAGTAAAATGGAACAATTCAGCCACCCATTGCCTTATAGAGAAGCTAAAACCATCATCCACAACAAGTACAAAGACCAGTGGAAGGAGGAAGGTGATACATACAGCAGAGATGACCCAATCCACCAACTTAACAGACACCAACAGACCATCATATTCCGCCTGAGAACTGGACACTACAGACTACTAGGCCATCTCTTTCACTTAAAAATATCTCATACAAACGAATGTCCATGTGGAACTGGAATCCAGACCCCGAACACATTCTCCAAAACTGCCCAACACATGATGACCCACAACGTCTGATCTGGCCAGGGGGTGCTGAGCTCAAGCAGAAGCTATGGGGCTGCTGCGCTGACCTGGAAAAGACTGTGGACTTTGTCCTGGTGACAGGACTGCAGATTTAGCATGACTACAAACTGAACGCAGAAGAACATCTTTGCACTTCCACTTTCTCTTGTTCTCTCTCCTTTCATCTTCCTTACGGAGCCAGAATTTACTTAAAAAAACCAACACATAAACAAAAAAACAGAAATAGATATAACTTAGGCTACAGCTTTTTGCCATGAAAAATGTATTAGTCAATCATGAACACGTTGACACCATAATGGAGACAAAAGTTTTAAGTACACTTAGAATGAAGGAAACATAAAGAATTGGAAGGAATATTCATTTCAGAATGTATCAATAAAGTTTGAAACAGAAAATACATCAAATTCAACCTTCAGTTTAGAGATGGCACTTTCATATCTTATCTTTTTTCATTAAAATATAGGAAAAGGGATCAACTTTATATGCTTTACATGGCATTATTGGTGACTTACAAGGGATGGTTATTATAATGGTGAAAGAGATATGATTATCTTTGTCTTGGCGATGGAAATACTTCCTCAGAAGAGACCCCGATGCCATCACAAGAACAGCTATGCTATGGACCCCTGAAGGAAAGCGAAAGAGAGGCCAACCAAAAACAACTTTGCAGAAATCTGTGGAGGCCGAGATGCAAAGAATGAACCAGAACTGGGGCACTTCACGAAGGATAGCCGCAGACCGAGCAAAGTGGAAGCAGTTTGTTGCTGCCCTACAAGACGCCACCAGGCGTGATGGCCACTGACTGCTTTGACAGTCGCCAGCTAAAGAAGAAGAGAAGATTGGAAATACAAGAGGGAAACATCTACATATTTTGTTTGGTAGGCGTTACATGAGTATAATAAAGTTTAAAGTGAAATAAGATTCTGATTAAGTATGAACGTGTAATATCTGCCATTTTCAACAGCTAAGCTTTATATGCTGTAATATTTGTTCTAATTTTCTTGTTTTTGTTGCAGTGGTTTGCCTTGCGTTTCCCAGCGGCTGCTATCTACCTGGACACCCTAAGGGAATGTTATGAAGCCTATGTAATCTACAACTTCATGGCATATTTGTTGTCATTTCTCAGTAATGAATACCCTCACCTTGACATACAGGTATCTACCACATAAATTGAAGAGTGTCAAGTGGAGAGTGTGTTTGTGTAATGAAGTAGAATGTACAGAAGAAACTTGGGATACTGCCACTGTAGTGCTGAGGTTATCTAAGGCTTTTCAGTTTACTGTTTTCAAAATTCATAAGTTTTGTTGTTTGTTTGGTTCGGTTTTTGCCTTCTTGTGGCGAAGAGCGTTCCTTTATTTGGTTATATCAGAGCGCATTTACCACCCAAAAATATGTGAACTCCATTCACTGCTAACCCAATCAGCGTTGATAGATACTAAGTCCTGAAAAGGACTAACATTATCTATCTGCTAGCATAAAAAGGACTCGCCAGCTACGCTAACGCTGCCGAGCTAAGGTTTAGCATTCCGATCAATTCTTAAGTTGTGTTTCATCTTGAACAACATTGATCTCAAAGATGTTTAAGAGTGCAAACATAACTATTATTTGGTTGTTGATTACTTTGGATGGTAAAAGAGAAAAAAGGTAAATGTAGTGTCATAGCAGATACTTATGTAGGGAGGAGGCCCTACAGGAGGGGGGGACCAGCAGGACCATTTAGCCTAGGCCTTACCTCACTGGGGAGGGGGGGGGCACTCAACCTCCGCCAAGGATGCATGATCTTCCACTTTAACCACTTTGAGGGGGCTTCACAATCTAACATGGCCCAGGCCTCATCTGAGGGCCTGGGTTTAGGGGAGTGAAGTGTTCGAGAATTCACCTGTACTAAATCTCATCTTTATGAGTTGGGGGGTGATCTGTTCCCTTCCTTGCTGCCTGCACCTTCCTTAATTCACAAGAAGAATCAGTCACCTATTTTTTTACATCTGGATAAACTGAAGTGTTACACAGTCTGGTTTTAGACCCAGTCTCTTGGCCTTGAAAAGCAAGTGATCAAACCATTTTGCCACTCAGACACTCACTGGGGTTGGCAATGAGTTAAAATATGCCTTGGCATTAATGCTTTAGACTAGTGATTCTCAACTTGGGCCATATGGTCCCCCAGGGGGCTATGCCATATTTCTAGGGGCCACAGTAAGATGGTACCTTTTTTTCCCAGCTAACAGTGATTATGAATGAGGTTCAGAAGGAGATCATGAGCAAAAAAAAAGAAAAAAACTGAGAACCCCTGCTTTAGACCACCAGCAATGGATAGCTGTTTCCAAGACAACAAAGCTTCTGTATTATTCTTCTAGGTGTTAATAATTTCTTGAATTCCACTTCAAAGGAATTGTGCACGTACTTTCCTTAATTTAGTCACAGATAAGCTGTCTAATTTAAACTTTTGTATATCTATCTATGTTTGTTTATGTTCCAAATAGCTATTTATTTATATTTAAAAATAGCTGTTTCTTTTTATTTATAGTTCAAAATCTGTTCAATACATGATTGAGTAAAATTATATATTTTTACCCAGCAATTCTTAACTTCATTGAAGCATAGGTTTATTGTTTTGTCTGTTTAAAAACATGCATACAATCTTGTATTTGGATAAAGTAAGAGGATATTACGTTATAAATTATCTTTATTATCTATTTCTTTTCAGATTGAGGGCAAACCTCCAGTTAAGCACATTTTCCCATTTTGTCTTCTTCCACCATGTCGTTTCTCTTTGTAAGTAGAGATTGCTTTTTCTGCACTGTAATTTCTCCCTGTAAGTAAATAGAGATTGCTTGTTTTGCAATACAATTTCTCCCTTATTCAAAAAAAGATTGCTTGTTCCGCACCATAATTTCTCTCTGTAAGTAAATAGACATTGCTTTTTCTGCACTATAATTTTTTCCTTGATTCAAACAGAGATTGCATGGTCCACACTGTAATTTCTCCCTGTAAGTAAACAGAGATTGCTTGTTCCACACTGTAAATCCTTCCTGTAAGTAAACAGAGATTTCCGGTTTTACCTTGCTTTCCCCTAGAGAAGAAGTAGGAGATTCTTTTTTTATTTTTTTTTTTATTTAATGAAGAAAAATATCCCGTTCAACCTCTGATGGGTTATAATTAGGATATATATTGTTTTCAATTCCAAATAAAATGAATAACTGCCGATATGAGAAAGTGGCATCACATTTGTCAAATCATTGTAAATAGGGAAAATCACAATTACCAATTATGCTTGTATATTTAAAAAAAAAAAAAAAAAAAACAAACGAACAAAATTAAGCAGAAACTCTGAACAAGAATAATATTAAGGTGGAGGGGTGTAAAGGCCTGGTGGTTCCAGTTATAGAACTGACTTTAACAGATATTTAATTGACTTTCACCTGTTAAAAGTCATATGCATTGTAAGAACAGCATCAGACCTTCACATTCCCAACTACTATATATTAACCTTTGTTCGTGTTAAATATTGTTTGACTATATTATGCTCATCTTTCTCCACATACATAACCAGACATCACTTTAATTTTGACAGATAAGGTGTGCACATATATTTCTCCACACTATTAAATAGACATTACTTAATATTGACAGATGGGGTGTGCATATATATTTTTCCACATAAGTAAATAGACATCACTTAATGTTGACAAGTGAGGAGCGCATAGCTATTTTTCCATATATATAATAAAAGGTAAAGTATCCCGTTACACGCCCATTGAGGCATATCGAGAATATGGTGTTAGACCCATATTTTCTTGACCATCGGCACATTAGGGGTGATGTGATCAGCATCACAAAAAATGGTTACAATCTCAAAGAAAAATGTAATGAAATTTGTCATGAACATTGAAATCCCACATAAATGTAGATAAAGCTGTGTTCCACTGCAAAATGGATGGGTGTGAAAAAAAATCGAAAAAAGGTAATTCGTCTTACGAGGACAAAAGACAAAGAAAATAGCCAACGTTACGACCACAAGGCCTTCGTCAGGGAAAGGAAAGAAAGTGAAGGCTAGATAGGACACATAAGAACCTAAATAAATATAAAAAAATATAAAAATTAAACCTAGGTACTTCCCTGAAGGAAACTTCCCGCAAACTGACTCTGCAAACATCAGACTGATCCTGTGGAGAGCAATTACTAATAATATCAATCCCAGCTTCTTAACCACTGAAGCTATCATGCAATCCACCACGAATTATCCTATTCATAAAACTATTCTACTCCATATCATTTCAGGACAACAGAACACACACCCAGCTTGCTCAAAAACCAGAGAGCAACTCTCTCATTCATAATCTCCACTGAAACTATCTCACCAAAAATTCCTCCATTCCCACGTGATTTAAGCTCAGAGTATTTATCTGACCGACACTAACTCAGGTTGCATTGCTAGACCTGAACAGTAATCACACAAGCTGAACACCCCAATTATACAAAATAAGCAATCTATATATTACAAATAACACCTCTCCCTTCATCACCCTAACAACACCCAAGATCATCATCATGTGGTTCCCATGCGTTCCATCAGCTTACGATCTATAACTGATGGATTTTTGTCATACTATGACTTTGTTGAATAAATATTAAAAAACAAGCTTTAGGCTACACACTTTTATTTTAAGATTCACTAAAAATGGAAATGGGGTGTATAAAGTGACACCAAATTCACTATTTATTTGTCACTATCAATACTTATTACAAGAACCTCACCAGACTTTCACTCTCCCGCCATACCCTCACTAATCCTATATGTTAAATTTGTTCTTGTTATATACTGTTTTACTATATTGTGTAGTTCTCTAGGTCTGTCTATTCTCAGCACCTTTTCTCAAGTTGTAGGTTTGACTTGGCAAACAGATGATAGAAAGTGGCAGACTGACATCTGCAGAAACCCAATTTGCCTGAGCCCTATAGTAATATGAAAAAAGATGAATGTTAATGTAATATGAAAATGATAAATGTGAATGTAATATGAAAAATATAAATGTGAATGTAATATGAAAAAGGTGAATGCAAATGTATTATGAAAAGGATGAGTGTAATATGAAAATGATGAATGTAATATGAAGGACAATAATGTGAATATAATATGGAAAAAAAGATGAATGTGAATGTAATGTGAAAAAGATGAATGTGAATTTAATATGAAAAAAGGTGAATGTGAATTTAATATGAAAAAAGATGAATGTGAATGTAATATAGAAAAGATTAATGTGAATGTAATATAAAAAAGGTGAATGTGAATTAATGAAAAAGAAACTGACTTAACTTTATGTAGATAAAATGAAAGTTCGTTCTTTTCTTTGCAGAAAATTTGTTCAACATTGCAAGCATGGAGTATTACAGTACACAGTGGTGAGACCTGCAATGACTGTCCTTGCACTGTAAGTTTATACTAAATCTTTTTTAAGTGTATTGCAGATGTATGTTGGTGACTATGTCTGCACATAACTTCCTGTTCTTAGTTCTGGTTACCAGTTCTGTTCTTGACTTATTTTCATGTCATGTTGTTAAAGTTTACAATATTTCTCGCTTTGTTGTGCCAGATCTCTTCTTCTGTCAGTTCTACTTGTTTTATCTATGGGTTCAAACTCTCCCATTGTTATAACATTCCCAGTAAAAGCGGGATTGCCTTTTTCAGATATGTGAACTGAGCTTCCTTTCACACAGTCCAGCTTTGGATATCATTCTTTTTGGCTGTCTGTGGCAGTGCTCCGCAACCTTGTTTATTCCGTGGCACACCTAAGTACACTACAAAAATTCAATGGCACACTATAATATATAAGTAATTGAGTATGGTAAGTATTTGAAAATTTTCTGCAATCATAAGACAATGCTCTCTGATTAGTTTTGATGGATTGGTGGATGATAATAACTCAACTTATTATTTGTAAAATTGTATGTGTAGTTTTCTTTTCATAATATTTCATCATAACATATAATTCTGGGCACACCAGGCAGACACCCGCGGCACACTGGTTGCAGAGCACTGATCTATGGCATTTTTAATTATTCATTCATAAAACAAAATTTATGTGCCGTAAAAAATGTGTACATTTTCTTGTTGGATTGTTTATTATCTTGGAAAAAAAAAAGAATATGAATGTGAGTAAAGTTTGTATTAAGTATGCTTGAAAGATGTGAAACTACATAGGAAAATTGAAATGACAAATAGAATATGGTTAAATATTTGTAGGATGTGAGTTTTATATGTGGCAGAATGGCTTAATATACTTATGTCATTTGATTTGATTCATTTTGTGATGTCACAAAGCATTCTGTTGCCTACTTATATCATTTGATTTGATTCATTTTGTGATGTCACAAAGCATTCTGTTGCCTACTTATATCATTTGATTTGATTCATTATGTGATGTCACAAAGTATTCTGTTGCCTAACTGCTAAGCTAAGCAGTAGAAATTATAAATGTTACTTTACTGCAAGATTTTTATGTCTTTTTATATTCAAAATGAGCAGCGTCTGTATGAAATAACTTTAGCGTTATCATTATTATCATCCTTCAGCTTCCCAAGGAGCATAGGCTTCCAACAAACGTATGCCAGATTTTCCTGATCTTTGATGGCTGAATTGAGTTGTTATCTTTAGTTGACTCATCTACATTTTTTTTTGGGAAGTTTTTTGTGACTTAATATTTTTCCAAGATGGGGTAGTTGGCTCTATGCCCAACCCTCCTTAGTCATTGTTTATGTCATGCATGGTATGTTACAGTGTTGCTATTCTTTGCTCTCCTTTTGAGCCCCAGTAAAGCATGGGTGCTTTTAAGCATCAGGATCCCATTACACGCCCATAGTAGCATATTTTCTTGACCATCGGCACACCAGGGGTGATGTGGTCAGCATCTTGCTGGCCGCCTTAACCTTCCTAGAGTTGCTCTGGCACCCAATTCATGAGGCTAGGTCGACCTCGGAGCCGTTTGCGGTCTAAAGAATCCCACCTCAACTGGGGATCGAACCCTGGACCACCGAGCTAGGAAGCCAGTGCACTAACCACTGCTCTACTGCAAGGCTTCTTTAGCATTAGGCTAAATATTTAATCATTATTGTTAGGCAAGTCTGCAGCCTCCCGCTCCGTACCAAGTTCTGACAGGGAAGCAAAGAATAGTAGCCTTGTAACCTGTCAAGCAGTTGGCCACAGAAGGGAACTAAGGAGGGTTGGGCATGGGATTGGCTAATTCATCCTGGAGAAACTTAGAGCCAAAACAGCTCCAACATAGAAGGGTGAAGTGTTTGACAATATCACCAATGTGGAACAGATATAAAGAACCAGACAATTACCAGTGGAGCAAGATGTGAGAAGAAGCAGACGGAGATGGATAGGACACGGATTGAGGAAACCTGCTGATAGCATTACTAGGCAGTCCTTGTTCTGGAATCTCCTGGGTAAGAGAGGGAGAGGGAGACAAAATACACGGAGAAGACGAGACAGACATGAAGGGCATGAAAAAGACAGGGAAAGACCTTGAGCTGACGGCACGTGACAGGAAGACGTGGTTAGTATAAGTTTGTTGAAGGCCTATGCTCATTGGAGAGCTGAAGGGTGATGAAGAAGAAGATATGAGGAGAAGATAATGGCATTGGAATGAATACACAGAGAAAAACCAGCTAATAGCATTACAAGGTAGCCCTTATTCTTTAATCTCCAGGGTAAGACGGAATAGAGGGAGACGAAAAAGTACATGGAATAGATAATCAGACATAGGCATAACACTATGTCAATCTGTGTCTTTGTTATTATGTAACACAGTGTCTTACTGTAATTTTGGACTGCTTGTTATAAAGTTTGACTTAAATTACTCCTTGTAATCTTAATTCACCAGGATTTGTGAAGGGTATGACAAATATAATGAAGGAGATTTCGACTTCACAACAGCATGGTCCTATATTGTGATCATCAACAATTTATCTCAAATTGTAAGTTATGAATTTTTTTGTTTTTTAGCAGCCCCATGTAGTTCTATCAAAATAAGAATACAAAAGGATGATGGTACGTGACAGGAGGACTTGGCATGTGTTTGTTGAAGGCCTATGCTCCTTTGGGAGTGGAGGGTTATGAATGAATGAATGAATGTAGTTCTTGTGGGGGTTTCAGAGAAGACAAAGAAAGAATAGAATTACTGCTTCCTGATGCATATTGTCAAAGGTGACTAGTGTCAGGTTGTGAGTGGGGCTGGCAACCTCACCATCAATATATATAAAATCCCAGCTTTTTCTGTCAGTAACGCTAAGGGATGCAACTGTGGTTGAAAGTTAGACATTAATTGTATTGTTTCCCTTATATGTACTTTCCCGAAAATAGAAACACTTACCAAAGAACAATGCACAAATGACGGTGTGCACAAAATTATCCAAACTAACATAATTACCGATGAATGTTACGTTGGTCGGCCACACTCAAAATAGTAACTCACGCCAGAAAAAAAAAGTGCGCAACGCACGGTGTGCAACTTGCGCTTTGGTTTTTTTTTTTTTTTTTTTTTTTAATATTTTTTATTCTTTCACGAAATTAGTAGCGCTCGACAAAGAAAAAGTGCATAAAAATTGGTGTGCATGAGCCATCACCCGATGTACAAATCATGAAAACTTGAAAGTTTTTATTAAAACCACTTATTATCAGGGAACACTCTTTGAAAACAATCCATGCACTTTCACACGAAATGTGGTCATCAAAGAACTTTTAAATTGAATCTAAAAATAACATAATTCTCGCCGAGTGTACGTTGGTCACAGCTGAGGAATGCAACCGTGTTGAAAAATTGTATTGTTTCCATTATATACTCTCCCGAAAATAGTTATAATCAACAAAGAAAAGCGTTCAAATGACGGTGTTCATGAACAGTTTGATTACACTGTATAATGGAAAGAAACCAAAAACACTCTAAAAATGTACTATCTGCTCATCCGGGAAAAAAACAGCACACTATAATTAAAAACCCATCAAGTTTGATGGGTTATTGCTAGCATTTATAGAATGTGTGATCCTGTATACACACATTGGGATCCTCGCTGCTGCTATGTAGTTTGTGTAATATGGTGATGCACAGTGGTTTTTTTCTTAATACTTTTGTTGCCGTTAGGTATTGGTGCTTTTGAATTGAATTCCCGTCTTATGACAGGCTTTTACACTTGTATAAAATAAATTGCTACAGATACCACTGCTGCTGCAAGGGTTTGTGCTTTGGTGAAGGCTTCCTCAAGAGGGCCATCTTTTTTTGGGACCGGGTTTGCCTTCCCTCTTCGATCCCTACTCTCTCAGCCAGACTGCAATGATGCAGACTGTTTCCAGGACCACCACGTGGAGGTGGAGTAGGGTCTTGGTCAGCTCTGGTTCACTGAGTAGAATTTAAATTATTTACTTTGTTGGCTTATCTATATTTGCTGGTTTTTTGTGTGCTTCTACAGGATAAGGTAGCCGGTCTCATGGCCAACCCTGTTTAGTAGCCTTTTATGACATGCATTGTAGTTTCTTGATAATGATAACAAGGTTGAACTTGAAGAAACGCCACTAAAAGATGTAGAATCGTACCCATGTCTTGGCAGTAATATAGACAAAGCTGGAAGAACAGACAATGATGTCAAAATAAGAATACAAAAAGCAATAGGAGCTTTCATTGCATTGGTAAACATATCAAGATCAAGAGAAATGAAGTCCAAAAGAAAAAGAAAAATCTTCAACTCAAATGTGAAGTCAGTCCTATTGTATGGCTCTGAAACATGGAGAACAACAAAAACAACAACCAAAAATCTACAGACTTTCATAAATGAGTGCCTGCTTAAAATAGAAGGATTGAAATGGTATGACAAAGTCACAAATGTGGAATTGATGACAAGAACCAGACAAGTGCCAGTGGAACAAGAGCTGAGAAGAAGACGCTGGTGATGGATAGGACACACATTGAAGAAACCTGTTGATACCATTATAAGGCAGTCCTTGTTCTGGAATCCACAGGGAAAGAGAGGAAGAGGTAGACCAAAAAAACACATGGAGAAGAGAACTGGAAACAGAGGTGAAAATGATGAAGAAAATATGGAAAGAACTTGAGCGGATGGCACAGGACAGGAAGACTTGGCATGTGTTTGTTGAAGGCCTGTGCTCCCTGGGGAGCATGGTCTCTTGGTTACTCCGAGTAAGTAGTTCTCCAGTTCTCTTCTCTCTTTGTTTTTTGGTCTACCTCTGCCTCGGTTATCTTAAGGATTCCAACAAACACAAATCATATATAAATAATAAAATACTTCACAAAGTCTAACTTTACATATGAAAATGAAAATTTTTTAAAACAAATATAATTGCCAAATTTCTATAAGTAGCCTTAACAGTCACATCTCTAGTTGATCAAGTGTACGTAATGCAGTACGTTTGCTTGTTTCACCTCTAGCTTAATTTTGCCATAAAGCTGTGCTGTGTATTCTTTTTCCTCCTCTTCTCTTTCCTTCTATCTTCTGTCCTTGTGATGAGAGTGACAGAACTGTATCTGCTTTATTGTAAAAGGTAGTCCCATAGGCAGATACTTCCGTAAGGGAGTGACGTGTTACAGACTTCACCATACTAGGTCGAGCATCAAGAGATGGAGGTGACCAGTTCCCTTCCTCACTGCCTTTTCCTTCCCTAACTCAAAGTCAGGTACCCATTTACAGCTGGGTAGACTGGAGCGTGTAGGTTCAGTGATTCGAACTCTGCATATTTGCAGCGAGAGACCACTATGTCAATCAGACTCTCTTTAGTTTTGTTGTATATCCATAAAACTGCATTATTTTTAAGTAGCTATAGTTTGCCCAGTACTGGAGGTCTCTGAAGATAAAAAAGAAAAGAATAGGACTACCACACCCTCAGGCATGTCATAGAAGATGACTAATGTGAGGTTGTGCATGAAGCTGGCAGCCTCATCATGTCAAACAAAATGTCACAGAAACTACTGCTGCTAGAGCATGTTGTAAATGCTTGGTGCATACTTCCTGCAAGGGGAACAACTGCAGTGCTGGCTCCATGCTCTGTAAGGAGAACAAAGGGAAATGATGACATATCATCTTCACCCATGTGTGTCACTAGGGTCCGAAAGGGAAGCAAAGAATAGTAACACTGTGAACTACAATGAATGTCATAAAAGGTCACTAATAAGGGTTGGGAATGATCCCGGCTACCTCATCCTGTAAGGTAAAAAGGTAAAAGATCCCGTTTCACGCCCATTGAGGCATATTGGGAATATGATGTTAGGCCCATATTTTTTAAAACCATGCGGCACACTAGGGGTGATGTGGTCAGCATCACCTAGGACATCTTTAACGTTCCCAGAGTTGCTCTGGTACCCAATTCAAGAGGCTGGGTTGACCTCACAGCCGTTTGCAGTCTAAAAATCCCACCTCAACTGGGGATCGAACCATGAACCACTGAGCTAGAAAGCCAGTGTACTAACCACTGTGCTACCACGACCTGTAGAAGCAAAAAAAAAAAACCCATGTACACCATCATAGCTGGCAGATGCTGGAGTTAGGTTGGCCATGTCCTCAGAAGAAACCCCGATGCCATCACAAGAACAGCTATGCTATGGACACCCAAAGGAAAGCGAAAGAGAGGCCGACCAAAAACAACTTGGTGTAGAACTGTGGAGGCCAAGATGCAAAGAATGAACCTGAGCTGGGGCACTGTGCGAAGGATGGCCGCCGACCGAACAAAGTGGAAGCAGTTTTGTTGCTGCCCTACAAGATGCCACCAGGCGTGATGGCCACTGACTGCCTTGACAGTCGGTGGCTAAGGATCAAAGAAGAAGAAGTTATTACTAGATACAGTAAAACAAATAGTGACAATAACAATTGTGGCAGCATGCAGGATACACACTAAAGACATTAAGTGATGTGGTAGTTTTAGTGGGACTTGCTCTTACTGGATACAGTAAAAATGTTTTGATAATGGCAAATTATAAAGCAAAACTTTGACAGTGCAGGATACACATTGAAGACATCCATAAATAACAGTACAAGGCAGTTCTTGTTCTGAAATTCCCAGGGCAAAAGTAATAGAAGTGTATTTGAAAAAGACATGGAGAAGAAAAATAGAGGCAGACATAATAAGGATATAGAAGACAGGGAAAGAACTTGAATGGATGTTACAAAACAGAAGGACCTGGCATGAGTGAATTGAAGGCCTATGCTCCACTGGGGGATGAAAAGCAAAGAAGAAGAAGAAGAAGTCTCCCCATTGTTGTTTTCCATTTGCCTTCTTTAGAGCAACAATAAACACATTAAACTCAGCAGGAAGATCTCTGCCTGTTGTTTCATGTTTTACTATGTCTTCTTTTGTTATCAATTTGTGAATTGGTGAATGCTTATCATGAAAACATTTAAATCAGTCTACATGTGTTAAGTATGGCATGTATTTGTCTTCATGAAAGTTTATTTAATCCTTCTATTCTCAGCTTGCAATGTACTGCCTGGTGTTATTTTACAAAGCTTTCAAAGAAGAGCTCAAACCGCTGAGGCCAGTGCCCAAGTTTCTATGTGTCAAGGCTGTTGTCTTCTTGTCATTCTGGTAAAAAATGTTTCCTTGATTTACAAAAAAAATTGTTGTCGTTCCAATTACTAGTATTGTAAGGAATTACTTTTAAAGATAATGCCTTTTTACAATATTGACATTTAAACAATATTTTTGGCTTAATGTCGGTGACACTGTTTTGAAATGTTTAAGTAAAATGCTGGTTTGGATTCTGTTTTAGATACTCTTGAAGAGCAGATATTTTTAAGCACTGTTCTTTATTGTTATCTTTGTCTTTCATCTTTTTTATCGGACGCTATGCAAAAAAGGCGTAGGTGGTCATTTCACTTTGCAACTTCTGGCCTCTAGTGTTCTGTAAGAGTTCTTTTTTTTGATATTCTCTATTACTCTCTTGCCACATTCTTAAGATCTTCTGTCTTTGTGTCCCATATTTCTCTTTCCATGCTGCTTTATCTGCTATCACCGGTGTCAATACCTTGTCTAGGTATGGTGGCTTGCGTACCCTGATTACCCCCAGAGCTATGCCAGCGGGAGTTTTACTCCTGGAAGGTTCTACCAAGCTGGACAGGTTTGCGCGGGCAGGGGTCAGACGAAAGCAGACACCCTGGTCCTCCAGGTTGGGGGTTTTAGCATAGGGCTGACACCCCTGTCTATGTAAAAAAAATTGAAGTTACGGAAACAACAACGAATAAACAAACTTTGCTGCGGGACGGACATCCGGAGTCTGAGGCTCGTATGACTGTCAGCGGTGAAAGCCGAAAGGAAGCCACCGACATGAGAACGGATATCCTGACTGCAAAACATGATACAAGAATAGGATTTTGGAATGTCAGGACAATGAATGAGACGGGTAAAACAGGTCACGGCAGAAATGAGAAACTATAGGTTACACATTCTAGGGATAAGCAAGAGCAGATGGACAGGGGTAGGAAAAGTTAAAACAGCAACAGGAGAAACAGTACTTTACTCTGGAAGAGAGGATGGACAGCACAATGAAGGCGTAGCCATTATTTTACTGAAAGGAATAGAAAGGACATTACTGGAATGGAAATCCATCAACAACAGACTGATAAGATTAAGATTGAGAGGTAGATTCACCAATACTACAATAATACAATGCTATGCACCAACGAATGACAGCGATGAAGAGGTCAAGGATGAATTCTATCAACAACTGCAGAAAGAAATGGAAGACACACCTAGATATGATCTTATTATAGTAATGGGAGACCTCAATGCGAAAGTTGGTACACACAATACATATAATGAAAGAGTAATGGGGAAATGCGGCAGCGGAACAGCAAACGAAAATGGGGATAAATTAATAAGTTTCTGTAGTATTTACAACCTGGCCATTGGAGGAACACTTTTCCCACATAAAGAAATTCATAAATTAACATGGGAATCACCAAATGGTCGGGACAGAAACCAGATAGACCACATCATGATTAACGGTAGATGGAGACATGCATTACAAGATGTGAAGGTAAGAAGAGGTGCAGATGTGGGAAGGGATCACCATTTAGTAGTAGTAAAACTGAAAGTGAAACTAAGAAGGGCTGGACCAATTGTAACTACACAGAAAAGGTTTGACATCAGCAAATTGAAGGACCCCCTTACCAGAAAAGCTTTTGCGGCTGACATAAAGAAACGATATCAATTTGCCAAAAGTCAGGAAAAGGCATTGACTGATGATATAGACCTGAAATTCACGACAGCAGAGGGACAGGAAATGAGATGGGCAGAGCACTTCAGAGAAACTCTGAACAGGGAACCACCAGAGACACAATTGAATGTTCCTGAGGCTGAAAACGATCTAGATGTAAATACAGACATTCCACGAAAAGAAGAAATCATCACAGCAATCAAAGGGTTAAAGAACGAAAAAGCTCCTGGCCATGATAACTTAAATGCAGAGCTATTTAAGACAGACCCTGAGCTAGCAGCAGAACTATTAGAACCACTATTTGCACAAGTGTGGAAAACGGGGACAACACCATCAGAGTGGAACAAAGGAATAATTGTCAAATTGCCCAAGAAGGGAGATCTTGCAGACTGCAATAATTGGAGAGGAATCACTCTTCTCTCAGTTCCCAGCAAAATACTAGGCAAGATAATTATACAGAGAATTTCAAAAGCAGTAGACCACAAACTGAGGAAAGAACAAGCAGGATTTAGAAAGAACAGAAGATGTGTAGATCATATATTCACTCTCAGGAACATTATAGAGCAGTGCTCAGAATGGCAAAGACAGCTGTACATTAACTTCGTTGATTTTGAAAAGGCTTTTGATAGCATACATAGGGACAGTTTATGGAAAATACTGAGAGCTTATGGAATTCCAAGCTGCGTAGTGTCAATCATAAAAAGCCTCTATGCCAACTTTACGTGTAGTGTTGGGCAGAGCAACCTAACCTTTGAGGTGAAGACAGGAGTACGACAGGGATGCCCCTTATCAACCACTCTATTTTTAACAGTCATAGACTGGGTGATGCGCCAGACAACAGAGGGCAGTCCAAGAGGAATAAGATGGACTAAACTTTCTACATTGGAAGATCTGGAATATGCAGATGACATTGCACTACTAGCACATTCACATCAACACATCCAGGAAAAAACGGATAGACTTAATAAGTTTAGCCAGCAGGTGGGCTTGAACATCAATTTAAAGAAGTCAGAGGTCATGACGCTCAATGTGAGCAGCCCTGAGCCCATATCAGTAAGGAATCAGCAACTGGTACAGACAGACACCTTCACATACCTAGGATGCATAGTAACTCCAGACGGCGGGGCAGGCAAAGACATCAACATCAGAATGAATAAGGCAAGAACAGCCTTTTTTAGCCTAAACAACATCTGGAAGTCCTCTCAGTACAGCACAAGCACAAAATTAAGATTATATCAGAGCTGTGTGCTTTCTGTGCTTCTCGATGGTGCGGAATGCTGGAGAGTTACAGAGAAGGAAATGTCAAAATTGTCCTCTTTTCACACAACATGCCTAAGAAAAATTCACCGAATCTTTTGGCCGAATACCATCACCAACCAAGATCTGCTTACTCGAAGCAAGCAAGAGGACATGCACACCATCATAGCTGGCAGACGCTGGAGCTGGGTTGGCCACGTCCTCAGAAGGGACCCTGATACCATCACAAGAACAGCTATGCTTTGGACCCCTGAAGGAAAACGAAAGAGAGCCCGACCAAAAACAACCTGGCAGAGGACTGTGGAGGCTGAGATGCAAAGAATAAACCAGAGTTGGGGCACTGTATGAAGGATGGCCGCCGACCGAGCAAAGTTGAATCAATTTGTTGTTGCCCTACAAGACGCCACTAGGCATGATGGCCACTGACTGCTTTGACGGTTGGCTGCTAAGGATCAAAGAATGCTGCTTTATGTGATTTGCTTTATAATTAGGGACTAAGCATGAAAACAACTAAATTTTCTAAGTTAATTACATCAAACATGTTGTCTACCTGGACTCACACTGTGTTAAAGTGGAAAAAAAGCCAAAAAATAGAAATGGATTAAGTTTTACAATTTAATGATACTACAAAGATATGGAACATTTTATTGAATGTTTTATATGATATCGTTCAGTTGTAAAATGGCTCCAAACCCATTTTTATGTTTTTTTTGTTTACTGTTATCTTCCAGTTTTACAGCAGCCCTGTTTATTATTTTCACACAGTGTGTTGTAGATCAAGATAACTAAATGTCAAAAGTCTTATGATATAACACCTGTGGAATAAAATGACGCCAGCATTTGAAAGGACAGGCGGAGAAAACCAGTTTATAACATTACAAGGCAATCCTCATTCTGGAATTCCAATGGTGGGTCAACCACCCAAAAAAAATGCGGAGAAGGGAATTAGGCTTGATGGAGAGAAAGAAGATTTAGAAAGACCTTGAGCAAATAAGTACAGGATAGGAAGGTAAGGGTGTGTATATGTTGGGGGCCTGTGCTTCATAGGGAGCTGATAGGGTAATGATAATTCATAGATTTTCACATTATTACAAAAATTTAACAAGAAAAAAAGTTGATATAAAATGATAAAGGTTTAGTGGTGTTCTTATAAAACATATTGTTAATACAAATGAAAGTCAGTTAAGTATCAAACTAAATACCTCAGGCTTTTACACCCCCCACATTTTTTGGGGGGTTTTTGTTTGGTAGTTTTTTGTTTGTTTTTTTTGGTTGGTTTATATTAGTTGCTGTTGTGTCACACTATAACATTTTTCATCACTAATAAAAACAATATATAAAAAAACAACATTTATCTGAATTACTTCAGTTGTTCAGATTGCATTCTGCAAGTCATAACAGTTGTTCAGATTGCATTCTGCAAGTCATAACAGTTGTTCATATTGCATTCTGCAAGTCATAACAGTTGTTTGTGTATGAAAAGTAAGATGTCATGTTTTAAGATATTCCAAGTGAGAACTTTCGCAGAAGATACCATTTCAAGTATTCACAACCTCCAAAATTGGCGAGTATCTGCCTGAATGGCGAGAGGACACCTGTCACTGTACAGGGAAAAAAAGGATACTCACATAAAATCAGTCTCTGGTTAGACATATTAACCAGAGATTTCACCTCGAGCAATAGCAGGCGTACGATTAAAAAAACAAAACATTCACATATAGTTTAAATAACAGTAATTATGCATAGTGACTTTTATTATCATTTTCCCTTGATGAAGTATGGATCAACTACTACTGCTGGTCTCATACAGGAAGCTTGCACCAAAGCGTTCATACATTGGCATCAAACGTAAGGCTAGTAGAGATGGACGTATGAGAGATTGCATCCATCATGTTTACAACCAGCAAGCTACAGGAACAGTTAGCATTCACACTCTTCGACATATAATGATGGAGACTGAACACCTATGGGTTTGCCTGGAGTGCAATGATGTCAATTCTGTATAACAATAACAATTCATATGTTCTTGCTGGGATAGTTTCTGTAGTAGTTCATTTCATGTAATGAGGTTGCTAGCCCTAATCACAACCTCATATTAGTTGCTTCTTACGTTATTGTTGCGGGAGTAGTAAACCTCTTCTTTCTTTATCTCTTCAGAGACCTCTACGAACTACATCGGACTTGATGATTTTGGTTTACGCATTAAAAAATAATCTCAGTGAGTCATGTTAAACTAAGTGAACTAATATGGAACTCCTCAGCTATATCCAGAAAGAACAAAATCAGAATCTTTAACTCAAATGTAAAGTCAGTCTTGCTGTATGGCTCAGTGACATGGCATGTCTCAAAGAGTATCACCTCCAAACTACAGATATTTGAAAATAGTTTCTCCAAGGGATCCTCCATATGTGATGGCCAGATGTAATAACAAATATAGAGCTAAGGAAAGGATGCGGGCAACCGCCAATACAAATGGAAATTAAGGTAAGAAGGTGGGGATGGATAAGACATACACTCAGAAGAGAACAGTCAAGCACAGCCAGAATTGCCCTTGACTGGAACCCACAGGGGAAAAGAAGAGTGGGGAGGCCAAAGAGAACTTGGAGAAGAACTGTTGAAGAGGAGGCTAGGGAAATTGGAATGACTTGGGCACAGTTGAAAAAGACAGCCCAGAATAGAAATTGATGGAGAGCAACTGTTTCTGCCCTATGTTCCACAGGGAACACAAAGGAATGATGATGATGAAGTGATATTACTGTCTGCAACAAAACAAATATTAAATTAACTATCCTTCCTATGACAAATGACTTTCTGAACAATATATAGACCAAAGTCATTCAAAATAGTCAGAAATCGACCTTATTGTGATCTAAAAGTAGCCCAAAGTCTTTCAAAATTTGTTCGAAAATAGCCCAAAGTCATTCAAAATAGTCAGAAATTGCCCCCATTGTGATCAAAAAGCAGCCTAAAGTAGCCCAAAGAACATTCAGTTTTCAGAATATTTAGGTTTTCATGTGTTGGATAAAAGAATATTAACCTGTACTTATGTCTGATAGTGTCTGATGGGAAAAGCTTTGAAGATTAAGTGAAAGAACCTTTTAATTAAAATAAAATCTCATATTTTAAATCAAACTGTATTTGACAAGGTTACCAATGTGGAACTGATGACAAGAACCAGACAAGTGCCAGTGGAACAAGAGATGAGAAGAAGATGATGGCGATGTATAGGACACACACTGAGGAAACCTGTTGATAGCATTACAAGGCAGTCCTTGTTCTGGAGCCTCCAGGGCAAGAGAGGCAGAGGTAGACCAAGAAACACATGGAGAAGAGAGCTGGAAACAGAGGTGAAAATGATGAGGAGAATGTGGAAGGAACTTGAAATGATGGCGTGTGATAGGAAGACTTGACATGTGTTTGTTATAGGTCTGTGCTCCTTGGGGAGCGGAGGGGTATGAATAAATGAATGTATTTATCAATCATATCTTACTTGACTAGGCAAGCTGTATTAATTGCTGCTCTTGCCAAATTGGGAGCCATTCCTGTGAATGGTTCTTGGATTTTCTACAAAGACATTAAAGAGGTGTCAACAGGTCTTCAGGTAAATAGTTCACGTTTGTCTACTTATTTTCATTTAAAGCCTTCTCTTTGTGTGAATATTGCATTTATTTATAGTTCAATAACTTTGTAAGGATAACTCTCCAAAACCTTATTGATGCAACAAAAGTGAGGAACAACTCATTGTACACTTACTTTAAAACTGTACAGTGCTATTTAACTGAATTACTAAAGTCTAACTGACTTCGTTAGTTTGGGGAGGGAACTTCCGTAGTGGGTTTTTTATTTCCAGAAAGATCTATGTTCTGAGAATGTTCACTAATTTATACAAACTAGCCACATGCTGGCTTTTAGTAAAACAAGTGCATCACATGACAATTCAAGATAAATAAAAAACCGTAACGCACAAAATAGTCCTAACAATACTCATATTTTATTGATCACAAAATATACTTTCTTGACAACATAGTATTTGAAGCATTATTACCACATGTTATGTTTCTGTGACCACGTACTTCAGAATACATAATAATAATAACGATGATAGTAGGAGCAATAGTTGGTGCAGTAGTGGTATTTGAAGTGAAGACTGCAGTAGATAATAGACTTCATCATTATCATCTCAACCCGTCATGAGTCGTAGGGGTGCCATGGTGGAAGCATCAGCAGACAGGGTCCTCCACTGCTCTCTATCCTCAGCAATACGTACAAGTGTGGAAAAAGCATGCCCTGTCCATTCTTTGATGTTATCAGCCCAGGATTTTCTTTGCCTTCCTCTTCTCCGTTTACCTTCGACTGTTCCCAGGAGGATCGTTTTCGAAAGGGAGTCATGACGAGTTACATGCCCAAACCAGACAAGCTTTCGACGTTTCACTACTGACAAAAGTGGTTTAATAGACTTAAATGTTGTTTATGGGGGAGAAATTATTCTTGACTAATGGGATATAGTCAGGCCTAGCACAAATGTTCCCCAATATCCTAGCCCAGATTATACCCATGTTTTAAAACAGCCTGGTCGAAATTAACCCTAGGTTATACTCTGAATTAGTATACTTTGACTTGTTTATGTTAGCTATTTTTAGACATTGCATGAATTCATGCAACATGGAGACCTGCTTACCACTGTTTAATGCCATAAAGATTAAATGATTAAGACTAACATCTGTTATATGTTAAATATTGCCATTGTTTGAATATGATTAATCAGCCAAGTGAACATACCTGTACAGTGTTATATAATCACTAGTGTTAAAGCCTGTCATAAGACGAGAATTAAATTCAAAAGCACCAATACCCAACAGCAATTTTACTTATTCAAAAGTATTTTTTTAAAACCACTGTGCATCACCACAGTACACGAACTACGTAGCAGCAGCGAGTACCCCAATGTGTATATGGGATCACACATTCTATAAATATATTTTTGTGCACACCATCATTTGCGCATTCTTCTTTAGTCTTCTTCTTCTTCTTCTTCTCGTTCGCTGTTGTTTAGAAATGTCTACACAAGAAGTCCGGTTTTCTGGATGTATGTTGCTGTGGTTGAAAGTTCTTCAAGACTCCCAAACAGCTTTGTGTGGATGTGCGTCTCTGTGGGCCAATGTTCAGTTCGCAATTGACTAAGCATGTGGCAGTCTTGCAGGATGTGTTCGGCTGTCTGTGCTGCCTGTCCACACGTACATAGGGGTGATGGGACCAATCTCAGTCTGTATAAGTGACTGTTCAGTCTGTTGTGTCCTGTTCTCATACGGAACAGGATCACCTGTTTTGCTCGATCAAGATATTGATAGTTGTCTCTTTGTTGATCAATTTTCCTGATGGCCTTGATAAGGGTCTTCTTTTCCTGGAATGTGATTGTTTGTTCTTTTTGTTCCTGTGTTGCTCCCTCTTTTGCTAACATATCTGCTCTCTCATTTCCTGGTATGCCACAGTGTGATGGTATCCACTGTAGCACTACCCTTCTTTTGATATTTACTTCGCATAGGACTTTGTTTAATTCTGGCAGTTTATCACTGTTGAGGGCTTGCAGAACTGACATTGCATCGGTAAGGAATACAACCTGCTGACATTGGCTTATTGTGTTATTTATTATTCCTGCAGCAATGCTTATGGCCTGTACTTCAGCAGCATAGTTTGAACAGAATATTCCAGTAGGTGAACAGGTGGATTCATTTTCTTTGTCTGGATAGACCACATAAACTCCTGCGCCTCCGTTCTTCACTGCTCTGGTTGCAGATCCATCAGTATATACTTGGATCCATGCTTCTCTGGGGTATAGTTTTTCAATCATGTCACATGCTGCTATTTTCCTTTGGAGAGTATTTAGCTCTCCCATGGGGCAGGTGGTAGTTATGGAGGTCTTAATACTGAAATTTTGATGTTGTTCCCATGGGGTTGGGAGGAGTGTGGGAGTTATTTCCTTAGTGATGTCTGGTAGTTCATCCTTGTATGTTCTAATTAGTTTTTTTGGACCGATGCACAAAACTGCTTCTCTTCAACCTCCCACTGGCTAAATCTCCAAATCTAGTTTTCATTGGATGTGCGGGCATGTTCTTGTACTTTTCTGCTTGGATCAGGGTCTTAGTGTCTCGTCTGTATAATAAAGGTGGAATGCCTGTGATTTTTTCCATTTCATTTATTGGTGTGGTCTTCATGGCACCCGTGATCAACCTAAGCGCTTGATTTTGTACTTTATCTAAGGCTTGTAGGTGTGATTTGGCTGCTGTAGACCATGCTGCTGATCCGTACTCTAATATAGGTCTTATTGCACCTGTATACACTTTCTTTAGTGTTGTTTCGTTAGCTCCCCAACTTGATCCAGCTATTTTCCTCAGTATGGAAAGTTTTCTTCTCGCTTTAGCCTCTGTTCTCTCGATGTGGTGCCTCCATGTCATTCTCTTATCTAATGTAATGCCCAAGTACACCGGTTCCTCATCTGTTTGGACATGTATATTTCCAAGTCGTATCTCTCCTGCTTTGTCTTTGTTGGAGAGCGTGAAAAGTGTTGTTGATGATTTTTCAGCGTTGATCTGCACCATCCATTTCTCTGCCCATGCTGCTATGTTGTCTGCTGCCCTTTGTATTCGCTTATTAGCGATAGTTAGATGTTCTTCTACACACCACACCACCAAGTCGTCAGCGTATAGGGCAGCTCTCACACCTTGTGGCAGATCGTGGATGAGGTCATTGATGAATACAAGGAACAGGGTGGGAGACAATACTGAGCCTTGAGGAACTCCATGTTTTAGGAGGATTTTCTTGCTGTTGTGACCTTCCATAGTGACTCTTGCTTTCCGATTGTGTAGGAACGACTGGATCCATTTTCTCATATTACCCTTGATTCCGTTCCTTTGCAGTTTTACTATTAACCCGTCTTTCCATACTTTGTCAAAAGCTTTTTGGAGATCTATCCATAGGGTAAAGACTTTTCTCTTTTCTTGGAAGGCATCTTCAACGATCTGTGACAGGTATGTGATTTGGTCTTCTGTGCTGCTGCACTCTCTAAACCCTGCTTGTTCTGGCACTAAAATTTTCTCGGATTCCAAGTACCATTTCAATCTTCTGTTGATCATCCTCTCCATTGTCTTACATACACAGCTTGTTAGGCTTATTGGTCTGTAGCTGGTGGCCTTCCTGTTGTCTTTTCCTTTCTTTATGATGGGACACATGAGCGCCTCTCTCCATATCTGTGGCACACTGCCTGTCATCCAACTGTAGTTGTATATTTGCAACAGTTTGCTCATTGCTGTATATCCTAGGTGTTTTAGCATTTCGTTGGTTATACCATCCGGGCCTGGTGATTTCCTGTCTTTAAGTTTCCACACGGCTGTTTTTAACTCGTCCATATTGAAAGGTTTGGACATAACGTCCGGACTGTTTCCATTAGTTCTAGTGTGGATTATTTCTTGACGAATGTCTCGTTGTCTGCGTAAATTGACGGAGATGTTACTTTCATTTCTGTAGGATTCCGCAAATATGTCTGCTGCTTGTTTGCCGGTATATAGTTTCCCTGCATCGTCTAGTGTAATGGTTTGTCGTTGAGAATTGTTATCGTCATTCAATTGTTTAGTGAGTTTCCACAACTTTCTCCCTTCCTTTTCAAGGTTTAGTTTATATGTTTTTTCCCTCCAGCTTCTCCTCTGGGCTTCTAGCTTTCCTTTAATGAATTTTGCTTTTGCCTTTTGTAGCATGATATGGTTCTGTTGGGATGGTTGTACCTCTGCAGTGTGCCTTGCTTCATTCATATCTTCATGTAGGTTTTGTAGTGTGTTGGACCAATATGGTACATAGTTCTTCCTCGCTCCTCTCGGTATTGTCTCCTTTGCTGCCTTGAGTACTCCATTATTAAAATCCCAGATGACTCTGTTAATGTCTCTGTCTAGTACCTTAATATCTTTTGTAAGCAGATTTGCTCTGTGTTGATAAATGGACCAATTTGCTTTTTTATAATTCCATCTTGGCTGACTTGGACTTGTATTAATTGTTCTATTAATTTTGATGAATACAGGACGATGATCACTTCCACCGAGTTGTTCTCCTATTTCCCTTTCCACTATCCCAGCCAAATCAGGTGTGCAGAATGCCAGGTCTGGAGTAGAGGTGCTATGCCATCTTCTGGAGTAAAAGGTTGGAGGATCATTAGGGTTGTTTAGAAGGGTTAGGTTATTGTCGTCTTGCCAGTTTTCTATCTCTTCGCCCCTTCTATCTAGCTGGTTGTATCCCCAGCTTTGGGAATGGCTGTTGAAGTCTCCCACCGCTATGAAGTTGCCAATGGGGACATCTATGCTAGTCATGTTCAGTGGTATGTCATTGGGGCAGTAGAAGTTTAGGAGATCCAGTTCCAGAGTGTTATGTTTTAGATGGATTACTTGGTATTCTGCACCTTCTTTATATGTCTTGGATTCTATAGCGTTGAGGTTATTCCTTATCAGTGTTAGTATGCCACCCTTCTTCCGATCTTTTCTGTCAACTCTGAAGCATTGATAGCCCCGTATCTTAAAATGTTTTCCTTCCTGTAGGTGGGTTTCTTGTATGCAGCATATGCTAATTTCTTTCCGAAATAGGGTATTCTCTAGTTCAGTCTTTTTGTTGTTGACTCCCTCTGCATTCCAATGCATGACATTCAGAGGGGCCGTCGTCTTATCTGGTTGGCCAGTTACTTTCTCCTTCCGCCTCCTGGCTCCATTTGGCGGACTAAGGAGACCTCCAGTAGCTGAGGGTGGATTCTGTCGAGGCTCAGAATCCGGCACTGCTCCTGCCTGGAGGGACTTCACAGGGCGAGCACCATAACGATAATTTTTTGACATCTGTTGTGTAGACATATTAAACCAAAGCGGGTTGCATGGTACCATGGTTGCTGGTGCGCCTCCTGGCCTGGTACATCTGACTTCAGCACCTGTTTCTTAAGGCAGAGTGTGCTCATGCCTCCCCCTCTGGCTGGGGGATTTGATTTTGCCTTTACCTCGTTTGCTGTCCCATCTTGCCTCCCGCTGGGGTTGATACCCAACCTTCGGCAAGATTACTGGGTATAACGGGGTCCACCACGAGTAGGTGAGGTAGACTTGGGCAGGAGAGGCTAAGAGACATGTTGAGTCTTGTATTGCGCATCACTGCCCCATTTGGACCCCTCTTCTTTAGTAAGTGTTACTATAAGAGTACATATAAGGGAAACAATACAATTAATGTCTAACTTTCAACAAAAGTTGCATCCCTTAGTGTTACGCACTGACAGAAAAAACTGGGATTTTATATATAGGATCAAAATGTAGTTCTCAAGGTTGTCTAAGGAGACAAATAGTAGAACTAAGTTCCTTCAGACGTGTCATAAAAGGCAACAAATGTGAGGTTTTACTTTGGGGCTGGCAACCTCATCATGTCAAATAAATTGCTACAGAAACTACAACTACAGGAGCATTTGATTTGATGCAGGCTTCCTGCAAAGGAAGGGGGGGGGGGAACAGCTGCAGTTCAGGCCCCATACTCAATAAGGTGGAGGGGGGAAGAAGATGAATAAATGAATTATATTTCTTCTAGTAAAACTGTAGTTGTTATTGTACAATGGATGGGTATGAAACAAAAATTGAAAAACGGTGATTAGTCTTACGAGGACAAAAGACAAAGAAAATAGCCAATGTCGTGGCCATAAGGCCTTCGTCAGGGAAAGGAAAGAAAATGAGGGCAAGATAGGACACATAAGAATCTAAATAAAAATAAGGCCTGGGTACTTCCCTAAAGGCAGCTGAGACCTAGCGCGCCTGCCGAAGAGAGAGTGTGTCACCAGAGAAGGAAATGACTGCCACTTCCAGATATAAACAGTACATACTAAGAAGCTAAAAAACAAAACTGAACAAGAAACTACCCAAACATAATAATAATGAGGAATGGAGATAGAAGAGGACAGAATGAGTTGAAGATATGTTATGGGCAACGTAGAAATAGAAAAATTGAATAAGAGTGGAAAGGGTCAAAAGGCCAGCACCTTAATGACATTCTTATTTGTCCTATCTAGGGTGAAGGTTAGGTTTTTAAATATATAAAAAATGTTGCCTTATTTTGACAAAATCAAATGAGACACAAAGTCCATCAATTATATTAGGTGTGAACTAATGTTATGGTATATTCATACCCATACAAACCCACCAGCTATTATCTACTGATCTCATTCTTCTACAGTTATATCATGACACATTTTCAAATATAAAAGACTTTGTTGTCTGGTCATGTGGTGATGGATATATAGTGTAGTAGTATTATCATGAACTAACCAATGTTTTTATTAACTGACTGTATTTGAACTAACAGATTGTATTTGAACTAACAGATTATATTTGATTGTTATTGTTAATCAGAATCGATCTCACTGCACTCCGGGCAAACCCATAGGTGCTAAGTTTCCCTCAGCAAATATCAAAGAGTATGAATGCTAATTGTACCTGTAGCACGCTGGTTGTACATACGACGGATATATCTTCTCTCACGTTCATTTCCACTAGTCCCAGGTTTGATGCCAAACTCCAGCAGTCTCAGCCTTGATTCATCCATTGCAGTGTCATTATCCAGCAGATGATCATTAATTGCCCTTAGTATCTCTCCCTTATCCATGTCCAGTGTCCCCACTATGGTCTGTCAGCCCTCTCATTGCCACGGACCCCTGCATGACCAGGACAGTAGATCCACGCCAGTTCTTGACGACTTGAGGATTCTATTGGTGTTTTCCATTCCTACCGCTGCCATCTGTTCTGAACTATCCGAAGCATGGCTTGAGAGTCTGACAATATAACTGCCCTGGTTGATAGAGTTTCAGACAGCCACCTCAGTGCTGCAGAAACTGCCTCTACCTCCATTCTCATGCTGGAGGTTGTTGTCATGTAGGCTCCACTCTGTTCAGCGACGACCTTGCCCTTTATTCTCGCAGAGAAGCCCCTTCCTGATTTCTCACCATGCACTACAGACCCATCAGTGTACACAATGGCGTCATCATCCCCAGCATGATCACTTATCAGCTGATTAATCTCCAGCTCAGCTTTTCCATTGCCCCAAGATCTGCACTCTCTGCCAAGGCTAATGATGACCTGCTGGTAGTTTATCCAGTTCTTCCCTGACTTACTCCACTCTTCCCCTATGGATACATTTGCAATCCTGGTCACCTGACCAATCATAGCCTCTGCCTGTGCCATCCATGACACCCCCTTCTTGATTCTTGCCCCTTTAATGCCAGTTACGTTCTCGTGTAGTGGATGTCTTTTGTCGGTGGTTACCCGCATATAGGCTTTTTCCTGGGCCATCGCATATCTGGATCTAATCGACAGCAATCCAAGCATGCATCTCATTGTCACAATGGGGGTATCACGCTTACAGCCCAAAACTAGTCGCATTCCTTCATTCTCAATGTGTTCCAGTCGTTCACATTGTGACACTGACAGCGTGAGTGTTCCTATCCCATACTGGATTACTGAAATCACGAGCTGATGATACAGGAGAAACAACAGTCTCGGTTCCAAGCGAGCAGCAGCCATTGTTTTTAAGGCTGCCAGTCCTTGCTTGCACTTCTGTATGATCAGTTCGATATGATACTTGAATGATAGCCCACGATCAAACGTTTCTCCCAGATACTTCAGCCTGTCTTGCCTTTCAATGTTCTGCCCATTGAAAGTGATATCTGGAAAGTCTGCTTTCACTATGGAGTTGTTCAAAGAGCACATCACACTGGCCTTGTGATTGACCTTTGATCTGCTTTCCTCACACCATTTAAAAACTGCCTGTAGTGTCTCTTGTATCTTCTTCTTCTTCTTTGATCCATAACCGCCAACCGTCAAAGCAGTCAGCGGCCATCACGCCTGGTGGCGTCTTGTAGGGAAGCAACAAATTGATTCCACTTTGCTCGGTCGGCGGCCATCCTTCGTACAGTGCCCCAACTGTGGTTCATTCTTTGCATCTCAGCTTCCACAGTTCTCCGCCAAGTTGTTTTTGGTCGGCCTCTCTTTTGCTTTCCCTCGGGGGTCCATAGCATAGCTGTTCTTGCGATGGTATCAGGGTCCCTTCTGAGGACATGGCCAACCCAACTCCAGCGTCTGCCAGCTATGATGGTGTGCATGTCCTCCTGGTTACTCCGAATAAGTAGTTCTTGGTTGCTGATGATGTTTGGCCAAAAGATTCGGAGAATTTTCCTTAGGCAGATTGTGTGGAAGGAGGACAGTTTCGACATTTCCTTCTCTGTTACTCTCCAACATTCCGCACCATAGAGAAGCACAGAAAGTACGCAGCTCTCATACAGTCTTAATTTGGTGTTTGTGCTGTACTGGGAAGACTTCCAAATGTTGTTGAGAATAGCAAAGGCTGTTCTCGCTTTATTCATTCTGTTGTTAATGTCCTTGCTTGTTCCGCCGTCAGGTGTTACTATGCTTCCTAGGTAAGTAAATGTGTCTGTCTGTTCTAACTTCTGGTTCCTTACTGTTATTGGCTCAGGATTGCCCACATTTAGTGTCATGACCTCTGTCTTCTTCAGATTGATGTTCAGGCCAACCTGCTGGCCATACTTATTCAGTCTATCAGTTTTGTCTTGAATGTGTTGGTGTGAATGCGCGAGCAGTGCAATGTCATCTGCATATTCCAAATCTTCCAGTGTAGAAAACGTTGTCCATCTAATTCCTCTTGGACTGCCCTCTGTTGTCTGGCGCATCACCCAATCTATGACTGTCAAAAATAATGTTGTTGATAAGGGGCATCCCTGTCGTACTCCTGTTTTCACTTCGAAAGTTACATTACTCGATCCAATACTGCACGTAAAGTTAGAATAGAGGCTTTTTATAATGGAAACAATGCGGCTGGGAATTCCATAAGCCCTCAGAATTTTCCATAGGCTGTCCCTGTGTATGCTGTCGAAAGCCTTTTCAAAATCAACAAAGTTAATGTACAGCTGTCTCTGCCATTCTGAGCACTGCTCTATAATGTTCCTGAGGGCAAATATATGATCTGCACATCTTCTGTTCTTTCTGAAGCCCGCTTGTTCTTTCCTCAGTTTATGGTCAACTGCTTTTGAAATTCTCTGGATGATTATCCTGCCTAGTATTTTGCTGGGAACTGAGAGGAGGGTAATTCCTCTCCAGTTGTTGCAGTCTGCAAGGTCGCCCTTCTTGGGCAATTTGACAGTTGTTCCTTTACTCCACTCTGTTGGTGTTGTCTCAGTTTCCCAGACTTGTGCAAATAGTGGTTCTAATAGTTCTGCTGCTAGTTCAGGGTCTGTCTTGAATAGCTCAGCATTCAGATTGTCGTGACCAGGCGCTTTTCCATTTTTTAGCCCTTTGATAGCTGTGATAATTTCTTCTTTTCGTGGAATGTCTGTATTTACGTCGAAGTCACTTTCAGCCTCAGGAACATTCAGCTGAGTCTCTGGTGGTTCCTTATTCAGTGTTTCTCTGAAGTGCTCTGCCCACCTTGTTTCCTGCCCCTGTGCTGTGGTGATGAGATTTCCTTGCTTGTCTCTTACTAACGTTATGTTGTTTGCACCTCGTTTTCCACTGATAGCTTTAGTTATTTTATAAACTGTGCTTTGTTCATTTCTCAGTGCTGCCTCTTCTGCCTGTCTTGCAAGGTCATCCAGAAATGTCCTTTTGTTAGCACGGGTTTGACGTTTTACTTCCTTGTCCAGCTGACTGTACTGTTCACTATATATTGCCTTTAACCTGGGAGACTTAGCTTCTGTTTTCTTCCTTTTCATTTCCTTTCTCTTCGCTATGGTGTTTAGCGTTTCTGGTGTTATCCAGTCTTGGCTCTTTCTTTCCTGGAATCCCAAGCATGACTTGCTGCTTTCTTTATATATTGTTGAGATGGTGTTGAATTTCTGGTCCACATCGTCGGTCTCTGTTCTTTCCTGGCTTTTGGTAATCAGATATCGTCTCTTTACGTCGACCACAAACGCTTTTCTGGTGAGGGGGTCCTTAAGTTTCGTGATGTTGTATCTTTTCTGTTTGACTGCAACTGGTCCAGCAGCTCTGAGTTTCACCTTCAGTCTTGCTACTACTAGGTGATGATCACTTCCCACATCTGCGCCTCTTCTTACTTTCACGTCTTGTAGTGCATGTCTCCATCTGCCATTGATCATTATGTGATCTATCTGGTTTTTGTCTCGTCCATTTGGTGATTCCCATGTTAACTTGTGCACTTCTTTGTGTTGAAAAAGTGTTCCTCCGATGACCAGGTTGTTAATACTGCAGAAGCTTATTAATTTGTCCCCATTCTCATTTACTGTTCCACTGCCGCATTTCCCCATTACTCTTTCGTTATAATTATTGTGTGTTCCAACTTTCGCATTTAGGTCTCCCATTACTATAATAAGATCGTACCTGGGTACAGTTTCCATTTCCTTTTGTACCTGTTGATAGAACTCGTCCTTGATCTCTTCGTCGCTGTCATTTGTTGGTGCATAACATTGTATAATTGTGGTGTTGGTGAATCTCCCTCTCAATCTTGCTCTTATTAGTCTGTTGTTAATGGGTTTCCATTCCAGTAGAGACCTTTCCATTCCTTTCTTAAGGATAATGGCTACACCTTCGTTGTGCTGACCGTCCTCTCTACCAGAATAAAGTACTGTTTCCCCTGTAGCTGTTTTTTATTCTCCCCATCCCTGTCCATCTGCTCTCGCTTATTCCCAGGATATGTAGTTTGTAGTTCCTCATCTCTGCTGTAATCTGTCTCAGCTTTCCTGCCTCGTTCATAGTTCTGACATTCCAAAAACCAATTCTGGTTTCGTGTTTTGCGGTCTGGGCATCCGTTTTCATGCCAGTGGCTTCCTTTCGGCTTTCACCACTGTCAGTCATACGAGCCTGAGACTCAGGATGTCCGTCCCGCATCAAAGTATTTCCATTTATTGCTGTTTCCGTAACGTGTGTGATTTTTTACACAGACAGGGGTGTCGGCCCTGTGCTAAAACCCCCAACCTGGAGGACCAGGGTACCAGCTTTTGTCTGACCCCTACCCACGCAGACCAGTCCAGCATGGTTGAACCTACCAGGAGTAAAACTCCCACTGGCATAGCTCTGGGGATTGTCAGGGTACACAAGCTGCCATACCGCTACAAGGTATAGGTACCATTGATGGCAGTGTCTCTTGTATGCCTTGTACCATTTCCTATCAGTCTGAGCCAGTTCTGTACATGAGTATGTCATCTGCGAAAGTTAATGTTCGTCCCACCCCTGTTTGTTGAAAGGTTGCTACTTTTGCTGTGTAGATGTTAAACAGCACTAGTGATAGTGGAGAACCCTGGGGTAGTCCCAGGCAAATGCGCATTGGTTCTGATGTCCAAGTTCCCAAGCGAAATGCAACTGATCTCTCCATTAAGGCAGCTGCTATCCATCTTGTTATCCAAGGGTTCACACCACATGCCATTATACAGTCTATTAGGGTTGCAAAGTCCACACTGTTCCTCTAGGTCAATTGCGACAGCCACCGTGTCTCTTTTACCCTGGAATCCCTCGCACACATCATACGCAAATGTTTTAGCGTTACCCCATGTTGTTTTCATTGACCTATAGCTACCCAGGGTATCAGAAAGGATGTGTGCATTTTCGAGGTGGCTCATTAGTTGTCTTGCAACTATCTTTTCAAGTAATTTACCATAAACATTCTGTAATGTGATAAATCTGTTTGAACTAACAGATTATATTTGATTTAACAGATTATATTTGAACTAACAGATTACATTTGAACTAACATTATATTTGAACTAACAGATTATGGTTGAATTAATAGATTGTATTTGAACTAACAGATTGTATTTGAACTAACAGATTATATTTGAATTAACAGATTGTATTTGAACTAACAGATTATATTTGAATTAACAGATTGTATTTAAACTAACAAATTATTTTTGAATTAAAAGATTGTATTTGAAATAACAGATTGTATTTGAACTAACAAATTATTTTTGAATTAAAAGATTGTATTTGAAATAACAGATTGTATTTGAACTAACAGATTATATTTGAACTAACAGATTATATCTGAACTAACATTATATTTGAATTAACATTATATTTGAACTAACAGATTATATTTGAACTAACACTATATTTGAACTAACAGATTATATTTGAACTAACAGACTGCATTTTAACTAACCAATTGTATTTGAGCTAACAGAAGCATGTTCTGTCTACTGTGCAGGATTTCTTAATATGTATAGAGATGTTTCTGGCAGCCATTGCACACTACTTCTCTTTTTCACACAAGCCATTTGTCGACGTGGCTGTGGAGCAGCAGCAGAACTGTTGTTTTTCATTCTTGTCTATGTGGAATGTGAAAGATATAACGGATGATGTTGTGGAACATGCACGATACATAGGTCTGTGATAATAGAAAATTTAACTATGATCTATCCAAATTTCTTTTGTAAATTTTCTTTTATTTTGAATTCTTTGAATATATCATCTTAACCCTTTAGCTCCCCAAGCAGTGCTTCTTAATTAGGGGTGCATGCATCCCCTGGGGGTGCGAAACATGTCAGATATTTTAGAAAGTAAATCATCGTAAACATTATACAATGCACAGATGTATCTTTACAAAATAGAGAATTGACGATGTGAATTAAAAAAACGGAACACTTTCTCAAAACAATCTTGTATCTCTTTTTCTCAATTTCGGCATATTTTGCGAGCTAGAAGATAATGGCATGTGAGGCTTCTTAAGATGATGTAAAGAGGTGCGATGCTTCTTAAGATGCTGTAAAGGGGTGCGAGGCTTCTTAAGATGCTATAAAGGGGTGCAGGACCTCTAAAATGTTAAGAAACACTGTCCCCAAGTAACATTGGACTTAAAAAAACTCACGCCAAATCCTCCTGTCCCATGCAAAAAGCTCAAAGTCTTTTTATGTCTTTCCCATCCCTTTTATGTCTGTCTCCTGTTTGCTTCTCTGTGTGTTTTCCAGTCTTCCTCTACCTGTCCTACCCTGAGGATTCCAGAACAAGGACTACTTGGTAATGCTATAAACAGGTTTCCTCATTGAAAGTCCCATCCATAACGAGCATCATTTTGTCATGTCTTGTTCTTCTGTTTATTTGTCTTGTTCTTGTCCACAGCTCCACATTGATGAGTTTGCTTGTAGCATTTCAGTATTCTGTATTACATTCTTTTTAAGCAAATATATAAATTAAAAAATAATATGGTATGAAATCAGTTTTACAAGTAAAAGGTACACATGAAACAAGAGACGTTTCGGGTTTTACCCTTCGTCAGCCACAGTTACGAACAGGTGACAAGGACAAGAACTACATAGAGGTACTACAAAAATCTATGATGATGAGGAAAATGCCAAATGAGCGATACATGCAGGTGGAACAACGGTGATGAGCGAAATGATAACAGTAATAATGCAAGAAAATCGTAAAACCAGAAAGACATGTCGAAACAAGAAAGTAAATAATCAACGAAACGAAGACAGAAATGAACAACACTATTAAAACAAGTAAAAAATCACTTAGCTGGATCCAAGAAAGAAACATTCAAGATGGCTGAGAAAATAAGGCATCATACGGAAGTGACGTATGAGCTAGTGGCGGCTAAGAAAAGATAATTGAGGAAACGAAACGAACCAAAGCAAATTTTTTTTAAGCCAATGATCTCTGAAACCAGAGTTGCAAAAAAAATTCAGGTTATGTTAACATTATTATGTGTCATGGATCTTCTAACCCAAAGACTTAGAACAGGAAAATATAACACTAGCATGAAAGTATAATGAAGAACCACAAGTGAGGCATAAAGAAGAAAAAATTTACTATTTCATACTATTCTACAATTGAAATTAGTTTAAATTTCTTATAAATTAACTGTGTTACTTGTAATAGAGGTCAGTGTACACTCATTTAAAACTGCTTATTGTGGTCACCATAAATATTTCATGTATTATTTAATGGATGTTGATAAGTATACAATAAATTGTACGTTGATCTTATAAAATGTTGCTATATAATTGACATCATAGAGATTAGTATAGCATTAACAGTTTTGTTTAATTATTCATTTATCAAGAATTAATATACATTTCATATAAATCTGCATTATTCATGTAATGAATTTTATATATATGTTGTTATATTGTTCATGAAATGGAAATATGACGTTTTAGTATATTTAGTATTTGTCAAAAGATTGTGTGCACAAAGAAGCATGCATGTTTGTTATGGTTGGTGGACTTTTTATTAATTTCAAGTAAATTAATTTATGATAACAAGCAAACTTTACACAAGCAAATATGTTAACAAAACTGCATCTATATACTCCTCCTGTAACCGCTGGGAACGGCACTATATAACAGTGTGTAACCGTGGTGGCTGGTTACTGCATCAAATAGACTTATGTTGCCGCTGGTCGCGGGACCAAATAAACTAATGTGACAGTTACTGCAATCAATCAAGGTTATATGCCAAACCTTCACACCATGCAGACCTTTCGTCATAGGTGGTACATATTTTCTTCCGAGTTCATTGATATTGAATTTCCTAGTGATCGTAGTGGTTACTGGTTTACTGATATATCTTATGGGTGGTGACTGGCGACTGCCAGAGGTGGGGGTTACCCAAATGAATGTTGGTTCAAGACCGGGTCCTTTCTACTCACTGCAGGTTGTCATGTGATCAGTTGTATCCCATTAGGGCTTACGTACTCAACATACATGATGAAGTAACAGTTCTTTATCATGGAAAACTGTTTATTAGTAGACTAAAGGCAATGTTCATTACTTTACACAACTCAATACCCTGGCTATCAGTGGCCAGAACGCTTGTTTACATAAATCGTGATGTCTTTGCAAAAGGACATCATCATAAATAACATGTCTGCTTGAGCTCCTCTAAAAATGTCGATAGGCTTTGCCTGGAGTCTCATTCTAAATTACATAGCAGAATAATAATTCTATTAGGAAAAAATCGAGGTCAATACAAACCATGTAGACACAGCCCACAAAATGGAAAAACACAGTCTCCTTGAATAATATAACTTGTGAAAACATTCAATCTTTCAGTGGTCAGGTATTTCCTTGCCCAGAGATTAATCACACAACCTTTAAAAAACACGGGGCCGCACTAAGGTATTCAACCTTCTCCCGTAAACACGTCTACATCACTGCAGGTGAACTCCGTGACTGAGTTGTGTTCTGACTGCGGTGGTCAAAAATAGCTATCGACGATTTCATTGGTCAAGCTCGACCAGTGATGTTTTGTTACCAACTAATCTTGCTCAAGATCTTTAGCTATTCTTATATTACTGTTTAACAAGCTAGTTGGGAGCCGCGCTGGTGTAATGGCTACGACGTTGTACTGGCGACCAGGTGTTCATGGTTCAAACCCGGCCGTCGGTGTTTGAAGAAATGTTTACGACCGGAAACTTGACTGAATAACCTGAACGGCTCCTGCACATAAATCCCGTGTGGATGGGAAGGAGCGAAGCTCCTGACCGGGTTGGAAGGAAAGTCCACTGACCCCCCAGCCTCGCAATGACATGTCATTGGGCCGAAAGAGCTGGAAAGCTCGAGTGCCGCTGGTTATAGAAGCTAGCGTTAACACAGGCCATCCGGTGACACTCCGCACGTTATGTATGTCTTGCTCTCTCTCATTCATAAATACATCTTTTTTTTTTTTTTTTTTTTTTTTTTTTTTTCTTAACCAGCGGCACTTGGGCTTTCAGCCCTTCGGCCCAATGACATGTCATTGCGAGGCTGGGGAACCTGAGGACTTTCCTTCCAACCCGGTCAGGAGCTTCGCTCCTTCCCATCCACAGAGGGTTTATCACAGGAGCCGTTCAGGTTATTCAATCAAATTTCCGGCCGTAAACATTTCTTCAAACGCCGCCACCCGGGTTTGAACCATGAACACCTGGTCGCCAGTACAACGCCGAAGCCATTACACCAGCGCGGCTCCCATAAATACATTATATATATATAATCTTTGGCCTGCCGTTAGTTAGTAGATGATGTCAAAGTAAAGCTGTAAGAAAATTCATTTAAAATATTGGTTGCAAGGAAAAAATGTGAGAAACATGGTCTTTAACCATATACTTTTTTGTGCTTGTCCCCTTTTAATGATTGAATACCTTTGGCTCCTTTTAATGAAAATAAATCTTTGGATGTATAGACCACAGAGAAAGTCTGTTAATATCATTCCATTTACTTATTTTGTTCACCACTCTATGTGAGTCATGCTTTTCTCTGGTCTTTCTTGTTGTCCCTTCTCTGCACATTAGAAGGTCTTCCATCTTTACTTATTCCTTTAGTGTTTAGTGTCATTAACTATTACACTTTATTATACTGAGATTTTCTTTATGTGGCAGAAACCTACAATTTCTTTCTGTAATTTGTAGATGCATAGTTTTCTTTCATTTACTTTATTTGTCCCCAGGTTTTCTCAATTTCTGATATTGTCCTGACATTTGATGTTGAGAAATCTTCTTAGTTTTCTTACAGCTAAAAAATATGATTGTACGTGTCTGAGATTTCTTGAGTTTAATTTTGTCACTGTTGTTGGTAAAGGTAGTTCAACAGTACATACAATGTGTCTGTGGAGAGCCACGGTGGTGTAATGGTTACCACACTGCGCTGGCGATTGAGTGATCCAGGTTCGAGCCCTGGCGAGAACATTTGAAGGAGTATTGTCGACCGGGACTTGGACTGGAATAATTGGAGCCCTGGCGAAGACACTTGAAAAAGTGTCATCGACCAGGGACTGGAATAATCTGAACGGTTCCTGGGCCGACCCAGCTATAATGGGGCCTCCGAAATTGGCGAGTATCTGCCTAAATGGCGAGAGGACACCTGTCATTGTACAGGGAAAAAAGGGGTTCTCACGTAAAATCAGTCTCAGGCTAGACATATTAACCGGAGATTTCACCTCGAGTAATAGTGGGCGTACGAAAAAAAAAAACTATGTATCTGTAAAATGAAACAACAATAAAAACATAAATATCATTTTTTTCTTTGACGTTTATTCCAGTATCATATTTACTTTCATCCCATGTGACGTTTATTATCTGTTCTTATATGTCTTTTTCACATACTTGTTTCAATGCAGTGCCTGTTGAGTATTGAAAATACACCATAACAGACATTCTTAGATAAAAGTAATATCCAAAACTGATATGTCCATGGGTCGATTATGACATTTTTGTAAATTACTTCTTTATCTCTTGCAGGACAGGGTATGAAGAAGACGTTGAGTCGAGGCATTAAATTGGTTGATGAGGGAAAAAGTGAACGGACACCTATCTTTACTGGCAGGGACAACCGAGCTACAGGGGAAAGTGTGATGATACAGTTAGCTGTTCCGAATTCTCAAACCTCAGAGGTGCTGCCATCATCAGCTGTCACTGTGAATAATAACACTGATTCATTTGATTGTGAGAGAATCACTGGAGACTGTTATGTTGTTCCTTTTAATAATCCCACACCATCCAGCATGATTAGCAATGCTGGTTTTCCATTGGATGCTTCCTCACAACATGAAGACTTGCAGGTTAACACCAGTTCTGACAGTTTAAAAGCATATGACTCCAGTGGAAACAAAACTGATGAAAATAACAGTAATTTGCAGAAGAAAGATGGTAAACATTCCAAAGTAATCACTGTAGCAGAGATTAGTATAGATAACAAAGTCAACAAACCTGACCACGAAGATGACATGTTTAAACCATTGGAGATGCAGCAACATAACTTGGATCCAGGCTCTGTGTCTTCATATTCTGAGAATGCCAGACTATTCACAGATTCACAAGAGGATTCTTCAGCATCCCCTTCAGATGATAGATTAAGATTTTCAGAGCATATACAAGATGAGGACAGTGCACCCAGGGAAAGCACAGAGATTGAACGGAGTGATAGCAAAATGTCACAAGAGAATGCTACTCTGGCACATCAAAATGCATCCAGTTCTGATGACCCTAAAATAGACATTGGAGGCACTAGCCACAAATCAGACCATAGTGACCCAATTGTGTGATTATTATTTTTGTATGTAGAAAAAATCCAAAAATTGTGCAAACATTCATGTGTAAGGTAAGGGTAGTCTCATAGCAGATACTGCCATAGGGGAGTGAGGTGTTTGAGACTTCACCATACTAGGTCCCGCTTTGAGAGGTGGGGGTGACCAGTTTCCCCCTAACTCAAAGTCAGGTACCCTTTTACAGCTGGGTAGACTAGAGCACGTCAGTATCGTGATTCAAACCCAGAACCTTTGCCGCGAGAGACCAGCGCTCGACCCACTCTGTCAATCGGACGCTTATATGTAAGTTACAAAAATTAGTTCCCAGGGTCTCCGAGGAGACAAAGATAGGATAGGAACCCTGCTCCGTCAGGTATGTCATCGTCGTCGTCATCTTATCCCTTGTTGTTCCCTATGGAGCACGGAGCCACCACGGCAGCTGCTCCTCTTGCAGAAAGCTTTCATGTGCTCTTGCAGTGGTAATTTAGGTAGCAGTTTGTTTTACTTGATGAGGTTGTGGAGCCGCGGTAGTGCAGTGGTTAGTGCACTGGTTTCCTAGCTCGGTGGTCCATGGTTCGATCCCCAGTTGAGGTGGGATTTTTTAAGACCGCAAACGGCTCCGGGGTCGACCCAGCCTCATGAATTGGGTACCAGAGCAACTCTGGGAAGGTTAAGGCAGCCAGCGTGATGCTGACCACATCGCTCATAGTGTGCCGATGGTCAAGAAAATATGGGCCTAACACCATATTCTCAATATGCCTCAATGGGCGTGTAACGGGATCCTTTACCCCTGATGAGGTTGTGAGCACCATGCACAGCCTCACATTAGTTGCCTTATATGACATGTCTGAGAAATCAGTAATCCTATTCTTTCATACAATGTGACAAACATGTGGTTGTGCATGTGGTTGCTAACCTCATCACGTAAAACAAATTGCTACAGAAACTGTCTATGCAAGAGCAGACAAATGCTTTGGTGTAGGCTTCCTGCAAGGGGGCCTGTTACAATGGTGATGATTTGTTAGCCAGTGTAAATATCAATTCTTTACAAAACTTTACATTGCAAATTACGATACTGCACAGTAAACAGCAATCCAGACCTATTGGTGCAGGTTCTGCCTGCCATCTTTTGATTGTAGTAAAAGCTTTGCCAAAAACACAGTAAAAGCCTTACTGAAATGTTCCTTTGCTCTTACACCATCAAGTGGCATGGAGGTAAATAGTTTTTGTTCTTGTGTGAAATGTGATGAGTTGGTTAGCACCAGGCTATATTTATGCAGGATTTCATTCAACCTTTACTTCTTTTCCCTTATCCTACTGCTCGATCTTCTGATTTAATTCTGTCTACCCACAAGAGTGGGCGTCTGTGGCCTAATGGATATGAACGCAGTTTCATAATCCAGATATACCAGGTTCGAAACCTGCTGCAGGCGGTTTGGTAGCTGATCGCTTTGTGTGGATTTTTAACAATGGTATAAGCGCCGTACCGTTCAGAAAGCAATGGCAAACTACTGAATGAAAAAATTGCCTAGAAAAATCACAAACAGCCAATAAAAGCTGGGGTTGATTGCCACGTCCTGTAAAGGATAAGCAACTAACTTTTTTTAACCCACAAGAAGTAATACATGCCAAGATATGGTACATTATTCATCTAAGGGTCATCAGATTTGCCCGGTCGGTTATGGTCAAATTTGCTTTTGCCTTCACTTTAAATGCTATAAAACAAATTTATGTGTTGCCTGTCAACATTAAACACTTCAACATATTTTTCAGACAATTTACAAGAAATTTATTTATATTATAAAAATTCTTACTTACAAATACACATGTCTATAGCTTGTTCTAAAAACATCATCTATTGAAAAAGTTGGCATCCAGTTTAGTGCCTGGGTAACAACTGAAAAATCATGTGGGACAAAAAAGTTAAAGGCTGCGATGGTTTCATTATTTGGACGAGATGTCCTAGTCATCTTATTTTCTGTTGCTGTGTAGTTGAAGCATAATATTTTCACCAGCCTGCTGGTTCTTTCTTGTCGTAATATCTCTTATAGTGACTTTTGCAACTTTCCTCAGGCATCTTACGTCTTGTGATCTTACTTTATGATGTATCAGATAATTAAATGACCATGTTTGACATTACTGGCAAAAAGTGGGTATGAATAAACCATCTATCAGCTGTCACTTTGTTCCCATAAAAATGTGTTGTGACAACAGATCTATTAGTGAGGATCACATCTTATTTCTCTTTACCTGCCAAATCTACCATCTTCTGTGAGCATGCTTTCAGGGTATTTAACTTCTTTGACTTGCCTGATCAGGGTATTATCGATTTGGAAGTGGAGTGATTTCGAGGTTCTGCTGACTTTTAGTAATGTCATATTTTAACGCCATTTGTTTGTTTACCCCTGTTGAAGTTTTGTAACGCTTCTGTTGAAAACTGCACAGTGGCATTAACTGCGTACTAGTTTCCTATTACAGGTATCAGTTTCTTGATTGTGAGCCCAATTTATTATTTCTATATTTTGATTGAATGCACTCTGAAAAGCCATTGGTTTCACCATGGCACATATGTTGCCATTAGATTTTTGGTAAAATTTGACACAGTTGTGATGAAAAATGAGGTGTCATATAATTTTCAATACAAGCTAACCACATTATGTCTATAATTTAAAAAAAATTATTTTGAAAGGATACTTGATCATAGAAGGAATGTGCTACTTTTACAAAGGTGTAATAACAGTTGGTATACAAAGATATTAGGTACTTGTGTCTTTATTCACCCACAGATTAAAATTGTTGAAATTTAGAAGCGAAACGGAGCACCGTACTTTTTCTTAAATTCGGGCGCAAAAATCTGTCTTCGCGCGGCAAATCTCTCTCACAGTTCGCCAAGAGAGATGTCGTCTTGGCTACTAGCATGATAACTTGTGCGCTCTCTCTTTCACTATGGCAATGTACTTGTGCGCTCTCTCTTCCTCTACGGCAATGTACTTGTGCCTCTCTCTTTCTCTACGGCAATGTACTTGTGCGCTCTCTCTTCCTCTACGGCAATGTACTTGTGCGCTCTCTCTTTCTCTACGGCAATGTACTTGTGCGCTCTCTCTTTCACTACGGCAATTTATCCATCTGGTTGTGTGGCAGGACATCAAAGGGATTATTCGTTTAGTTGGGTGATGGTGGTGGTAAGAGTCTCTCTTCTGTGGATTGAAGTGACGTCGATTTGTAGCAATGTAATTTATATGGACCTGTGTAGGGAATGAAACAGCTCGATTGTTCTGTGATTTACAACGATTTGAAGTGTATGGGATTTTGCGAAGGCTGCTTACTCTACATCTTTGCAACCTGGGTTGATCTTGTATAACTAGGTTTACAGTGTTCCTCGTGGGGCTACGTTTTTCCTTAGGAGACTGTGTATTCCGATAGGCTTCTATAATGATCTCTTGATCAACCATATCTGGGTATTTAAACTGATAATCGATTTCTGGTTGTCTTCATGTTCGATATTTGCGGGTGTTCTGATAATATTCTGTGCCATCCGTGTATACCATTTCTCTTTTCGGTGCTTCCAGGTATCCTCCGGTCAATTGTTTAGCTTGTTTTGAACTCTCCGTATTTCTCCATGGGGGTATTATGGTGTGTCGAAGCACTTGCACTGAACCTTGGGGGCGGCGGGGGGTGTATTGTGTTGTCTGATGCGGGGACTGATGGGTATGGTTCTGCGAAGTGATGTTTTGTTTATGAAACCTCCTATCTCGATCAGTCTTACCTCATACCTAACGTGCCATGCAGCAGAGTCAATGGGGTGGCGGGGGTGTATTGTGTGGTCTGATGCGGGGGCGGGGATTGATGGGTATGACTCTCGCCTGCATTATGTTGGTCAGTGTTACCTTGTTTAGTCTTGTAGGTGTCTCGTATGGAGGATGATTGTACTTGAGCTATGATAGCACCTCTAGCAATGGTTGTCGTTTTACCAGATGTGTTGACTATCATAACCGGGAAGTCTCTGTTTGTTGTGACTTCTGCTATTCCTTCCTTGTCAAATATTGACACAATCAGAGCCGGATTAACGTAGTAGCAAAAGTAGCATATGCTACGAGCCCCGCGCTTTTTGGGGCCCCGCGCCAATAAATATGTACAAAAATTTTTGGTCATCTTCTAATACGAGCATTAAACCAATGATCTTGTGATTTATGCCATCTTTAGCGCCTTTTCATTTGGTGTCACGAAATTGTGAGAGAAAGAGCATAAGAGAGGGACTTAGTGTGACTCTTCATTATTTTTATCTTAACTGTTTGCGGACGGAAGCAGTCATTTTCTTTGGATTTGTTGAAAGCCTGTACACCTTCTTTTCTGCTTCTACCTACCGGTGGGGTCTCCTTTCTACTGCATTATGTGCTGGTGGTACTCATAATAAGTCCCATTTGCCCTGTGTGAAAAGACTGTCAGATACCAGGTGGTCCGCTCGGGCAGATGCAACAAAAGCACTTTTACACAGCTTTTCTGCAATAAAACAAGTCTTGGGTGATATTTCAGATAACAATGATAAGAAGGCAGAGTGTCGTCAACAGGCTCGTGGTCTACTTTCAACCATGATGAAGTTAGAAACTCGAATAATGATCATACTGTGGTATCAAGTATTACAGCATTTTCAAATGACCAGTGCTTCTTTGCAATCTTCTGACCAAGATTTGAATACAGCTTGTGCACTCTATGAATCCCTGCGGGAGTATATTCAAGCTATGCGGTTGATTTCTTGCCAGGGTACAGTTTTGTTGGCCCTAAACAGGACCGTGGTGCAGTTTTGAGGCCCCTAAAAAGGACCGTGGTGCAGTTTTGTGGGCCCTAAAAAGGACTGTGGTGGGTGCAGTTTTGTGGGTTTTCTAAGCCCTAAAAAGGATCGTAAGGGGAACAGAGCACCAAGGATCGCTGAAGCTATGCACTTATCAGGACATACACATGTTCGTTCGTAGCAGCACAATTTAAAGAGGAGGCCAAAATTCTGTAATGTCATGAAGGATACTGTCAAATTGGGTCTGACTGAAGAACTTTATTCTGATATGTCGCCACAAAAAGTCACACATGTAGTCAAGTCTCTAACACTTCACTCCCCTGCATCATAAAGCTGGTCTTACTGCAGTGAAGTCTCTAACACTTCACTTCCTTGTATCATACAGCTGGTCTTACTGTAGTGAAGTCTCTAACACTTCACTCCCCTGTATCATAAAGCAGGTCTTACTGTAGTGAAGTCTTTAACACTTCACTCCAATGCATCATAAAGCTGGTCTTACTGTAGTGAAGTTTCTAACACTTCACTCCCCTGTATCATACAGCTGGTCTTACTGTGGTGAAGTCTCTAACACTTCACTCACCTGTATCATAAATCTGGTGTTATCTGTAGTGAAGTCTCTAACACTTCACTCCCCTTTATCATACAGCTGGTCTTACTGTAGTGAAGTCTCTAACACTTCACTCCCCTGCATCATAAAGCTGGTCTTACTGTAGTGAAGTCTCTAACAATTCACTCCCCTGACAACCACAGGACATACATAATATTTTCTTTATGGCACATTCATGTGCCATGTTGCCACCCCTACCTTTACTGTAGTGAAGTCTCTAACAATTCACTCCCCTGACAACCATAGGACACACATAATATTTTCTTTATGGCACATTCATGTGCCATGTTGCCACCCCTACCTGCAGAATGCATAATAGACTAGCCCCGCGCTCATCCTGCCACCCCTACCTGCGAATTGCTAAATAGACTAACCCCGCACAGGCAAAAGTACGGAAGCCGGTGTGGTCATTGAATTTCAGAATGGGTGAATAAAGACACAAGTACCAGATATTAAATAGCCCATCACCCATAATTCAAATACCAAATTTCCAGTTTCGACTAGATTTGTTCAGATGTCATGCCAAAACCGTGCACCCAACTGCATTTTTAAAAATGTTGAACTATTTTGCTTTTGTAAGATTGGCTACATTACGTGAAAGATTCCATTTTGCACATTTGAATCCCAGTTCTGACGACTGAATTAAGGTCTTTGTCCCTGCCGAATCGAACAAATAATTACCAACAACAGTACCATAAGCTTTTATGGTACCGGATTTTTTATAGCAGATGATCATCATATTTTAACTCAGGTTGTGTAATTATTGCTGTGTATGTTTATCATCACCTGTCACGCAAAAAAGGAAAACTTGTAATAATAATCCATTTCTGAGTTTGGTTAATTAAAACCTTGTCGTCTATTGCAAATTACGATTAATTTTTAACCTTAATATTGAATTTAACATTAGTTAATGACATTATTTATTTATTACAAATACTCACTATAAATCGCAAAATGAAAATGTTCACAAATTAACTGAACAAAAAAAAATCCATGTTTTGCCAGTGGTCAGCTAGGTTCAGAAGTTCATTGTAAATAGAGGTTTCACATTTGTGTCAGTAGCAAATAAAGGTGCAGCTTGTATTTAACAAAAAACAAAGAAATGAAAAAACACACACATCAAAATGGGAAAAGCACAAAAAAAAGCATTAGCATCTGAAAGTTCGCAGTCAAAACTGACATGTTTTTTTAACAAAAGAAACAAGTAAGGGCTAGAATGAAGTTCCTGCTAGAGAAGGTGCTTTTTCTTTTCATACCGAGACACATCACAATAGTTTTAAATAAATGGACCAAACTTCAAAATGCTTTCCATGATTTAGAAATCACCTACAAATTTTCATGCGCCATAACCAAAACAATTGCTATTGTCATTTCTGTGAGTGCAAAGAACGCGACTGCTACACTTGCAAAAACACTGATAGACTGCTTATTATGGATGTCTCACTGATGGGAACAGTTATGGTAGGGTTTAAGTGTTTCCCATATTGACTGAGTATTTTGACTAGAGAGTTGGTGGTTTACAGTCCAAATTAATTAAACTGCAGAATACACTGAACAGCAGTAACAGTTTCAAAATAACAGAAACTCTTGTAAAATATGACTTCTTGGAGAAATATGTCACATTTCCTGGGGATAAGTGTGACACAATGTTCAGTAGAATTGAATATAATAAAGATGGTAACAAGATGTATTTCTGTGTGTATCTAAAAAGTGTTCCAGCTTTGTTACAAAAAAAAGATTTTATAATGAGAAAAATGTCAGTAGGCACAAACTCTAGGTGATTTGATGAACTTATTGTTTGATATGTAAATAAATATATGTGCCATTATCATTTATTTATTTAAATATGTATGTCCCACTTTTTCATTCTTGTGTCCTCCCTTGTCCTCCATGTTATGAACTAATGTAGAGCATTGTCCTCTAGGGGTGCAAGTGCCCTCATAATGTGCTTGAACATATTATTCTTGATTTACTGCATGAAATAGTTAATTCTAAAAGTGTTTGGCCATAGCCTGAGATGCCAGTGCCTAATACTGGCTCTGATTGTTCTCCTGTTTTAGTGTTGAACAATATGGAACAATTTACCAGAAATATCTATTAAATATATATTTTTGTAATGAAAATTTATTTTAAAGTAATACATATGTTAATTTTAATATTTAAACTGACGAAATGGTAATTTCCTAATACTTATTGGCTGAACGCTCAGCAGTGAATATGTGTATAATATTTGTAGTTTCGTACCATTTAGAGTTAGGGTTAACCCTAATACAAACCCTAACTCTAAATGGTACGAAATTTACACGTTATACACATATTCACTGATGAGCGTTCAACCACGAGTATTAGGAAATTACTGAAGAAATTGTTGCTTGTTAAAATATTATTTTAAATTTGAATGCTGAACAAATGTTGACACAGCCCTTAGTAGCCATTTTGGTTTCAAGGAAGTCAGCTTTTTGGTCAGTAACTGTTCACGTTTTGCACAAAATAAATAACTTTGAACTATATGTTGCATTTTTTTTTTTCTTCATAGAAAAGGCACAATATCTTAAGAGAATATATTTTTCAACATCCAGATACATCACCAGCTCCTATGTGTTCTGATAATTGATTTTTACATATTTAGATTCTGTGATTTAAATTATCAGATGATAAGCTGATCTCGGTTTTCTTACTTACTTACTTAGTCGTTCCCCTTCTACCGTGAGGTGTAGAGGTTTGGAAGAGAGCGCCAGGCTATCCTATCGGCTGTCTTCCTCCTGGCCTGGTTCCATTCTGGTCCTCGGTCCTTCAAAGATTGTCTAATGTTGTCCTCCCAGCGGACTCTGGGTCGTCCTGGGGGTCTGGATCCTTGGCTCTTTGTTTCCCATGCTTGTCGTGGTAGCCGATCTTCTCCCATTCTGCAGACATGGCCAAACCATCTTAATTGGGACTGTTCTACTTGCGTCTGCAGGAGGTAGGATTTAAGGCCTTGACGTAATGGTCTGGTTGCGTACCATGTCTCTTCTTGTTACTTCAACCACTTTCCTCAGATACATCATTTCTGAGGTTTGGATCTGGCTTTTATGGGTTGTAGTCATTGCCCATGACTCGCATCCATATGTCAAGACTGGGACATAGTGGAGTGGTATACAGCCATCTTCGTTTTCTTACCAACCTCTCTCTTGCTGAGGAATCCTCGATTTATGGCCTGAAAAAGTCTCCCAGCTGCTGCTTTTTGAGTGGCCAACTCTTCTTTGATGCCTCCCTTTCGGTCTATAATAGCTCCGAGGTATTTAAAGTGGTCGACCTGCTCCAGGACCTGTTCTCCCAGCTTAATCTGATGTCTTCTTTCTTCTCGTGATATCACCATGGATTTAGTTTTAGAGCTGCTTATGACCATCCCTCTCTTCTCCAGCTCTTCCTTCCAGACTTGCAGGTTGGATTGGAGATGTGCCTCGGTTTTCACCATTTCAAAATTTTTATTTAAAATCCAATGTCACCACTCCTCTCCTTAACAAATTTTAAAGTAGAATTTCTGCAGGTTGTTGTGTTAAAATGCATGTTATATCCTTTGTTTGATGTAAAGCTGAGTTGACAGTTTATTGTTCAGTGTCATCACTGAATTACATTTGAGACCTCAGACATCTAGTCAACTTTTGAGTGACATCTCTTGTTATTTGTGACAAAAATTAAAAGCGCATAGTATATTTCATGACGTCGTGTTGTTGGGTACATGAATTATTATATCACAATTTGCACTGTCTTTGGTATTCATTTATTTGTCACTGTTTTGCTCCTTGTTCCACTGCTGCTGGTCATCTTGCCGGGAAACTATCAAAGTTTGTGCTCCTGCATCAGTTGGTTTTACTGTATCATAACATTTATTTTATGATAACCAACACATTGTACATACATCATCAGCAGGAAAAAAATGTACAGAAAGAATGAATTGCTTACTGTGGCAAACAGTCATGAACTCACAATAAATATGGGCTTATATAATCAAATAATTTTATTCCGAGCATTATGGGAAAACAAAACAAAAAAAATTAATAAATACAGCTCATAGATGGAATCTTGTCAAACTATTATTTCGACCTTCCTTTTTTTGTTTTTTTGTTTCTTGTAAACATTTTAAAGAGCATCAACTTTGAAAATGGGTATTGCTGTTCCTGTCATGTAAATTAAAACATTCTGACAGTCACAGTCATTAATTTCATTAATCTCATCTCATCTCATAATCGGAACCTCTTCTACCCCGTGAAACGAAGTGTAGAGGGGACCCAAGTGCACAAGGCCCATGGGCAGGACATGTAATCGAAGTGACTTGGCAAACAGGTGATTAGCCCATTGTGCAATTTCATTAATACGAGACAAAAATATTACAGTGTTCATTTTAGTAACATAACATGCCCGTTATGATTACATTTATGATATGCTGACGTTTTTTTATTTTTTTATTTGGAAAAAAACTTGGGAAAGAGGAGTGAATTAGCTTAATTCATTCATTTATTTATTTAATGTCACAAGCGGGGCAAAGTCTTTTACAGACAGGAGGTATGATGTGCTGGTGTTGTGGGTAGTGGGTTTCCCCCCTTGCTTCACCCTAGGCCTAGTGAATTCTTGTTCATGAAAGGAGCGACCATTGCGGTGTTAGTCTCTTGGCCTAGCAAAACCTCTCATACCCCAAGATCGTTGTGCGTGGTGAAGAGCCACACCCTCCTCGAGGTAGTCCTGGTAACTGAGGGTGCGAAATCTCAGACTAAACACATCGGATCTAGAGGAGCAAACCTCGATAATAAAACCGGTGCACTACACCGTACACGCCCTCTGTGGGTGGGAAGGAGCCAGATTGATACTGAACAAGTCTTGGGAGTGGGATCGAGTGTGGACTGCTCCCTGAAGATCGGAACCCATCGTACAGGCACAGAGACTCAGGACTTGACGATCCTATTGCCTTCAACTCTTGGTCACATGACTAGAGCCTCGGAGAACTCGGCGTAACCAGCAGGCAATTTGGTGGCGGGGAAAGAGCACTGTGAGCCCTACCTTGGCTACGTATCACAAGGAGACGCAGAAACACCCCCCTTTATCTCCCCCAGAGCTGGCACAGTACACTTCTGGCTTCTACCCGGGGCGGTAGGAAATCCACATCAAACCTGGCAGAGCAAGTCCTCCATCAGATGCGGCCGATGCTGGGCCCACTGGCGCGTGGACACGTCCCGATCCCCATCGAGACTTGCCCGGGGAGCCCACCCCGGCTCAAAAAAGCAGAGAAGGCCACTCTCCAAACCTCCGATGTCTTGCGGGCAGTGTTAGGATGTGCAAGAACATGGACAGGAAGACTCCACAACTTCCCCACTGAAGACACGCCCACGGCGACCGTTGCCTCAATTGGCTGTGTGTGGTGTACCCGGAAACGGGGCCTCCCAGTACTGAGGCACAGTTAAGTCCCCGATGTCACTTATCGGTGCAGAGTTGAGAGAGATGGCTGAGCATCACAATCCCCCCTGTGTTGCAGCATGATGAGAACCCAGCATTGCACACTGAGCTTGGGGGGATCACTTGGGCACCAGACTTAATACTGGCTCTTGACTGGATGGCCGCATGCAGGAGATTTCTACAATGGAGGGTTGGCAGGTGGTGGGTATCTGGAAGTGGCTCTGTGCAGGACGTGAGGATTCCTTGGGAGAGCCCAGAACCAGAGCACAGCATTGTGCAAGCTCTGCATAGTTGGAGAGCCCCCTGGATGACGGGGAATGCACATTATGCTACCCCACCTATCCCCAGCTGCTAACTTAGAACCAGAAGTGGGGTCCTCTGTATGCGTGCCAGGCCAGGATAAAATGCCTGGGAAAGAGACTGGAGCTCAGAACTCCCTAACTCAAAGTTGCAGGATGGCAGAAAAGCCATGGGAAAGACAGGGCTATTTTGAAGATAACGCAACCATATTTTCACCATACGAGCTCGGACGCCGCCTCGGTAAACAAGGTCCGCGCAGAGCAGTGACACCCCCAGGCTGCTTGCCAATAGTCTACTACTGGGAACATAAACAGATTAGGGATGAGCCCACTCTCCCGTTGAACAGGTGCTAAAGTCATAGATACTGGGCCAGAAGGCGCACCGGAAACCACAGTATCACGCAACTCGCTTTTTTTTTTTCCTGTGGAGAGTACACCGTCAATGTCACAAGCGATAAAGTTGATGAAAATGATTGCAAAGATGAGTCTGATAATAAAAATGTGACTGTTATGTTGATCATGACTGAGGGTCACTGAAGATGCAAAGAATAAATAAGATTACTACACCACCCCCCTCCCCCACCAGGCATGTTGACTTCTTCTTCCTTTTTGGTTCTTGACCCTGAATGATAAAGCAATCAGTGACCATCACACCTGACGGCATCTTGTAGGGCAGCAACAAACGGTCTCAACTTTGCTCAGTAATTTATTATAAAAACATGCTTTAATTATGATGATTATTGCAAATGTATGATGTTACATTACTTTTATAATGATAAATGCCTTAATAATGCTTAAAGTAAATGTGAGGATGAAAGGATAAAGTATACATGATGAGAGAGAGGAAGGGCAGAATGTCAGATGGGCCTGCGTGGCCCAATTCTTAACCCTTTGAAAATAAATTTCATTCGTTTGTTCGTTCAGTTGGCAGCCATCCTTTGTATGGTTCCCCAGCTCTGGTTTATGCTTTGCATGTCTGCCTCCGCAGTTCTCCGCCAGGTACAGGCTTGACATACAAGGCGACTAATATGAAGCTGTCAACCTCATCAATTTAAAAAAACAAACAAAAAAACTCAATTTGAAAATCAAATATCAATTTTGCCACAGACACCACTGGTGCAGGACACCACTGGTGCAGGACACCACTGGTGCAGGAGCATGTGAAAGCTTGGTGCTGACTATGCAAGGGGTCCAGCTACAGCAGTGGTTGTGTGCTGTGCAAGGAGCGCCAAGAAAAATGATGATTATGGTGACGATGACGAAAAATGGAAAACTTTATTGGTCCGAGAAAGCCCATAGATAGTAAGCAACGCAGTAAACCACATTGAGAATTGTGAAGGTCAAGGGAAACAACACTCTTGCTGCTCTGTCGACTTGGCTGACGCTGTTGCGAAAGGCAGTTATTTTCCCTTTGGGAAAGTTCCGTCTGCTTTTAGTTCTGAAAAACAGGGGAAACAATATCGGCCTGAAGTAATGCTTTCAAAAGATGTCGAGTAACCGAACCTACAAACAGTTCTCATGTCGTAACCAACATATTTGAAATGATTATTACCGGTTTTATTCCAGTAATGGCCACCCTTTATGCCCAAAAAGTTCATTCAGTATTCATGTTATGATCATTACGTGACACGTCATCACTAGGGGAGCTCTTATTTTCATCCAGTTTTGAGACCTGAAAATCACGCTGCGGCCATTATATGAATGCACCAATAATCAAGCAAATACGATAATATTTTTTAAAAAAAGGAAGACTGAGAAAAAGAAGTCAAAAGAGGTGTTTTGACAATGAAGTGCTGAAGAAATCATTACGGTACTTCTAGAGTTCATGAACTGCATGGCGAAGGCTTCCTGCAATTAAGCAAACAGCAATGGCGCCGCGTTCTATGTAGTGCCCTATAGGGCACTAGTTCTATGCAAGGAGCTATAAGGGACAAGAAGAAGATTGCACTAAAGCAGCGGTTCTCAATGTGTGGTCCGGGGGTCCTCGAGAACCTTACAGGGGGTTAACGAGGTCAAAACTATTTTCATAATAATCTAAAACGTTACTTCCCCTTTTCCACTCATTCTCTCACGGTACAACCTACATACACAAAAGCGCTGTGGGGTCCGCATTTCCTTTTCCGGGCACGCTCGTCCGTTCGCGAGCAGCAAAAGTGTTAGGACTTCGATGCCTTTAGGGAAGTACCTAGGTTTTATTATTTTTATATTTATTTAGGTTCTTATGTGTCCTATCTAGCCTTCACTTTTTTTCCTTTCCCCGACGAAGGCCTTGTGGCCGTAACGTTGGCTATTTTCTTTGTCTTTAGTCCTCGTAAGACGAATCACATTTTTTCGATTTATTTCACACCCTAAAAGTTTGAGAACCACTGCTTTAGAAGAGCACAAAAGGCAAATGAATGTAAGATACTAGTACCATCGTCATCATAACCGTCATTGTCACCAGTTTTATTATCTTCGTCATCATCATAACCTTCACTGTCAACCGTTTCATCATTTTTATGTTACCAGTACTGGTAGGTTCAACACCAACATTAATATCACCTATCATTGCTGTCACTATTGTGTAGTACCAATACACGTGTTCATGTACTGCTTTTTTCCCCCCATACATCATCATCATCATCAGTTGCTATCCCCACATCGAAAGTCGGCTGCAATGGATCTCCAACGTCTTCTGTCTCTTGTCTTGATGGAACACTTTGACAGACTCTTTCCTGTCTATCTCTTGATGTTATCTTCCTACTTCTGGCGCTGTCTTGCTCTTGCACGTTTGTCTTCAACTCGACCTTCAATTATGGTCTCAAGGAAGGTCTTATGTCTGTTTACATGGCCAGAATATTTTAGTTGTGTAATTTTGATCTCCTTCATTAATTCTCTTTTCATACTTAGGTTTTCTTGCACGTCTTTATTTGTCTTCTTCTATTTCCATGAGACGTGCCTCATCCTTCTATATATCCGCATCGCAAGGGCCTCAATTCTTTCTTCAAATCGCGTGTTGATTGTCCATGTTTCTACACCATACAAAAAATGAAGTTTATATACAGCATTTGATGATTCTCAGTTTGAATTTGTGAGTTAGTTGTTTAGATGTTAGTATCTTGTCTCATGTTTAGATGTTAGTATCTTGTCTCATGTTGTTTAGATGTTAGTATCTTGTCTCCTGTTGTTTAGATGTTAGTATCTTGTCTCCTGTTGTTTAGATGTTAGTATCTTGTCTCATGTTGTTTAGATGTTAGTATCTTGTCTCATGTTGTTTAGATGTTAGTATATTGTCTCATGTTGTTTAGATGTTAGTATATTGTCTCATGTTGTTTAGATGTTAGTATCTTGTCTCATGTTGTTTAGATGTTAGTATCTTGTCTCATGTTGTTTAGATGTTAGTATCTTGTCTCATGTATCTTTGGCCATTCTTATTCTCTTCTTGATTTCTGTTTTTCCATACACATTTATTTCCTAAAGGAAGATTATAAACGCTAATGATCTACAGTAGTTTTAAAGCCCTTCCTTGTTCATAGAATATCTTAACTGAGCTTGTTTAAAGCTTAATTAACAAGCAATGTTATAAGTACCTTGTTAAGCAGTGACATAATTTGGCCATGACTCCAACTTTGACATTGGCTTCATTTGGCGGCCATGGGTATTTCTGGACCTTGAACTTGCCATTTTCCAATGTCAAGGAATCCAAGCTTGTGTTATCTTCTGAAAGCTGGTTTGACACATAAAAAAATTAAACATCAACAAATATTGTACCGATGTCAGTATCTTATAATAAATAAAAATAGTATTTTATTTTGTTTTACATATTCTCTGATTAATGAGTGAGAAGGATAATGCATAGTTTTACTATAAATAATTTGCACGCTTTTAGCATCATGTGACTTAACATTCTCACTTGGGAGCCGCGCTGGCGTAATGGTTACCACACGAGGGAGTGTCTTCAACCGGGACTTGGACTGGATTAATTCAAGTCCTGGCGAAGACATTTGAAGGTGTGCTTTCGACCGGGGAACTGGAATAACCCGAGCGGCTCCTAAGCAAATACCCTCTGTGGATGGGAAGGAGCGAAGCTCCTGACCGGGTTGGAAAGAAAGTCCATCGGCTCCCCAGCCTCTCAATGCCATGAAATTTGTTTCATGTCATTGGGCCGAAGGGCTGAAAGCCCAAGTGCCGCTGGTTAGGAAAAAAAACAAAACATTCTCACTTCTACATTTCCAGCTGGAGTCAATATCATAAGGTAGAATCAGTGACGTATTTGGAGGAAAGGGACTGGTATTCAACCACCCACCCCCCACCAATTTTTGTTCTCATAAGCGTTAGATAGCTTAACCTGTTTCTTAACCTGTGGTCCCTGCATTCCTTGCGGAGGGGGGGGGGGGGTGGTCTGTGAATGGATCCTAGGGGTTCCGTGTACACAACCTAAAAATTTGAATTTTATTTCCACCAAAATATTTACTCGGAAAATTATCATAGATTAGCGCCTGTAAAGAAATATATATGTAAGCTTAACGATGTTTCTTTGTAATAAAATGTATTTGTATGCACACATTTTAATTATGCGTCTCTGTACATAAATTTGTTTCTGCGAAGGGGTCCTTCACCGGACATTCAACGGGGTCTATGCCCTTCATTAGACAATCGAAGTGGTCCATAGACTTCACTGGACAACCAAATGGATCTATAGCCTTCACCGGACAATCAAAGTGGTCGTAGCCTTTCCCAGACAATCTAAGGGGTCAATAGCCTTCACCAGACAATCGAAGGGGTCAGTTAGCCTTCACCAGACAATCGAGGGGGTCAATAGCCTTGACCGGACAATCAAAGGGATCCATAGACTTCATCAGACAATAAAGGTGGTCCTCAGCACAAGAAAGTTAAAAACCCATGTGGCTTAAGTCCTTTTTGTGTCGCGTTTATAATCTCTAGATTACATACTTGATTTGACGGATGTTTATTCATCTTTTAAATATTGTAATATGTTTAATATAATTAAGAACGTATTATAACTAAATGACTTATGGGGGAACGGGGAGTGGGCTTTCAAATATTGATTCCCCCGAGCAGGCTCTTATCCCCAGAGTAAGGTAAGCTAAAGGTAGTCCCATTGAAGATAATGCTGTAGGGGAGTGAAGTGTCGAGATATTTCACCTGTGCTAGATCTCGTCTTTACGAGGTGGTATGATTAGTTTAATGGGGCGCATCTCATGGAGAGAGAAGAAAACAAATACGTAGATCTTAGAAAATCTAGGTGTGAACAGAGAACTAATGAAGGAGATCAAAATTAGGCAGCTAAAATATTTTTGCCACATAAAAAGACAGAAGACCATAATAGAAGGCAGAGTTGAAGGCAAACGTGCAAGGGGAAGACAGCGCTATAAGTGGGAAGATAACATCAAGAGATGGACAGGAAAGAGTCTATCAGAGTGCACCACCAAGACAAGAGAGAGAAGACGTTGGAGATCCATTACAGCCAACCTTCGTTGTGGAGATGGCAGTTGATGATGATGATTAGTTTCCTTTCTTGCTGAATTTGCCCTTCCTAACTCACGAGCAGAGTCAGGTACCAATTTTTACAACTGGGAAGACTGGAGCAGGAAGGCGACCTTGTTTCAAACCCGGTCAATATGCTTCGAAAAGCTAGAGATGTCACGGATTGCCTCCCCTGCTTTGCAGTAATGGTCCAACAGTGGCCAAAACTCAAAAGAGTATCTAAATGGGTCGTCAAAGGTGTCTACCTTCGCACAGGATTACTCTTGGCAGAGTTGTAGATAGGGAAAAAACGCTTCTATCTCTAGGTTGTGTTCACAAGATATTTCCGAAGTCAAGAACAGTGCTGCATTGGCAGGGCAATTGTTAACGTATATCGGTCCGTCGCCTATTGCGAAGAATTACCGTTCAAGCCCCCAGCTGGTGTAAATCCAGCGAAATTCCTTTTTACAAGAAGTAGCTCTATTGATGTAAATATCTCTCTCTCTCTCTCTCTCTCTCTCTCTCTCTCTCTATATATATATATATATATATATATATATATATATATATGTGTGTGTGTGTGTGTGTGTGTGATGGGGCCGTAAAGACGCCCCCTTCATGTTCAAGGCATATTTATCGCCCATATATTTTCGATGTGCCCCTTCATGTTCAAGGCATATTTATCGCCCATATATTTTCGATGTGCGCGCAGCACGCTGGGACGTGAAGAGTCTGACTCAGTAGAAGAATTATTACTAGGCCATAATAAAGCTTAAAAATTAGTTATATTTGATAGTTGTGTGTTATATTAAATAGCTGTAGGTTTTATTTGTGTTTTCGCTATTTCTAGAGCGATAATCGCGTGTGTTATTTGCGTGGCGCAATTAATCCGCGCAGTGCACTAAAGTTGAGTGATTAGCCTAGAGCCTATTTAAAGAGATAGCGGGCGGCGAACGGGCCTATTTTGCAAAAGCCGCCCAGAGAGAACACACGAAGTTAGACACCAGAGCCAAGCTGTAAATGCCTTGAGCACATTAGCAATCGAGCACAGGCTGGGTGTTTGTTTGGTGTTTGGTTTTGTTCGCTTTGTTATTTGTTTAATGTTTGCTTCGTGTGTTTAAATGTCACTGATAGGGTTGTAGAAATAAATACAGCCCCTGCCTTAAGAATCAGAGTTTTATTGTTGAATCGGGTCGGTTGCGAGTGTGCAAGAAAGTGATCACATATCACAACGTCATCACCATCATCTCGCCCACCCTATCACACACACACACACACACACACATATATATGTATGCTTTCACACTTATAATAACTGAATCAACTGTAATTGTTATGTTTAAAATAACATGCAAAACATTTAATAATCAATTCGTTTTAACAGATTAAAATAAATAGAATGATGGTAACTTTTAGATGAAAAATCAGTTTGTCTTCATCGAGACTGGACAGATGGTTTATATTAAAGAATGTTTCTGTCGTTTTGCTGGTGCCTTTTATAAGCACTTAGCTGGTATAAGTGAGTCCTGCAGCCGCGGTTTTTGTCGATTCTTTTGTGATGATAACTCATCACAGTCTGATAGCTTAGTTCATCGAACCATCTGATAGCTTAGTACAAAGATCTTTTAGACAAAATAAAACAAATGTCTCTGCTAAGTACATTTGTGGGCTGCAAATGAACAGGTGCATTGTTTCGCTGTCCACCCACCAATGTTAATCTCTCAGAAGAATCAAATTCCTGAGTACGCAGCGTAGCTCAGAGAAGATGATTAGGAATCACCAATATTCTTCTGTGTATTAAAATAGGAAAATATGTGCTTGGACAGCGCGAAAAGCAATGATTTGCCTGAATTAAAAGTAACAAGGTACGTATATCTCACAGAATGATATGATACACTTGATGCACACGTGATGTAGTCATCACTCATCAAGACTCCAGTCGGAGTCTTGGGTCACCTCTGCTGTCGGTTTTCTGTACGACTAGCAAGAAGAAATTATCAGCGCTGTAGTGGTTTATGAATATATTATTTTCATTTGTTGAGGTTGCCAGCCTCATATATAACCATTTAGCAAGAAAAACATGTCAAATTCACATTTGTAAAATAAATGTTTACACTTACCCCAAAGTACCTGTTGGGAACACAATCTCCTCGCACAGTTTAGAATGGACACATCACTTTATTAGATGCTTCGAATCACTTGGTCTGGAAATTATAGTATTCCTCTTATGGCGGGTGTTCTGCGAATCACTTTGTCTGGGAAATGTTAGTAATCCTCTTATAACGGGAGATCTGGTTCCTTAGGTATCCAGACTTTGTATTTAAATATGCGGATTTACTTGTTTTGTTTGAAATTTGCCCAAATACTTTTGTCCATGTCCTTTTAAGTTTCCAGTCTCTGTATTTAAATATGCGGGTTTACTTGTAAGTTTAAGGTTGCCCAAATACTTCCGATCTGTCACTCTCTGACTTCTGCTAATTTGACGCTGTGATGCAGTCTGATCTGAAACTCCTATTTTGCTAGATTATATCTCTCATTTCTCAGTTCAATTCCCAGATTGTACTTTCGCCGAATTTTCCAATGAAAGTCAATGTATATTCCTGCTTTCAAATCAAACCAATGGTAAGCTCTTTAGCACTATCTGGGTAGGGGTGTTTAAATTCATAATCTCCCCCGCATGTTTTAAAATATTAAATTTTAAAATTCCATCGCGTGACCTCTTTCTAATAATGCTGTAATACTTCCGCCAACTCACAAACAAATCTGTGAACTTATTTGATGTCCAGATGCCACCTTCCAATATTGTCTCTCCCAGACAGATTATCGGCAATATCGATACCGAGAGGGCTCAGATGAAACGATTATCTAATTATCACCGGTGTTTTCGCCCGTCCCTCAGGCGGCTTTCTTAGATAGCAATCTGGCCTTCTGTGCGTGTTCGTGCGATACCACGTTGCACAAACAACTGACGTCTCTTTCAAAGGTGGCCAGACTGACTTACGTGATGATCGTATTAACCTGATAATGCTACGTTCACTTATTGAAACGTAAACAGTCTGGGAGCCGTCGCCGCTAGAATAATGAAGATGCATATAATATACCAAATGATAGGACGATGAGTGAGAAAAATGAAGAAATTAAGTGATACTGCCGGAATGAAAGAGAGAGAGAGAGAGAGAGAGAGGCACAAAAGCACATGCACAAAGACGTTTTGTGACAAGAGTTCTAACCACTCGTTCGCTCTTCCTACAGAAGTACCCTAGAAAATGCTTGACATTTGAAGTCTCCCTCCCAAGGTTTCCTCCAGCACCAGCTAGGAAATTTGTTTATTTAAAAAATAAGCCGCATATCAGTAGGGCTAGAACATAGCCCCCCCCCCCCCCCCCCCCCCCCCAAAAATCATCCTCCCAAAAAAAAAATAAAAAAAGCCACTGATTAGAACACACTTAAATGACTATGTTGCCTTACTTTGACATAACAAAAAGATAACTGTAAGACCTACATTCGTTTTATTTAACTGCAGAAAGTCACAGTTACACAAATTATCTCCTTCTTCAAGTACCATGCCTAGTGGCGTAGGAGATCATGTCTCTCCACAACTTCCTGTCTCCTGTAGAATTTATCAATTCTGTTGTTGACTTCTTTCCACACCACGATGTCAAAGTGTCAAGTAATAACTCTCTTTGTCTTCCCCTATCTCTTTTTCCTTCATTCTTACTTGTTGTGACGATATATTCCAGCTTTACTTTTCTTATAACATGACAACAAAAGTGGATTGCTTCTTTCTAACTTGTGAAATAAGTTTCTTTGCGCATTGGCCTCTTTCAGAACACCCTCGTTACTTTTTTTGGCTGTCTGTGGTATTTTTAACATTCTTATGTAAAACCACATCTCTGTGGTCTCTAGTGTCTTCCCCGCTTGTTTACTAATTGTCCATGACTCACTCCCATATGTCAGGATTGGTTCTATATAACAATGAAGAACTCTCTCTCTCTTAATTCCATTGACAAAGAATTGTAGCATAAAATATTCTTTATTTTATAGAATGCTGTTTTAGCCGGAGCTATTCTGCTTTTCACTTATAGATACATCTTCCATCCATTGTTATTTAATGTGCCCAGGTATTTGAATCTACTGACCTGTTTTAAAACTGTTCCATTTACTTTGATATTGCATTCTGGGGGAGCCATTTTCTTTACACAAATCAAAGGACAGGAATTTCGGTTGTTGTGGTTGATAAACTGCAGCTGTTCGTTATCTTTATCATCAGTACCTTACGGCTCCCGTTGGAGCACATATTCTTAACAAAAACACGCCAGACCCTCTGTTCAGAGCTGCGCACGATCATTGAAGATTTCGGGTTTTCCCGATAGAGGGTTCCTTTAATTATACACTGGCTAACAAAAAATTTTTTTTTTCTCTTTCTCTAACATTTCTATGTTTTTCTGGTCAATTTTAATGCGCTGTTTTTAAATCTGCAAACCGTTTTTCTCTATCAGGTCGGGATCTCTAGAAATACGCAATTGAAGTGTTTTAACAATGCATACAGTATTACAACATCATTCGTACAAGAAGTATAAAGTTATGTAGGCTTGAATTTCTTTGCAGTCGACTTTCGTCGGTGAATGGCATGTGGTACATCGCGATGAAGCATCCAACAATAATCGGCAAGCATGGTCACACTCCACCGTCCTTGATAACGTGACTCCATTACGGCGATATCTTGATGGAATCGTTCTCCATGTTCATCGCTGACTTCGCCAAGGTTGTCAGGGAAAAAGTCAAGATGCGAATCGAGCAAATGGATTTTGAGGGCCATGTTACAGCCCATAATTCTGTATGCATCTATGCACTGCTTAACAATATGCACATAGTCGACAGATTTGTGATTTCCCAGAAAGTTATCGACGATCGATTTGAATGCCATCCATGCGCGAAGTTCACTACAATGTAACAAGTTCTCGAATTGTTTGTCTGCAATAACTTTCCTAATCTTAGGTTCTACAAAGATACCTTCCTTTATCTTTGCATCGCTAACTTGCGGAAACTTTTCTCGAAGGTAAGTGAAAGCTTTCCTTGTTTTATCTAACGCTTTTACGAAATTCTTCATGAGCCCCAACTTTATATGTAACGGTGGTAAAATGATGCTGTCTTTGTTAACTAATGGCTCGTGTATTACATTTTTATGCCCGAGCTGCATACGATCCCTGATAGGCCACACCTTTCTTGCATAATGTTCCTGTCTGTTGCGGCTGTCCCATTCACATAGGAAGCAACAAAATTTAGTATACCCAGTCTGCATGCCCGTGAGAATTGCAATGACCTTTAGGTCTCCACAAATCCGCCATTGGTAGTCATTGTACTTTATTTTTGCCAAAAGTATAGCCATATTGTCATAAGTTTCTTTCATATGAACAGAGTAGGCGACTGGAATTGATGAAAATAAATTTCCGTTATGCAATAACACGGCTTTTAGACTAGTCTTGGAAGAGTCGATGAAAAGTCGCCATTCGTTGACTATGTGCTCATGACCGAGGTGCACCATTAGACCGTTTACATCTTTGCAATAGCAAATGTCATCATCCATCTCAAAGTATTGAACAAGTTCTCTGTGTCTATGACGAAATTTAGATATCGGAGTATTGGGCACTAAAAGATTCCATTCTTTGAGTCGCGAACCGAGTAATTCCGCTTGTCCTTTGGTAAGAGCGAGATCACGTATTAGATCTGAAAGTTCTGAATCGTTAATTAAGTGAACACCATCATTCACCGGTATATAATCCGAGTCAGAATTAGTTTCTAAAGCAGGTAAACTATCACTTTCTGATGGTTCATTCACGTCCAACGGATATTGTTCCAACTGGGATCGGACACGTGATTGGATCATGAGGCACTGGTTTCGAAACCGATTCAATATTTGGATAAACCACAGACTTTCTAGTTTTAAAAGTGAAACCATGGATATTTGTCAAGCAGAAGTAACAATCAGTAGCGTGATTTGTCGGTTCACGCCATATTACTGGCACTCCAAAAGGCATCGACTTATGCTTCGGCGATTTTCTTAACCAACCTGCCAATGTATTTGCACAAGTCGAACAAACTGCATTTGGCTTCCAAGATTTATTTGCATCATCAACTTTCGAATCGAAATAAAGTTCATATGCTTTCTTTAGTAATGGTGTAAAGTTTTTCTGGTGAACACGATCGGTAAAATATCCGCACACGTAACAGAACAGATCAGCTGAATTTCTACAACTTCTAGAAGCCATATTTCGCTCAGAATATTTTCAAATTACAGTAACTATTTGAAAAATAGCGTAACATATGTCATGCATCTTTTAGCAGTATAAAAAGTAGAATTATTTTGCATTTTATTAATTTTTATTAAGTTACAGTAGAACTCCATTTATCCGAACCCCTTGGGACCGAGCATCGTTCGGATAATCAAATGTTCGGATAATTGGATTACATAATGTATCGAGTACATGTACACATACGCTCGTATTTCTAAAAATAATTAACCATCACAAGGGAAATACACATTAAAACATATCTACTTGTACTGTAATAATAATACCCACACTGTATTAGATCACCGTATCACCAAAATCTTTTATTACACAGCAGTGCATGTACTACTTGTATTAATTATGTTTTTTTAAGAAAGAGAAATGTTTTCAAAATAACATTACAAACGATTCAAAACCATGCGCAACTTACGTATACATGTACTTGCACAGATGTAGCCCACTATTTAAAATAATGAGGAATCCTCTTTTGCACCAAACTGGATAGTCTCCTTTTGGCTGCTAAGTCCCGCATTCTCTTCAACAGCAGAAGCTGTGTAGGACAGCTGTCATCTTCTTGCTCGTACCAAGCCATCGCTGTTTCTAGTGCTATAAAGGCCTCTTCAGGACTTGGTCGACGTTTTGGGTTTTCTTCATAATCTACAAGTACATCATGTACTTCTGAGGAGTCTTCATCATCGGTCACTACATGTATTTGGTTTTCTTCTTGCACAAAAGACAACATTTCTTCGTCATTCAAAAACTGAAAACCAGAATCATTATCATCTTCTAGCCACATGTGTGTGCATCATCTTTGTCACAGTCCGAAAATCCGGGCATTGCTTGAAACAGTTCCACAACTTCATTTATACAATCATCATTTGTGTCCACTGCAGTAGTTTCATTTCCTTCTTTTTTCCCAAGCAATCTATTCCAAGCCTTGTTGAGATTATCTTGTGACAGGGTGGTCCAAGCATCAGCTAACATATAGCAGCAGTCTTTGAGATTAAGCTTCTTGGAAAACGCCACCACACTTTCTTCATCTTCAGCCAACAATAAACGACGCAGGACTTCCTTCTTGTACATCTTTTTAAGTTTTGCTATAACACCCTGATCCATTGGTTGAATCAGTGCTGTTACATTAGGAGGCAGAAAAATTACTTTAAAATTTGCATCAACTGCATTCAATGTATCCGTCTCTGGATGAGATGGTGCATTGTCCAGTAGAAGAATTACTTTTCCAGTTTTCTTTTCTTGTTCTCTCAACCTCTTCACATTTGGGATGAACTGATTTGTATACCAATCAAGAAATATTTCACTATTCATCCAAGCACTCTTCTGTGCTTTGTAGCACAATGGGAGACATGTCACATTCTTTAAACAACGTGGTTTTTTTACTTTGCCGATCGTTAGCACCGGTAAATGATGACTTCCACTGGCATTCGCGGCTACCAAAATTGTTACTCTCTATTTGCACTTTTTAAACCCAGGGGCAGCTGCTTTGCGCTGAGATGCAAGTGATTTTTGAGGCATTGATTTCCAGTATAAGCCAGTCTCATCGGCATTATACATATCATCGAGTGAATAACTTTCTTCTTCCAAAAAAGCCAAGAGTGTTTCTTTAAAATTTTCAGCGGCAGTTGCATCGCTAGATAAAGATTCCCCTTGAATCTCCAATCCTCGTATGCCATGACGAGATTTAAAGTTTCTTAACCATTCCTGGCTAGCGTTAAAGTCAGGAGGACCGTCAAGTTGATTGTTGAACTGAAGTGCCTTTTCACACAATAGAGAGCCAGAGATAGGTTCCCCTTTGCTTCTTCTTTGCACAAACCATATATACAAAGCCTCTTCCAATTTCAAATCTTTCGCATTTCTCATGGTTTTACGTTTCTTCGACCCATTTTCACTATCCAATTTCGATGCAAAACTCATAATTTTATCCTTGTTACTTTTGATGTCAGAGACTTTAGCTTTCCCAACATTGAAAATTCTGGCAAGTGAAGACACAGTTTCACTTTTTCCTAGTCTCTTGATAATTTCTGTTTTCGTTTCAATTGACAAAACATTGCGGTTCCTTTTATATGCATTAGGCCTACTGGAAGATGCCTTATCGCACAGAGAAATACTTGTACACCAAAATTATTCTGCTGTGGTAGCAGAGACAATTATTTTAAGTTGAACTGTCTGTTTAGCCAGTGTTCTGCCTAGAACGCACTCGTACACTGGATTGGTAAACTAGATATTAACTGACTTTATGATATAATGATCTAACTGACTTCCTGTATGTAAGCGACCGACCATTAGCCCATCCCATCCTCTACAAATTGTTCGCACACATTTGAAGCTTGCCGCATCAAAAGATTCAGAATTGTAGTCTAACGTGACTGGTGGCACCTGGTTTTTTTTTTTTTCTGGACAAAGTGTTCGGATAATTGGATGTTCGGATAATTGGGGTTCGGATAAATGGAGTTCTACTGTATATAGTAAAAATGAAACGGAGCAAATAACGGTTTCCCAAAAATATATTTATTCACAAATATCTTAACTCTTTAAGTCCCAATCGACTTTATAAAGGCTCATGGGTTAGACGCGCTTGGCCCAATCGACTTTAAAAAGCCTTTAGTATGATTTTAAAAAGCCTTTAGTATATGTGCCTCTGTTTGAGACTGTTTCTAATTATAACTACCCACAAACCACCCAAAACGTCATTTCTGACTGCAAGTACATTCTTTTAAATACCGCACGTGTTTAAGAGTGAACGTGTTTCTGTTTTGAGATATTTTTTTGCTTGGGCCAAACCCACTCTTTTGCTTGGCACTGAAAGAGTTAAGAACCCGATGTGATAGAGACAAACGAATTTCAAATTTGAAATCAGCGCAAGAAACTGACCTAAGAACACTTATTCTTATATAAGAAAGAAAAATGTTGTTTGTCAGTGTTACCGTTGCGCAGCCTTTATAAAAGAAGTAAAATGCGCTTTGAAGAATGACGTCAGAGTGAAAGTATGTCGTCAGAGAGAGAGAGACTGAACGTTAGTCGGGCTGTTGGAATGACAAGGTGTCCATTTGATGTGTGCATTATTCATATCGTTCAAGTTTTGTGGACTTCCGAGGCAGGTTGACCTCTTAGGTATCCGTGGGGATAAATAGTTAGTCACAGACAGTGATACTGTATCTGCAGTTTTAATTAATTCGGGCCCGACAGTATAAATATGTGCAGTACAAATGACATGGGTCATGACAGAAGATACCGGACGTGTGATGTCAGAAAATGAAACCTGAAATAATCTGTAAACAGTTTGTTCTGCTGCATTTATTATGTGGATTAAACCTTGGATCGTCCTGGCCTGGTTTATTTCTTCAAGCCATGTTGTGTGAATCTGTACGTCGGTCCATCTTGAAAGAATTATAAAACATAAACTTGTCATGGTTACACAACAACACCTGCTGACTTCTATCATCAATTTAAGGTGTTCCAATGTATTCTTTATCCCATTCATCTCCCTCTTCAGCTCTCTTCTCCATGTATGTTTTTTCTCCCTCTTTTCTATTACCCTGTGTATTCCAGAACAGGGACTACCTTGTAAAGCTATCAGCTGGTATTCTTAATGTGTGTCATAACCAACGCCAGCGTCTTCTATTCTCTCCCAGTTCTAATGGTGTTTGTGTGGTTCTTTCCTTCTTCTTCTTCTGCTGCGTTCAGTTTGTAGTCATGCTAAATCTACAGGCCTGTCGCCAGGACGAAGTCCACAGTCTTTTCCAGGTCAGCGTGACAGCCCCATAGCTTCTGCTTGAGCTCACTACCCCCTGGCCAGGTAAGACGTCTTGGGGGTCATCATGGGTTGGGCAGTTTTGGAGAGGTTGTTTCCAACATTCCACATTAGTCATCATGTCATACTGTTTCAATCTTTCTAATCTACGCACACACTCGTTTATCAAAGTCTCCATACTTCTGTTTTTAATGTTTTTATTCTCCATGTTTCACAGCCATACAATTGGAAAGACTGCATATGAGTAGAAGATTCCTATTTTTTTTTTTATTTTTTTTTTGGTAATGGAATTGATAAGTTTGTTATGTTATCGATATCTCTTATTAATTCACATGTTAAAGACGACTATGTTGATCACGGATAAAGGCGTAAATAACAATACGATAACAATTTATTCAAGGGTCACATTCCAGAAGCGCGGGCGTGATTTGAGATTCTAGTTAGTAGGTATAATTTTCTCCGTAGAAATTCAACACGTTAATATTAGGGGGGGTGCCTATGCTGAATAGAATTTGAAAAAAAAAAAATATATAAATACAATTCTTTATTTTTAAAAAAAGAAGCATAGGAAAACAAACATAAAAACATGAAATTATGACAGTGGCACAATCTATAAGAGAATTATCTCAGTAGCGATCTTTTTCGCGTTTTATCAAATTCGCGTTATTTCTAATTCGCGTAAGTTGAAATCTTGCAAATGGTTGTCATACTGTACCTTAATCTTGTCTTTATATAGAAACATACTGCGACTGCTATCACGCTGAACGCAATCCATTACCTCATCTGTAGAACTTTCGTCATCGCTGGATAGCATGAGAGGTTCCCCCGTACCGTACTTGGTAAAGTAATGCACCACGGCGAACTCTAACGTGGTGGCCAGGACAAAGACAAAGCACAGAGCCACATAAACATCCATTGCGGTGACGTATGACACCTTCGGTAGCTGGCTCTTGTTTTCTATTGCAATAATGGTCATCGTCAAGACGGCAGTAGAACCTGTTGTTGTAGAGTGTAAGGTAATGGTAGAAATACGTTATGATGATAGGAAACTCTTTACAGAGCGATACAACAGGAAGCAATCTGATCATCAGAAGAAGTCCCCCCGTCCGACAAGTGTTTCGGCCCCATATACTTCTTCGTTGAGTAATATAATTACTTAATAGGGACATTCTAGCTGAGTTCATAATTTTCCTTTAAATTTTGTTAATACTTTTACCTGAACGTTAATTCATTAGGAGTTAATTCGAGGAGCCGCGGTAGCGCAGTGTTTAGTGCACTGGCTTCCTAGCTCGGGGGTCCATGGTTCGATCCCCAGTCGAGGTGTGGCTTTTTAGACCGAACGGCTTCGGGGTCGACCTAGCCTCTTGAATGGGTTACTAGAGCAACTCTGGGAAGGTTAAGGCGGCCGGCGTGATGCTGACCACCATCACCCCTAGTGTGCCGATGGTCAAGAAAATATGGGCCTAACACCATATTTCCAATATGCCTAAATGGGCGTGTAACGGAATCCTAATTCATTAACAAGTTATGTTGATTTTAAACTGATTTTGGATCTTCTATATCTCCGTTATATATGTTAATTTGTTCCCCGACAAAGAGGCATTTGTTGATGTGTTCACATGTTTTTTGTGAGTACTTGTATTAGTGCATCAGCAGCATTATAGTGATACATATCAGCTCAGCTATTAATGCTTATCATCTTCATTCTCATTTTTGCAATCATCATCAAAATGACTTTTAGCTAGCTGTTCTCGCCTTAGGCACCCCCCCCCCCCCCACAAAAATAAATAAATACAAATTATATATATATATGTGTGTGTGTGTATATATATATATATATATATATATATATATATATATATATATATATATATATATATATATATATATATATATATATATATATATATATATATATATATATATATATATATATATCATAGAATACAGTGAAGAACATTTTTTTAAACCAGTATAACTTCTAAAATTCGTCTTCCTTTTCCCCCGAACCTGTTTATAAAATTTAATCCTCTTTTTTTAAATCTATTCTTTTCTTCAGAGATCATTCGTTATTCAGTTGGGGCTAAAAAAAATACACTTCAATATTTTCTCACAGAAGGGGCAGGAGAATAATAAGTTCATGACAGCTTAGGTTATCTTAGTTATTATGCTTACGTTTCATTAAAATCTATGGAGCCGCGCTAGCGTAGTGGTTACAACACCGCTCTGGCGACCGGGTGATTCAGGATCAAACCCGGGCGACGGCATTTGAGGATTTTTCGTCGACCGGGAATTTGACTGGATTAACTCGAGACCTGGCGAGAACATTTGAAGGAGTGTTGTCGACCAGGGATTGGCGGCTCCTGAGCCGACCCAGCTGCAATGGGTACCTCCGAAATCGGAGAGTATTTGCCTGAATGGCGAGGGACACCTGTCTCTGTACAAGTAAAAAGGGGATACTCACGTAAAATCAATGTCAGATTAGACATAGTAATAACCTGAGATTTCGCCTCGAGTATTAGCGGGCGTACGCAAAAAAAAAAAAAAAAAAAAAATCCTTCTTCTATTTATATCTCTGCCAAGAATAATCTTGAGCAAAGGTTGATTCTTTTGAAAACCCTCATTTTTATACTCTAAGTTTGGACATTGTTGGACCACTATTGCAGAGCAACGGAGACAATAGTCGCACTTCTTTATTACCAAACTTCCACAAAAACATGCTTTATTTATTACCATACGTCCTCAAACATATGTTCTTTCGGATCATACGTCCTCTAACATACTTCCTTTAATACAGTACTACTTCAAAAATACCTTCTTGATTACCATACTACCTCAAACATACCTTCTTTAATGCCACACTTCATCAAACACACCTTCTTTACTATCTTACGTCCTCAAACCTTACCTAGTGCTATCCTGTCAGCGGTCGCTTCTCTGTTGATCCAGAACAAGACCCAGGAACTTTACTATCATACGTCTTCAAACCTTACCTAGCGCTATCCTGTCAGCGGTCGCTTCTCTGTTGATCCAGAACGAGACCCAGGAACTTTACTATCATACGTTATTGTGGTGAGATGAGATGTTATAAATATTTATAGGGGACTTAGTGTACTGACTGAGATCAGCTGTGAAGGTATCTATATCTATTAAGAGTAGTGTATTTTAGATAACCTTACTTGCTGCCACATATATATATCTATCTCAGTCAGAATTATTCTGGAATAGTGTGATGACTACGTTATGTGTCTAGGGTATGTGTATGATGAAGTGTAAGTCACAACAACAGACAGATAAACAATTTAATTTATTCCACTACACTTGACAACACTGTGACACTCACATACATATAACAATCTATGAGAATATCTTAACGGAGTCACTGATAACTTTTCAAATAACAATATGTATTCATTTCTGTCATGAATATATATGTGTGTCCTGATTCAAATACAAAGGAACCAGGAATCACAATCAATTTTAATTACAAGTTATGTACAGAATGTATTAATATGAATATTGTAGTGACATATATTATTACAAATATCCTATGTGTGTCAGTTGTGTAGTAGTAATATGAGGTAATACTGGTTTTGTTTTGTTCAAGCTCTGTTGGTATTTGTCATCATGACTTCAATAGTTTGTCTTAAGGAAACTAGTATTGGAGATGTTCTCCGTTCTTGATATTAACACAATTTACTTCCCCTCTTAAGTTTATGTTACAATGTTATTTTAAGACGGGGTACATAATGTTGAGCTCAGCGGGTCACATCAGCTTATCTTGCGTGATGGCGGCAGGAAAAGACTCTTCTGCTCGAATTCTCCCCTGGGCTCTGGAGACACCTCACTGATAGCTAAATGGACCAAGGAGTATGCTGTCCGACTCTGGATTCAGCAAAGCTCTAACCAGGTGCTGCTCAATACCATCAAGACCACGGTCCCACAATTCATGGAAACAAACACAGATACGTTGATTAGCAATGAATTCTGGCACAATTACTGGCACAAATTCCCATCTGCTTATGTTCCAGGCTTTTATTTAGCAAAAATATGAGCTGGCTTCAACGCACTGTTGCTTTATCAAGCTTATTTGACTAGTGGTCTCGAACTAACGCTCCTAAGTGAGTATATCAGCGAGTCTAGCCAATGGAGCCACGTTTCGACAAGTATTTGAAAAAATTTTAACTTCCTACGTCTCCCCTAACAACGAAAGATAGTATTTATAGCCCGACCAATCGTGGTTAGTCTTTCATTTGTTGCGCTCCAATCAATTTGGAGTTTACATGGTAGGCTATTTCTGTAACGTAAGGTTTTTTTCAAACACGTTATAAAAAAAATTTTATGAGCAGAAATGATTTCATGTTGTCAGGCATCCCCACTATTTTATTTTGGTTATAATTTATTAATTCCTGGACTATTTGCGTAACGTTTTACATATTCTTTGTCAGCAAGCCCTAAGGAACCCAAATATCCAAATTTAAAAGAGCTACGTGGCTGCGTTCAAAATATGCAATTTCTTCTACCTCCTGTTTCGAAGATGTGCTGTCTGGGTACTGTAATGTTTTCAAACGTAAACCCATCTATTGTCATCTTTCCTTATAAGCGTTTTTCAGGATTTTAAAACCTAACTCTGGGATGGGTAATGTATTTTATCACTGTCCGTCTGGAAAAAAAAAAATTAGTGCAGGTGGCCTTACACGCGTGATAGTAGTAATTGTGTATCGCGCGACGCGTGTTTAATTTTGCATGCGTTCCTGATTTCATTCGCCCCTCTCTCTCTTTCTATGTGAGTCCATCTGTTCGTTCGTTTTGGTAACGTAATATAATTAATGTTAGGATTAATTTAGGTCATTACGCAGGGTGCCTCTCAATGTTTTTTCCAAGAAATACAGCACACGTTTCATTGAAGAAAGCGGGTAATAATACAGTAAGCTTTTACTATCAACGTGAAAGCGTTACAATTTGCAGACGAAGCAGAAAACAAGGGGGATTTCGAGTACCTTCTTTGTGACAGCACTGTTATTTTACCATTGCTCTTTTCTTTATTAATTTTATTTGTTAGGCTTCATATTTACCTAATAATTTATATATGTGGATTAGAATATTCCACGACAGTTATCAAACCTTACCTAGTGCTATCCTGTCAGCCGTGGCTTCTCTGTTGATCCAGAACGAGACCCAGGAACTTTACTATCATACGTCATCAAACCTTACCCAGCGCTATCCTGTCAGCCGTGGCTTCTCTGTTGATCCAGAACAAGATCCAGGAACTTTACTATCATACGTCATCAAACCTTACCTAGCGCTATCCTGTCAGCCGTGGCTTCTCTGTTGATCCAGAACAAGACCAAGGAACTTTACTATCATACGTCATCAAACCTTACCTAGCGTTATCCTGTCAGCCGTGGCTTCTCTGTTGATCCAGAACGAGACCCAGGAACTTTACTATCATACGTCATCAAACCTTACCTAGCGCTATCCTGTCAGCCGTGGTTTCTCTGTTGATCCAGAACGAGACCCAGGAACTTTACTATCATACGTCATCAAACCTTACCTAGCGCTATCCTGTCAGCTGTCGCTTCTCTGTTGATCCAGAACGAGACCCAGGAAAGAACCACCAACAAGCAGCATGGGAGGTACAGGTTGATGAGGAAGTAGCCAGTGTGTCTGCTCAGCTTGAACGTCACACTCAAGACAGAGTGCAAAGCTAGTGATTGGAGGAGGGGAGTGACAAGAACCGTTATGTAGTGGTTTAAAGATATAGTTAAACTGGTGTTGTCTTATTAATGTCATTGTATGGATTTCATAATAATGATGTCAAATTTTGATTTTTAAAAATGCTGATGCCAAAAATTGATGTTACATTAACCTCTTAGGGCGCAGCGGTCCAAATATGAGACATCACATACTTAGTCGTTCCTTCTCTACCTAAGGGTGTAGAGATTTTTCAGAGAAAGACGGAGAGAGCGCCATAATATCATTTCCGCTGTCTTCTTCCTGGCATGGTTCAATCTAATCCTCGTCCATCACAGACTGTCTAATCTCCTTCCAGCGAACTCGGGGTCGTTCTGGAGGTCTGGATCCCGGGCACGTGATTTCCCTTATTCTTCCGATCTTCTCCCATTCTGCAGACATGGCCAAACCATCTTAACTGGGACTGTACCACTCGAGTTTGCAGGTGCTGGGTTTTGAGGCCATGACGTATCGTCTGGTTGCGGACCTTGCCTCTTCTTGTTACTTCAGCTACGGAGCTGGCCTTTATGGATTGTAATCATTGTCCACGACTCGCATCCATAAGTCAAGACTGGAACATAGGTGGAACGGCATACAACCATCTTCGCTTTCTTGCCAATTTCCCTTTTCTTGAGAAATCTTTGATTAATGGCCAGAAAAAGTCTGGCCAGTTCTTCTTTGATACTTCCTTTGCAGTCTATGACAGCTCCAGGGTATTTAAAGTTGTTGACTTGCTCCAGGACCTGTTCTTCCAGCATAATCTGATGCATTTTCCCCGCTCCATCACAAACAAGTATGATAATGTTATAATAAATTACATATTAATGTCAATTGGGTAAATCACGATAACGATAAAGGATACATTTCAACCACATAACCATAACCCAAGACACCAACGTCCTTTTCAGGACGCCACTACTCGAGATAAGATCGCGTTATCGTCAAAATGCCCAGACATAGGCCACACGCTAAAAAGAGGAAGGTCTACACCAGCCCACCAGCGCAGAACAGCCAGGATAATCGCAATATCACAATCAACAATGACAGACAGCCAGAGAGCAAGACTGCCCCAAGTATTCGTGCCGGGACCGGCCCTTCTATAACTCCGGACACGACGGAGTTAGCTGTGACATGCGTCGACCCGACTGAGAGTCTGAGTGGCCTGACCCCTTGCCTAGATAAAGAAGACCCAGAACATAAAGAAATATGGAGAGCGTTACGACAGCTGGAGAAAAGAAAACAAGCGCTTCTATCCAGGCTGCACCCACCACACGTACCAGACTCGTCAGCAGAAACCCGGTCTATGACAGAGAAGCCGCACGATGCCGAGATGACAGCCGACCCACCTGCAAGCACTATGAAGGAAGTGATAGAGGCAGATCCTCAACACAGACAGGTACAAGAGGAAGATGTCGCAGAGACCATTTTAGATGCACTTCGAAGACTTGAAGACGGAGACGAGTCCCTTAGGCTCGCTCTTCAAGAAGCAACAGTAGAAGTAGCTCCAGACGTGCTGGACATCGAAACCACTGAGAAGCAAGCTACCATTCCTGATCCTGAGGAAAAAACAGCTGACAACTCAAAGGCTCAGACGCAAGATATCACACCGAATAACCAAGAACAAGATTCGAACCAAGCCTGTAGAAGGAAACAAAGACCAAACACTAAAAATACAAGCAACTCAGAAACGATACAGGAGAGGATTGTTAAGATCACCCAGACGTCAGGAAGTGAGGTCTCACTCAGGGCCCTACCCGACAACAAAGTGATCAACATCCTCGAGGTGATAACTGGACGGAGAGGTATCGCCAAAGTAGGGAGGCACGAAAAGGGAGTAGTGCTTTCTCTCAACAACACAGACAAAACAACCTCGCTGATGATCGAACTGGAATCCGGTCCAAAGGAAATCCAGTTGCCCCACCAAATAAAAGTGGTGGTGGAAAAGTACAAGACAACAAAGAAGTTGGTCATCAGAGGGGTGGATACCAGATGTTCCGAAGGCGAGGTCCACAGACGCCTTCAAGCTGAAAACACAAATCTTAAAATCACGCAGGTCGAAAGGCTAAAAACCTGGGCCAAGAAAGATACCAATCTGATGATAGTCACGGTAGAAGGATCGACAAGACCCGAGAGACTGACGCTCGAAACCACAACCAAAAAGACAGAAGCCTATATCCCTCCGGTGATGCAGTGCTCCAACTGCCAGCAGTTCTCGCACACAAAAAAGACGTGCAGGAGAGATGCAGTTTGCCGGTATTGTGCGGGTAGTCACCAATATGGCGACTGCCCCAGGGCAAAGGAGGACCGCAACTACAAAGAAACTAACGAAAACCGTATCTGTGCAAACTGCCACGGAAACCACGGGGCAAGGTACAGAGGATGCCCTGTGTTCCAGGAAACTAAGAGCATCTTGAAGGAGGCCGTGTCTAAAAACATACCCTTCAAAGAGGCCAAACACAGAGTGAATGCGGATGCTACAGAAAAACAGCGCACGATTGACAGAAGACAGCTACACAAGCTGACCGCTGAAATCAACGAAATGAAAAGGAAACAGCAGAACGAAAGCAGAAACAAGCAGGATCCCGTAGACGACAAGGACAGCGGTGAAGACATAATAGATATGCAGAGCGCCAGAGAAATGTTACAGAGCGCCCAGGCAATGCTACAGGAAACAAAATCCATCAAACACGAGATAGAAGTTGACATCGCCAAACTCACAGAGCTAAAGGCAGAGAACGAACAAATACTCAAAAGAATTGAAACAACCATCAAACACGAGATAGAAGTTGACATCGCCAAACTCACAGAGCTAAAGGCAGAGAACGAACAAATACTCAAAAGAATTGAATCAGAGAAAAGGATCGTTGAGGATATCCTTACAAAAACTAGAGAACAAAACAAAGAAACGAAAGACAAAATGAAAATCGACATCGTACAGCAAATGTTACTCAATCAAGAAAGAGCATTAGCAGCCAGAAACGCTAGAACAGCTACTACCAACGATAATTGAAAAAGCACTGTCACAGATACAGGAGAGCAAGAAGACAAAAGCAACAGAAACTAGTAGCGTAGAAACACACAAAACTAAACGAGCCAGATAGTTGAGGCAGGACATAAAAAACACCATGAGAGCGACACGGCACCACAAACGGACAAAGAGGAATCCAGACAGCCAGCAAGTGGTCCTTTTCAGGACCAGTCACCTCCAGGACTACGAACGAGATACCAGTGAAGACGATAACACCCTATATACCCCAATTATAAACAAATTTCAGGTTGAACAGGGTATCACAGCAACATAGTAGAAGAAAACAACAACAACAACATTGGGTAAAACAAGAGCGATTTCTTAAGTAAATGACGGCTTTCAAGTTGATTTAAAAGGTCACATTTCAAAACACGTATACAGACTTAGAAACATGAGTCAAGTATAACATTTAGTGGTCAGCTGTAGAAGCTCTTGGATGTGACGAAGTGGACGACCTCTTCACGATCTTTGTTTCACCCCGACAGGATCAGAGAAATATTTTGTACTGATTTTTATTTGTGTACTTTTAAAAGTTCAAATTTCTTCTCATTATCGGCTAAGGAGCAAGAAGTTTGTATGTTCAAACATTTGTGACACTCCTTGCAGATAATGTTTATCCAAGCCTGCGAGAAGCAACTAGAGAAGATGTCGTCGGCGTGTTTAGATTGAACCGCTGATAAGACGACTCGTTTGGTAACCCAGATGGGCAGACACGGAGTTTTTGCATACTCATACGACAGATAACAAGATTACTGTCTGTGTGAAACATGTGGGCAGACAAGTGTGAAATAATCGCTTCCGGGCGACTTGTTATAACAACATTACTTTCTAATAAAGTAATAAGTATTACAGCTTACCCATGTTGTATGTGTGTCTACCGATCTGCCTGTGAGTGTGTATGCAAGGCATCAGATGTCCATATATGGTAATACGTGACCTTTGCAGACACGCGCCTTATTTAACGTGAGACTATTTTGAAAATATCACACCCTATCTGCATGATTTGAAATGATTGAGTCTTTCTGATTAGATTCATAACAACAATGCGTGGGAAGATAGGAATATAGTCTGACGATTTCGCAGTTTTATTTAAATGTGAATTTCACACTCGCCAAGACAACATCAGACCTCACCAGAGTGAAGACAAGATTCATAATTCCTTTTTTTAACCGGACCTTTTATTGGAGAACCAAATAAAACTTACAAAGCACAGGAAATCTCTACATTTTAATAAGGAACACCGGGACTAGGAAACTGAAGACACACACGGAGTCAGAGAGGGAATCTATTGTCATCTGAGCAACAAGTCTATAGCCAGGATTGGCGTAAGTTGTGATTTACATTTCATATTTTGTTACTAACACACACACACACACACACACACACACACACACACACACACACACACACACATATATATATATATATATATATATATATATATATATATATATATATATATATATATATATATATATATATATATATATATATATATATATATATAGTGAAGTTTAATATGTGAAACTCGCTATTGGATGTCAAAGTCATTTATTTATTAATGTGTGAAATATTAATGTGTGAAAATTGCCGCAGGACGCCCAAGTCATTTGAGGCTGGCAACCTCAGTATCTAGAATGATGATTCATGACCCACCACTGCACGGGCTGGTGATTGCTTTATTGATAGTTTCGTAAAGAGAACTAAAAGCATAAAGTAGTTCCAGGTTCCCTAAGGAGCAGGGAGGGAAAGATGAAAGAAATGAGGTACATTCTAAGTATAATACTTACATTTTCAACGCAGTGTAAATGTCCCGATAAACATATTCACTTCAAAATTAATGTTTCAAGCTTTAAACTATGTAAACGTCTATGTGAAAATTTTCATTTTAAAGTAATGAAAGTTTCAAACTTTTCAATCAGTGTGAAACATAAATGAAAACATATTCAATTTTTATTGTGAACACTTTTCAATAGTTATCTACCCTTCCAAGATGGAGGTGAAATTCGTTTCTCACCTTAGACGCCGAAAGAAAAACATCAGGAATGTGTATATTTCGATGGATAATACCATGTTATGTTAAATTATAGAATAAAAGATACACCAGAGTATCTAGTGGTGTAGATATTTTCCTATAACTGACCTCGAAACCCTCGAATCGGTCGGTTGGATCGGAGGGTTGATCAGTGAGTTAACAATTCACTATCGTAAAACAAGCTATTGTTACCGAAACAGAACCAGGCTCGACAGTAAACATGACTCACTCTAATATCTTGGGGGCAAAGGAGATTTTTAAAATTGGATACTGGAATGTAAGAACTATGTATCAAGACGGAAAATTGGAAGAAGTAATTAAAGAAATGGATAATTATAAGTTGGACATATTGGGTGTCAGCGAGTGTAGATGGACGGGGAAGGGCATAAAATATATTTCAGAAGAAAAAAAAGCAAATTATATACTCTGGTAGTAATGATAATCGTCACACAGAGGGAGTAGCCATCTTAATGACGCAGAAAGCAGCAGCATCGCTTATCAGCTGGGTACCTATCAATGAGAGGCTAATATTAGCTAGATTTCAGACACGATTTTTCAAGCTCTCAATTGTACAATGTTATGCACCAACTAACGACGCTCTTGATACCACAAAAGATGACTTCTATGAAGCACTTCTAAGTACCATCAACACAATACCCAAGCATGACATAATAGCAGTCATGGGTGATTTTAACGCCAAAGTAGGTGACAACAACGATGGAGTACAAAGATATCTCGGTACTCATGGCATAGGCTGTATGAATCAAAATGGCGAAAGACTTCTAGAACTTTGTGAAATATCAAACCTCGTTGTGGCAGACACCATCTTTCCACATAAGAATATCCACAAGATAACATGGAATTCACCTGATGGCAGAACTAAGAACCAGATAGATCACTTCTGCATAAGCGCTAAATTTCGCTCATCAGTTCAAGACGTCAGAGCATACAGAGGTGCAGAGATCGGAAGTGATCATAACCTCTGCATAGCTAAACTGAGAATTAAACTGAAGAAGTTATACCAACCGAATAAAAATAGAAGAATAGATGTACACAGACTGCAATCAAATGATATAAAGGAGGAATATAATGTCAAGATGAACAACTATTTCGATGCTTTAGGCAAAATTGACAACGATATCACCACCAAGACAATCGATACTAAATGGGAACAACTGAGAACAGCAATGACAGAAGCAGCAGTAGCGACCACCGGATACCTAGTACATAAAAAGAAAAAAATGGATGAGAGAAGATACTTGGGATAAAATACAAGAAAGGAAAACAGCAAAACTTAAACTACTAGCGGCAAGTACACATAATGCAGTTGAATCTTGCAAACTAACTTATAACTTGTTAAATAAAGAAGTGAAGACAAAAACTCGAAGAGATAAAAGACATTTCATCAATGAACTGGCCGTAGAAGCTGAAAATGCTGCAAGAACTGGTAATAGTAGGTGCCTTTATCAAATTACAAAACAACTATGTCACCAGCCTACTGCTATGGAAACACCTGTTAAAGGTAAATTAGGGAATTCAATACCAACAGAAAAAGAACAAATGAAGAGATGGGCTGAGCACTTCATGGAGGTGCTAAACAGACCACCACCAACAGTAACACCTGATTTTAATAATGAAACACCCACAACCACCTTGCCAATAACTTGCGATGAATTCACGCTGGACGAGATCAAACAAGCCGTTAAAAGATTAAAAAATTTTAAAGCTGCTGGAGTTGACGAAATTTCAGGGGAAATGATTAAAGCAGTTAATGACAACAACCTCTTGAGAATTTTAGATATTATAAATGAAGTATGGAGAGAAGAACAACCACCACAACAATGGAAAGACAGTATTATTGTAAAGTTACCGAAGAAAGGTGATCTATCAGACTGTAATAACTGGCGTGGTATATCTCTATTATCAGTACCTGGAAAATTATTATGTTGCATGATGTTAGAAAGACTTAAATTGCATGCTGACGAAAAGATCAGAGAAGAACAAGCGGGTTTCAGGCCGAAACGATCATGTATTGATCAAATATTCACACTAAGAACAATTATAGAAGAATCAGTGGAAAGGCAATCGCCACTTATTATCACCTTCGTCGATTTTCAAAAAGCCTTTGATAGTCTACACCGCCCATCATTGTGGAAGATACTTACAATCTATGGTTTTCCAACAAAATATGTGAATATAATCAAAGCGCTATATGACAATGCAAGATGTTGTGTTAGAACAAATAAAGGAAATACAGAATGGTTTACAGTAGAAACAGGGGTGAAACAAGGCTGTATTATGTCACCACTACTTTTTGGAATAGCTATTGATTGGGTTATGAGAAACTATACCCACAATGAACAATTGGGTATAAAATGGACAAATGGAAAATTCCTGGGGGACCTGGATTTCGCAGATGATGTAGCATTCTTAAGTTCAACACCAAGACAATCCCAAGAAGCAATAAATAATTTGTGTCATCTCTCGGTTAGAATAGGTCTCCAAATAAATGCCTCTAAAACTAAAGCTATGAACTTTTCTAACGAGACCTTTGATATCATCTTGAACGGGGAAAAACTACAGAAAATTGAAAGTTTCAATTATTTAGGCAGTAAAATGACTCAGGATGGTGACACAACAAGAGAAATCCATACTAGAATTGCTTTGGCAGCTAGCGCCTTCAATAGATTATCTAACATTTGGAAATTACGATCATTGAATATACATACCAAGCTTCGTCTGTTTAATTCAAATGTTATCTCAGTGTTAACATACGGCTGTGAGAGTTGGAAAATAACAAAATCATTGGAGAACAAGCTGAATACATTCGAGAACAAATGTCTTAGAAAACTCATGAACATCAGTTGGAAAGAATTCAAGACTAATCGACAAATAAGAGAAGACTCTAGGCAGAAATATGTCTCCGACTATATAAGGAAAAGACGATGGTCATATGTCGGTCATGTCCTACGAATGCAAAACAACAGAATACCACTACAGGCGCTCACTTGGGTTCCTGAGGGTAAGAGGAAAAAAGGAAGACCAAAAGAAACACTCAGAAGAACAATAATAAGAGAAGGAAGAACGTTGGGCCTAAATAATGTGCAAGAGCTAAGAGGAGTGGCGTCACAACGAACAACCTGGAGAGCACTGGTTTCTGCCTTATGCGCCGTGTTTGGTGCTTAAAGAATTTATTATTTTATTATTATTTCAATAAGTGGAGATTTATATGTAAACAGACTCTATCTGTATTGTTAACGTTTTCATTTAAATATATAGTAACTATGAAAGCTATTCTATTTAAATGAAAGGAAGTTTTATCCCGAGGGATTAAATTTAATTCTCATCGAGGGTAAAGTCTGAGTAATTGGGATGGTGGTATAGGAAGATAGGAACCCATAACTATGGGGCGGAAAACGCCGTACTCAGAAGAGCGTTTCGTTCTATTCTTTTACCATAGTTATTGGTGGTACCAGCAGAAAGTACTATCTCTGGAACAAGAAGGAACCGTGGCCTAAGCTTTAAGACGAAGGATGCACGTGGTAGACTCCCCTTGACGTTTCTTTGAAACGAGCTACCCCCGACAACCTTGATAAGAGACGAGCGCGAGCAGAGTGAAAAGAACCAACCCTTGAACCTCTTGTAACATCTCACATTCCATAAAGACTATGATGATTACTTTCTTGATCCATAACTATTCAAATTATTTTCCAACTGTTAAAACCTAAAGTGATTATTAAATTTTGTCATCGGCAAAATCCAGATCATCCAACTGCTTAGTCAGAGTCCACTGGATTCCATTTCTGTTGTGTGTTGTTGATGTTATCATAATCCAGTCTATTGCTAATAAGAAAAGACATGGAGACAAGAGGCATCCCTGTCGCACTCCTGTTCTTATCCCAAATGGTTCTGTAAGCTGTCCTTCATGAAGAACTCTGCATGTCATGTCTTCATATGTTTTCTTTATTAAATTAATGATCTTCAGGGGAACTCCATAATGCCTCATCAATTTCCAAAGTGATTCTCTGTCTACACTGTCAAATGCCTTTTCGTAGTCCACAAATCCAATTTATAATGGTGAATTCCATACCAGACTTTGTTCAACTATTATTCTCAAAGTGGCTATCTGGTCTGTACAGGATCTGTTTTGTCGAAAACCTGCTTGTTCATCTCTCAGTTTCTTGTCTATGGACTCTTTTAATCTCTCAAGGATAATCTTGTTTAATACTTTTCCTGGCACTGATAGTAACATTATTCCTCTATAATTTGTGCACTCTTGTAAATTTCCCTTCTTAGGCAACTTAACCAGATATCCTTCCTTCCATTCTGCTGGTATCTCTTTCTTGTCCCAAACTTTACCAAGTAATATATATAATATCTCTGTAGCCGAGTTTTCCAACTGTTAAAACCTAAAGTGATTATTAAATTTTGTTATTTGTATTGTTACAAATTTAACTTCGATTTAATCATTTTAAACTTACCGCATGTTTGTCTCAGTCAAATTACTACACACACTCTAAACAGAGCTATACTAAAATAATAGAATTCCACTGAGTAAATCAGGGGTGAGGGCTTAAACGAGCTGAAAGTAATAAGTGCTTAAATCCTTCACAAAAGCGTCGGCAGATTACAGAATTAACGTGCTCATCAACAGCAGCATTGTTTTCGCTTATCTGAATATCTTGTGAAGACTCCCATGTGATAGAAGCTTTACTACTCTTCTATCTACATTTCTGCCAAGAGTAATCTTGTGTAAAGATAGACTCCATTGAAGCCTATAATAGATACTCTTGAGTTTTGGCAACTGTTGGACCACTACTGCAAAGCTGGGGAGGCAATACCGTCACATTAAAAATTAAGGAGTTTCGATATTACTATCATGATTAAGTTGTCAGGATAAAGGTATAGGTAGTCCTGTAGTATAAACTATCCTAGGGGAGTGAAGTGTTAGAGACTTCATTAAATTTAAATGCGCCATTGTAAACAGAAAATAGCATAATGAATTATCAGAATGACATGTCCAATATAGATACCGTATAACCTCATAAAATGCACAATAAAGTGTACTGGTAATTGTCCAAATGGGCTAATCATCTGTTTGTCAAACATTTTGATTGCATGTTTTGCCCAGGCGCTTTGTGCTGTTTGGGTCACCTCTACACCCTGTTTACGGGGTAGAAGAGGTTCCGATTAAGAAAGAAAGGTAATTGTCCAATGTAAAATTAAATCAGTGACACAGTAAAGGCTCGTGTCAACTAGGCACCATCTATTTATTTACTGTTTACAGGCCTCGGGTCATGCACACAATCACTGTAGGCAGACGCTGGAACTGGGTTGGCCATGTCCTCAGAAGTGACCCTGACGCCATCACCAGAAATGCTATGATATGGACCCCAGAATGACGGCGAAAGAGAGGCAGACCAAAGACAACCTGGCGGAGAACAGAGGAGGCTGAGATGTAAAGCATGAATCAGAGTTGGGGGACGGTACGAAGGGTGGCCACCGATCGAGCAAAATGGGGACAGTTTGTTGCTGCCTGTCGTGAAACATTCTAAATCCACATATATAAATTATCAGGTAAATGTAAAGCCTAACGCATTAATTCAATAAAAGGGAAAGAAGAATGGTAAAGAACAGTGCTGTCACAATGACTGTACTCGAGATCCCCCTTTTTCTGTTTCGTCTGCATATTCTCACGCTTTCACGTTTACTAGTAAAGCCTACTGCATCAATACACGCGTTTCCACAACACAATAAAACGTGTACTGTATTTCTAAGAAAACCTTGAGATACGCAGGCTGATTAATGACCTAAATTAATACTAGCCTTAATTTCATTTTATACACTACGTTAACATAAACGAAAGGACAGATTAACTTAAGGTAGAGAGAGAGAGAGGGCTGATCGGAGGAACGCCGGCAACACTAACACGCGTCTCGCGATATACAATTAATGCCACCCTCCCCGCGCGAAAGGCATGAAGCACTAACTTTTTTCAAATAGACAGTGATAAAAAACACTACAACTACGAGGGTTAGGTTTAAAAACCTGTTAAATGCTTATAAGGAAACATGACATTATACTGGTTTACGTTTGAAAGCCTGACAGTGCAGCAGACACCCTAAAGTTTGGAAGTGAGGAGGTGGCAACAGCACGACTATCCTAGAAGAAAATACATATTTTGAACGCAGCCACTTAGCTCCCTTAAAACTTATATATTTGGGTTCCTTAGGACTTGCTGACAAAGAATATGTTAAGTGTTACGCAAATAGTCTAGGAATTAACAAATTATAGCCAAAAGAAACTAGTGAGGGTGTCAGACAACACCAAAGAATAATCGCACAGTGGCATGTTTTGAAACCACCATTTTACGGGAAATACGCCACCATGTTAAATCCTATTTGATTGGATAGAAGTAAATGTAAGGCGAAACACGATTAGTCGGACTACAAATACTAATTTTTTGTTGTTAGGGGAAACGGTAGTAGGGGTACTTTTTTTGAAAAGCTGTGTAAACATGGCCCTATTGGCTAGACCCGTTGATATAGTCAATGAGGAGCGTCTGTTCAGTGCCACATTTTGAAATAAACTTACTAAGAAACAGTGCGTTGAGTCCAGTGCATGTTTTTCTAAATAAAAGCCTGGGACAGCGGCAGATTGAAATTGTGCCATATTCATCGCCAGTCAACGTATTTGTGTATTATTTCCATGATTTGTGGGACCGTGGTCATAACGTATTGAGTCAGCACCTGGTCTGAGTTTTGCTGAATCCAGAGGCTGACAGCTTACTCCTTGGTCCAGATAGCGACCAGTGTGGATTCTCAAGTATACGGTGAAGCAGGCGAGCAGAAGAGACTATTTCCTGCCGCCCTCACATGAGATAAGAGTCTGTGGCCAGGGCAGCTCAATTTTATATGTAACCCCTCAAAAATTGACAATATCTTAAATAACGAGGGACAATAAATTGTTTCAAATGACAGGAACTGTGAACTTTTCCCAATACTCTACCCACCATAAGCAAACACTTGAAGTCATGATGACAAACAACAACTTAGCTTGAAAAAGCCAGTATTACCTCATAGTACTACTTCACAACTTACACACATAGGATAATAATAATAAAATATGTCAATACAAAGATCATAGTTATAAATTGTGTACATACAAATTGTAATTACATTGGATTGTGATTCCTGGTTCACTGTGTAGTTGAATCAGGATATCTATTATTGAAAGGAATTAATACATATATTTTTAAACTTTGACACTGGACTCCTTTAAGATAGTCTTATAGAGTGTTATATGTGTGTGAGTGTCTCAGTATTGTGAAGTGTTGTGGAATAAATTGAATTATTTATATGTCTGTTGTTGTTGTGACTTACACTTCATCATTTTCATAACCCTAGACATTCAACGTAGTCATCACAATATTCCAGAATAATTCTGACTGAGGTATAAATGTGGTAGCAAGTAAGGTTATCTGTAAAACACTACACCTATTAGATACAGATACCTTCACAGCTGATCTCAGTCAGTACACCAAGTCCCCTATAAATATTTATATCATCCCACTTTACCACACTGCGCTACAAGACGCCACTAGGCGTGATGGCCACTGACTGCTTTATCAGTCAGGGGCTAAGCATCCAAGAAGGTTTCCCCTCTTTATTTGCTCTTTCTTTCTATATTTCTGTATCGGGAGCCGCGCTGGTGTAATGGTTACCACATTGCGCTGGCGATCAAGTGTTCAAGGTTCAAGCCCGGGCGTGTGCATTTGAAGGTGTGTCATCGACCGGGATTTCGACTGAATAACCTGAACGGCTCCTGAGATAAACCCTCTGTGGATGGGAAGGAGCGAACCTCCTGACCGGGTTGGAAGGAAAGTACACAGTCTCCCCTGCCTCGCAATGACATATCATTGGGCCGAAGGGTTGAAAGCCCAAGTGCTGCTGGTTAAAAAAAAATATATATATATTTCTGTATATATATGTGCTTGTGTGTTTGACTGAAAACTTCCCAAAGCGCTAATAAAACATGATTCCAGTCCGTCACTGACTTATACCATCTGAAAACCAGTTCAGCACACTAAAGCTGGTCTTGTTTCAGAGAAAGCAGAAGATAGATTTACATATTTCCCCGGAACAGATTTGGCAACAAGAGACTATTCTAACTACAGTACTCTTATTCTTGTCGTAGACTGCGAGTTTACCCATCCATTTCTGAGGTCCCTGATTTGTTGACAAGCCGTGAGTACTCATAGACTCATCTAATCACGGATAGCCATCTACTTCATTATATAACATACACATTATGTCTTTCCTCGTTCTCCACTCATGGCCGTCTCTGTCTCCTGTTTGATTACAATTAATTCTTCGTCATCTACATTCTTTCTCCTATAATTCTTCTTCCTGTGTAATTCTTCTACATTACTCCTACATTTCTTCTTTTACAATTCTTCTGCATTTGAAATTATTCATCTTCTACAATTCTTCTTTAAAACTTTTTTCCCCAGTAATTCTAAAATACTCCTACAATACTTCTTCGTCTACACATCTTCTTCTATATTTCTTCTTCAACGTTACTTCTTCCTCGCCGATAGCTCCAGAATTATTCTACAATTATTCTTCTATACTAACTCATCTGCACTTCTTCTACACAAGTTCTTGTACATACTTCAACAGTTCGCCTTAGACAATTGTTTATTTTCCTTCTACAATTTTTCACCCACGGTGCCTATTTTAGGCATTTCTTCTTCTACGTGTCTTTTTCTACACATCGCGTACTACATTTATTCTTCTACAAGTGTTTCTTTCTCGTTCCCTCATCTTCTTTTGTCATTCTTCTTGTTTTACGCTTCTTCTACAACTTTTTATTCTTTTTACAATTCTTCTGGTTTTACACTTCTTCTGGTTTTACACTTCTTCTGGTTTTACACTTCTTCTGGTTTTACACTTCTGGTTTTACACTTCTTCTACAGTTTTTCTCCGTTTACAGTTCTTCTTCTTTTACACTTCAAATCAATACCCTTTAGCTCCATAAGGAGCATAGACCTTCAACAAACACATTTTCACCTCCGTATCCAGTTCTCTTCTCCATGTGTTTTTTTGGTCTACCTCTGCCTCTCTTTCCCTGTTTTTATTTAATTAATGAAAGAAAAAAAATATCCCGTTCAACCTCTGATGGGTTATAATTAGGATATATATTGTTTTCGATTCCAAATAATATGAGCAACTGCCGACATGAGAAAGTGGCATCACATTTGTCAAATCAATGTATATAGGGATAATCACAATTGTGCTTATACGTTAAATAAATAGAAAAAAATAAAAAAAATAAAAACAAACAAACAAAATCAAGAAGAAACTATGAACAAGAATAATATTAAAGTGGAGCGGTGTGGATTCCAGAACAAGGACTGCCTTGTAATGCAATCAACTGGTCTCCTCAATGTGTGTCCTATCCATCGCCAGCATTTTCTTCTCAACTCTTGTTCCACTGGCACTTGTCTGGTTCTTGTCATCAATTCCACATTTGTGACTTTGTCATACCATTTCAGTCCTATTCTACGCAAGCACCCGTTTATAAAAGTCTGTAGCATTTTAGTTGTTATTTTTGTTGCTCTGTATGTTTCAGAGCCATACCCTAAGACTGACTTGACATTTCAGTTGAAGATTCTTATTTTCGTATTGGACTTGATGTTTCTTGTTCTCCAAATGTTTCCCATTGCAATGAAAGCTCCTCTTGCTTTTTGTATTCTTGTTTTGATATCATTGTGTGTTCCTCCAACTCTGTCTATATTACTGCCAAGATACGTGTACGATTCTACATCATTTAGTGGTGTTTCTTCAAGTTCAACCTTGTTATCGTTTCTTGCATTTATTCTTATAATCTTTGTACTTTCCCCGTGTATTTCCAGGCCCACTTGTTGTGACCTTGTTACCAACAGATTACTGGTGACAATGTATATATTTATTATAATATTTATCTGTCGGAGGGAAGGTATTTGTTTTTAGAATCAGGATGCTTTCCTGGCCAAAGATATATCACCCATGATTGATTGATACGTTTGTTATATGGGTTATCTCCCCTGGAGATCGAATTTGGCGTATGAATCTGGATTTCGTTAGTCTGTGCCTTGGTGGGCCAGAAAACAGATTGTTCTTGCTTAGGTTTATACAGGAATGTTTATGGTCCGAGTCTATGTTTACTCTGTGTCTATTTCAGACGATTCGGTCTTATGTCGTGATATCTTGGTATGTCTAAGTGGAACTATTTTTCCTTGTACTGAACTTTGGGGTCAGGGAGTTTCTGCGCGTGCCGAGAAAAAAAAGAGGGTTTTCCGTGATGGTGGAATGCCTGGCGAAAGCCATGTCGAAGCCGAGTCCTCAGTCTGTTGATCTCTGTGAATTGTTATGGGGAAGAAGATGATTTCTGATATGTTTATTAAGTCTACTAGTCCCCAGTGTTTATTCTATAACGCCAGGAGAGGGGCGTATGTGTTCTGCTAGTGTATTTCCCATGCCCAGGTAAAAGAACATTTTGCTGAACTTTTTCGTCCTAGGCTTAGCTGGGCAGACGGCTACATTATGATTATATATATATAAATATGTCCGGATGACATGTTACCTAGCAGCACTGAATATGATTGTATGCAGCAGTGATAATGAAAGAATATGCTGATTCTTGTAGAAACATTTGTGTTTATGAACAAACCTTCTAATGAAGATTTGCTATACATCCGTATAGTGAGCGATGCTCAAGAGGGAACCAGAAGCCATTTTGGATCCTAATTTTTTGTCGATCATCAATCAGAGAACGGGGATGCTCCTTATTATCAAGTGATGATTAAGAGATCACAGTTATAAAGAAAACCCAATACTGGTGGGTTAACATTGTCTTTAGATAGATTTGCTGAACTTTACCTAAAGGAATCTTCGCTAGAAAAGAGGTTCTGTCTAGGAGTCATGCTTGAACAGTATTTATTAACTGACACGCTCGGTCAGTAAGGCCTGATGATTATATTGATAAACAGTGGAAATCTAAGTGCTTGTCTACAGATGTTCCGTTGTAATGTTCTTCAACATGAATGCTAACTTAAGATGGTAGACCATTGATCAACGATATGCTATTTATGTCGACCTGTGTTCCTGTAACTATACACGTACTGTCTAAGTGTGTGCGTCCTATTAAACAGTATGAAACGACCACAGTAGTCCAGCCATCCTTGACTTCCACCTGTGATTGGAGTGAGTGTCCTGTGCACCTGTCGAACTGTCATCCATTCGCGTTTGTCATTATTGATGTTTACACTCACTCATTGCATCAGAATATACGCACCTAACAGTACACCTTGTCAGGGCCCCAACAGTCGATAACCTGACCCATTTACAGAACATTGTGATTGGACGAGCTATATCACAAAAATCAGTCCATATCAATCTGGTGCAAGAAACAAGCTTTATCAATGTGGTAGGCCAGCTTTCTGGGTCAATCTGCACAGTGGACATTTTGAGAAGTCAGCTACTGAGACCAGACCGTTTCCTGTGGCCTGATACGACACACCAGCAGTACAACTCTACAGTCGATGTCAGCATGACCTGCCCTATCGATCGTATGCAGTAAATAGGTCAGCGCTCGTTGAACAGACGGTGTTTACATAAAACAGACAGCATTACACATCAGTGTTGGAGCGTATATTTGACTGTGTTTGCGAAATGTACAGTGCAACTGAAGCGAGAAGTCCTACTTGTGATTCTTAGGAACTGTAAACGGTGGATTTTCCTGCACTGCCATAGTTTGTGTTGAACTTTAATAATTTAGGCCAGAATTAATTGTTTATTAAAGTACCATAATACAGTACCATTATAACTGAGCCTTCTATCTGCAACACATTCTATCTGCAACACATTTCATTATATTATATGTATTTATGCTATATGTATATTTATGTTTACATGTTTATATGTGATATTTGTGTATATTTCTGTGGGCGGTTGGTGAGGTGACTAATATAGGGGATACCAAGTCATATAGGTCCTATATTAGTGTTCTGTAGGGAGCAATTTTCTTAATTGAAAATTTGCACGCAACATCTGTTGCTATTTTTGTTAGCTGTGATGATTTGTCCCATCGTTGTTTTCGTAATATTTTTTCTGTTCTTCAGTTTTGTTTTGGATTTGTTTGTATTTGTAGGTCTACCCTTTCCTAAAATTTAGTTCTATACACATTTATATTTATACACTGTGACGTCATTTGTGTTGTTTATTTCATCGCGGTTATCATCATAGGTTCTGTGATTATTTTCTTCGGTTTTCTATTTAATTTAGTTGATTTCTGCGAATGTTTTCATGTTGTCTTTTATAATTGTTTTGTTGTGTTCTTGATCGACATACACTATATGAAACATATTTGATCATACACTACTAGCTGTGTAGTGAACTTATGAGAAATAATCAACTGATGATTAATTACTGTTATTAGAGGTACACAGTTGATTATACAAGACCTTATTTAAAGGCTTGTTTCCCACAGAGATTGTGATAAAGGGAGCTGGTTATTCAAGCTATTAAGAGCTTGTTTCCATTTATTTGGAGATAGATTTCATTATTGCTATTTCATGTATCTAGTCACATATTGGTATACATTATGTCGACTTTAGATTACTTCATTGAGGTAGGGAAATCCCTAGGCAAGACTGGTGATAAGTTAGAGGAGTATGCTACCAGTCAATATGAAAAAGCAAAAAAATTTGAAATTGATAAACTGAAGGCTGAGGAGAAAAAACAAAAAGCCGAGGAGAAAAGAATGGAATTAGAATTTGAGCAAAAGAAATTGCAGATGCAAGTAGACGAAAGGAGATTCCAAATGGAAATGGAAAAACAAAATAGAGAAGCTGAGGCTGAACAAAAGAGATTAGACAAAGAAGCTGAACAAAAGAGATTAGACAGAGAAGCTGAGGCTGAACAAAAGAGATTAGACAAAGAAGCTGAACAAAAGAGATTGGACAGAGAAGCTGAGGCTGAACAAAAGAGATTAGACAGAGAAGCTGAAGCAGAGGAGAGAAAGGCAAAAAGAGAACATGAGGAAAAACTGTTAGCATTTGAGTTAGAAAAATTGAAATTGACAAATATGAGTAATGTTAATCAGTCCTCTAGTGGTAATGGTAAACCCTTTACTTACAAGGTTAAGGTACCAGCGTTCAATCCTTCCAGTGATGACATAACATTCTGGCTGGATAGATTTGAACGCTCTTGTCGAGCTCATAATGTGGATAAATCACAATATGCTAACCAGTTATCAGAAAATTTGAAAGGTGATTCTCTGACTAGTTTAAGTTTGGTTGATGAGACTGACAAGGATAATTATGATGTTATTAGGGCAGCTTTATTGAGAAAATATCAATTAACAGAGGAAGGTTACCGTATTTTGTTTAAGAAAATGGTACCTGAATCAGGGGTAGAATTCTCAGAATTCATTGCAAGGACACGTCTTACATTTAATCGTTGGATTGAGCTGTCCAAAACAGAAAAGACATATGAAGCCCTTATGGACTTGTTGCTCAGGGACAAGATTATGTCAAGTGTAAATAAACCATTCCTTGAATTCCTACATGAGCGTAAACCCAAGACACTAAAAGAAATGGAACAATATTGTACCCAATACGTCACGGCACATCCGGACGTAGCTTTTAGCAATGCTAAGGTTAAGGAAAGTATGCCAGTTGCTTCAGCAACACCATACAACCCTAATTATTCACACAAATTTCAGGGACCACAAAACAGGTTTGATAAAAAGGGTAACCATAATAGTTATCAAAACCAAGGTAACCAATCATTTCAGGGTTCTTCTGCGAAGTACTGGAGACGAGCCGACAGCCCTCGATTCAGGGGTGGTCATAATTATAGGAATTTCCGCAGAGGAAGTCATTATAGAAACTATCCAAGTCATCCATCATGGAGACAACAAGATCATAATTATAGAGATACTCATTATAATGAATATGATAATGGTAACCATGAGAACTATGACTCAAACCCAAATAGGGGTTACAATAGAGGCAACAATAATGATTACAGAGACAATAATAATCGAGGTAGATCACAATACAAAAAACATAAATCACATTATCAGGCAAACTCTGCACAGCAAGAGTGACATGAAGCCTATAAACAGACTAAAGATAATAATGACGCTAATAATATGGCATGTTCCGCTTTTGATTTTGGGAGAGCATCTCAGTGCCCCCAATGCAAAACATTATTTGAACCAACTACGGTGTCTACTTTAAGTTGTGGCCATCCTCTTCCCGCTCTTCCTGCGTCAGTCGCGCATGATGGAAGAGGTTCTCTTGTCTTACATAAAGGTTTAGTAAATGACAATCCAGTCTCAGTTCTTTTTTATTCTGGATGCACCACAATTGGTGTTAGGCAGTCACTTGTAGATCCTTCTCGTGCCACTGGAAAAGTAGTCAAATGTGTAACATTTGGCGGCACCTTAGAGAAATACTCTACTGCTATCATTAGGATTGCTACTCCTTTCTTTACAGGAGATGTACACGCATGTCTTCTGCCGAATCCGATCGCTGATCTTATCAAAGAATGCACTCCACAACAAATTTCCGTTTGGGAAAAACAAAATATGCAAACTGCTAATGCTGTAGTCACTAGAGCTCAAGCTCTTAATATGCCTCAAACTTCATCTACTGAAGATAATGAAGTGCATAACCAAGATGATCCCTTGGTAATTTCTCGTGACTCGTTTATAAAACAGCAAGAAGATGATCCGACTCTAAAGAAATTCTTCACTCTTGCAACAAAAGGTGATCCGAATAAAGATACAAAGCGTAAATCTTGGATTACAATGAAGAATGGTGTACTTGTACGTATGGTGCAAGACTCCGCTAAGTCAAGTCATTCTCAGATTCATGTGCCCAAGAATTTGAGAGTTAAAATTTTGCAGCACGCTCACGACTCTCAGTGTGCTGGACATATGGGTTTTTCCCGTACAAAGTCAAGAGTTCTTGCGGCTTTCTTTTGGCCTTTTGTGAACAAAGACATACGGATTTATTGTCGATCTTGTAAAGTATGTCAAGAGGTCAAATCCAAAGGTCCACGCCATGCTGCACCTATTCAGGCTGCAGACATTCCTATTCGACTATTTCAGAAAATGGCGATAGACATCATTGGTCCATTTAAGATCAAATCTGCTAGAGGACATCAGTTTATCTTGACGTGTGTTGATATGTGCACACGTTGGCCAGAGGCTATTCCTCTGAAGAGCATTACTACTGCTGACATTGCAGATGCTCTTTGGCTTATATTTTCTCGTCTGGGATTCCCCGGAGAAATATTATCAGACCATGGCACCCAACTAATATCGGATACCATGTCTCAAGTAATGTCTACTCTGCAGATAGAGAGATCTTTTAGTAGTATCTATCATCCTATGTCCAATGGGATGGTCGAACGGCTAAATAGAACACTCACAAACTTATTAGGGAAGATAACTGAGGATCATCCTCAAGATTGGGACAGGGTTTTACCCGCGGCCCTCTTCGCTTACAGAGAGGTCCCCAATGAACATACAGGATTTTCTCCCTATGAACTTATCTTTGGCGCGCGACCGCGCGGCCCTATGTCTTTGCTTCATGATCTCATAACCGCTGATACTATTACCGATGACACGAAATCTTCTTACGAATATGTCATCGCGCTGAGACAAAAGATTATCGAAGCATGCAAATTGGCAACTTCTTCTTCTGAATTTGCTAAACAGAAGGCAAGACAATTTGCCAATAAGAAAAGAACCTTACGACAACTTTGTCCTGGTGACAAAGCATTTGTTTTGCTACCTTGTAGGGAAAACAGACTTCTTATTTCTTGGAAAGGTCCGTACGATATAATCTCGAAAATTTCCGATGTTGACTACATTGTCGATATTGATGGAAAGCATAAAACCTTCCACATCAATATGCTTACGGAATTCCATGAACGTCCGGATTATTTACAGCCTATTTTCCAGGCAACGGACGATTCACCAGTCCAACATGGTCATTACTCATCACTGTCCGTAATACAGGATGAGGAAACAAGTTTTTCGGATGTTAATCTTCCGCTTCCGATGATTCCACTTCATTCTAGTGAATCATGGAAAAATGTTACTGTCTCTCCTGATTTATCGCTAGGAGAACAGCGACAAGTTTCGGCTATGTTGCAAACATTTCAGGATGTCCTTACTGACATCCCTGGACAAACTCATGTCATTGAACATGACATTATTCTAACTGACCATAATCCTATTAGGGTCAGACCTTATCCTATCCCTATAAATTTTCAAGCACAGGTTGAGAAAGAGTTGGATGAGATGATAGATTTAAAAATAATTGAACCATCCACTTCTGCATATTCTTCGCCGATGGTTATTGTTCGAAAAAAAGACAATAACATACGTCTTTGCGTTGACTATCGCAAATTGAATCAAGTTACGAAGTTTGATGCTGAACCTATGCCTTTACTAGAAGAGTTACTTACTAAGCTTTCTAAATCTCATTTTTTCACTAAACTAGATTTGTCTAAAGGATATTGGCAAGTTCCTTTATCTGAACGCGCCAAACCAATTACGGCTTTTTCTACACCTAGAGGCCTTTTTCAATGGAATTTCATGCCTTTCGGCCTTATGAACGCACCAGCTACATTCGTACGCATGATACGTCGAATCCTATCTTATCGGACAGATGTCATCGCGTACCTAGACGACATCTGTCTTTTCAGCGATACTTGGGAAGATCACTATTCGGGGTTTGTTGAATTACTGTCTACTCTACGCGAGTATAACCTGACAGCGAAACCCTCTAAAGCCTGCATTGGTTTTAACGAAATTTCTTTCCTAGGCCATCGAGTGGGACATGGTTTCCTAAAGACAGAGGACCATAATATCACTAAGATACTTAACATCTCTATTCCTAATACTAAAAAGCAAGTGCGAAGTCTCTTAGGTCTTATTCAATTTTATGGAAGATTCATTCCGAATCTATCCTCTATCACGGCACCTCTTTCTACATTACTAAAGAAAGGGTCGCCTAATTTGGTCCACTGGTCACAGGAATGCCAATCCTCTTTGGATAAGATTAAAAATTTGTTTTCAACACCACCTATTTTAGTGTTACCTACTACAGATAAGACATTTTTTCTTCATAGTGACGCTTCATCCAGTGATGGCAGACATTTTGTCTAGATGCCCACATGATTCCACCTAACTGTTGGGTCTTGGACTTCTTAACACATCTAACTCTACAACAGTTTTTCTTTTCTATATCAAGATAGATACACATTGTAATTTGTAATATAGTGATTGTATCACTACTATCACTACGTTCATTAATATATATTCATGCTACTCTTTAATGATTTTTCGTCTTTGTCAATCATGAACTTATAGTGCTTAAATATGAAATTGTAATATGAAATTGTTATATGCATTGTGTCATTGCCAGCATTGTAGTATACGTTGGTGGCACCTCCCTGGAAACATTTATGCTTAAGAGAAATGCTTTCTCTGAGATAGTGAGATGTATTCTCACAAGTCAATCTATGCTTCGACTTTACATTAATTTGAAATTATAAATTGCTCTTATTTGTCATCTGCGCATTATTCGTGCGTGGTGAGCCTATTGTATGTTGCTCTCGGATTAAAAAAAAATAAATTTCATTTTTTTCCCCGGGGGTTGCGGTAGTCTGTTACCAACAGATTACTGGGGACAATGTATATATTTATTATAATATTTATCTGTCGGAGGGAAGGTATTTGTTTTTAGAATCAGGATGCTTTCCTGGCCAAAGATATATCACCCATGATTGATTGATACGTTTGTTATATGGGTTATCTCCCCTGGAGATCGAATTTGGCGTATGAATCTGGATTTCGTTAGTCTGTGCCTTGTTGGGCCAGAAAACAGATTGTTCTTGCTTAGGTTTATACATGAATGTTTATGGTCCGAGTCTATGTTTACTCTGTGTCTATTTCAGACGATTCGGTCTTATGTCGTGATATCTTGGTATGTCTAAGTGGAACTATTTTTCCTTGTACTGAACTTTGGGGTCAGGAAGTTTCTGCGCATGCCGAGAAAAAAAAGAGGATCTTCCGTGATGGTGGAATGCCTGGCGAAAGCCATGTCGAAGACGAGGCCTCAGTATGTTGATCTCTGTGATTTGTTATGGGGAAGAAGATGATTTCTGATATGTTTATTAAGTCTACTAGTCCCCAGTGTTTATTCTATAACGCCAGGAGAGGGGCGTATGTGTTCTGCTAGTGTATTTCCCATGCCCAGGTAAAAGAACATTTTGCTGAACTTTTTCGTCCTAGGCTTAGCTGGGCAGACGGCTACATTATGATTATATATATAAATATGTCGGGATGACATGTTACCTAGCAGCACTGAATATGATTGTATGCAGCAGTGATAATGAAAGAATATGCTGATTCTTGTAGAAACATTTGTGTTTATGAACAAAGCTTCTATTGAAGATTTGCTATACTTCCGTATAGTGAGCGATGCTCAAGAGGGAACCAGAAGCCATTTTGGATCCTAATTTTTTGTCGATCATCAATCAGAGAACGGGGATGCCCCTTATTATCAGGTGATGATTAAGAGATCACAGTTATAAAGAAAACCCAATACTGGTGGGTTAACATTGTCTTTAGATAGATTTGCTGAACTTTACCTAAAGGAATCTTCGCTAGAAAAGAGGTTCTGTCTAGGAGTCATGCTTGAACAGTATTTATTAACTGACACGCTCGGTCAGTAAGGCCTGATGATTATATTGATAAACAATGGAAATCTAATAGCTTGTCTACAGATGTTCCGTTGTAATGTTCTTCAACATGAATGCTAACTTAAGATGGTAGATGTTACGTACATTTATTACCTAAGGGGGTAGTCTTCGGTCCTGCCAAATGTACGCACCAGTCTTAATATAGTTATATTATTTGTGCGTTCGATTGATTCACGCACTGACGTGCACAATGCAGTGTGAGTTGCTTTGGACGCACGGGTAACCTAGTTTGGGGATGGTGACGTCATGTTTTGTATGGGGCAGTACGGACCATGTTGATGTCCGTGGAATATTTCTTGTATTCGTGGCAAGTTGGTGGAAGCCATTGTTTCTATTGATATCTATTGGTCTTCATGTCGAAGCCAATAGTGGAAGTATCATGTAAGTGTCGCCCCATTTCACATTGAATGTTTATTGAGTTTTAATTGAAGTATCAGGCCGCTCCTAGTTATGGTCTAGCGGGAATCCATCGTAGTATGTCATTCCTAGAATAGACAAACGGAGTCGATTGCCTTGTTTGAATTACCGTAGAGGGAGGATACCTACGAGGAAACGAAGTTAATTGAGTTTGTATGCTTCACATGTTTTAATATGCCGTTTTCGCCAATGCCAAAGTCATGGCATGGATGTTGTGGAGAGGTTAGTTAAAACCCAAATACTAACCCAGATGTAGCTTCATGTTTACGCCATTGATAGTATGTTTTGAACCTACGTGGTAGGAAGGAAGTCTTGGATCAAGACAGTCTTTTGTTGGATGAATGCGGGATTCAGTGATATGAGAATACGTATTTAGTTGGATTGTCCTCAGACAAGGTCAACGGACATTTATATCTTACTGTTTCAGACTTAGCATGAACATTACTGGATTCTTATTACGTGAATGTAAGGAAGGTGTTTGAAAGGGATCTACCGCTATACCTGACCACCATCATAGATGTACATAATTTTTTGTCAGCGTATCATTACTATGCATCCATGTTGATTGTCTCCGTCAAGAACATTGTCTCGTATTGTTGAACGTATACTGTCAATAAATGATGTTAAACTGTACCACCCGCCTTACAGTTTGCTTCAGTTCACTTCAGTTCACAGCAGGCCTTGGTGGATGTGCCTGAAGTTATGCATCGTTATCTGTTGAACTAATTTTGACAGTTTATTTGGATTCGCGTCTTATCAGCACGATCTTACCGTCATATGTAGAGACCCTGCAGAAAAGGTCCTAACAGTAATTGGTGGATACATAAAGAGAGTGCAACAGTAGACCATTGATAAACGATATGCTATTTATGTCGACCTGTGTTCCTGTAACTATACACGTACTGTCTAAGTGTGTGCGTCCTATTAAACAGTATGAAACGACCACAGTAGTCCAGCCATCCTTGACTTCCACCTGTGATTGGAGTGAGTGTCCTGTGCACCTGTCGAACTGTCATCCATTCGCGTTTGTCATTATTGATGTTTACACTCACTCATTGCATCAGAATATACGCACCTAACAGTACACCTTGTCAGGGCCCCAACAGTCGGTAACCTGACCCATTTACAGAACATTGTGACTGGACGAGCTATATCACAAAAATCAGTCCATATCAATCTGGTGCAAGAAACAAGCTTTATCAGTCCTCTCATCGATAATTTTCATTTTTCTCTTTCATCTGATTATGGTTATGGGACAGAAGAGCCAAGTCATCTGCAAAATCCAGATCATCAAGCTGTTTAGTCAGATTCCACTGGATTCCATTTCTGTTGTGTGATGTCGATGTTTTCATAATCCAATCTATTGCTAGTAAGAAAAGAAATAGAGACAAGAAGCATCCCTGTCTCACTCCCGTTCTAATCCTAAACGGTTCTGTAAGTTGTCCTTCATGAAGAACTCTGCATGTCGTCTTCATAGGTCTTCTTTATTAAGTTAATGATCTTAATGGGAACTCCATAATGCCTCATCAATTTCCAAAGTGATTCTCTGTCTACACTGTCAAATGCCTTTTCATAGTCCACAAATCCGATTTATAGCGGTGAATTCCATTCCAGACCTTGTACAACTATTATTCTCAGTGTGGCTATCTGGTCTGTACAGGATCTGTTTTGTCGAACACCTGCTTGTTCATCTCTCAGTTGCTTGTCTATGGACTCTTTTAATCTCTCAAGGATGATTCTGTTTAATATTTTTCCTGGCACTGATAGTAACATTATTCTTCTATAATTAGGGCACTCTTGTAAATTTCCCTTCTTAGGCAACGTGACCAGATAACCTTCCTTCCATTCTGCTGGTATTTCCTGTCTCTTTCAGACTTTGCCATGTAGTTTGTATAATATCTATGTTGGGGTATCAATATCTGATTTGATGGCCTCTGCTGGAATTCCATCTGGACCAGCTGCTTTTCCATCTTTTAGAAGCTTTATGGCTTTCTTTATTTCTTCACTACTTGGTCGTTCACAGCTGATTTATAGCTCCTCTTCTGCTGGCTGAATGTCTGGGGGAATTAGTTGGAGCTGGTCTATTGAGAAGTTCCTCAAAATTTTCTGTCCCTTCTTCATTTGTTCTTGTATATTACTAAGCAATTTTCCATTCTTATCTTTTATGAGGCCATTTGTTTGCTTATATTTCCCTGTCAGCTTTTTTGTGTTGTTGTACAGGTCCCTCACATTTCCTTTGGCTGCAGCTTCCTCTGCTTCCTTTGCCAGCTCTTCAATGTACTTCCTCTTGTCTCGTTTGATATTTCTTCTTACTTCTTTGTTTGCTTTTATGTACACTTCATGAGCCTTGGCTTTGGGGCTTCTGGTTTTGCTTCTGTTTAAATCTGCTTTCTTGTTTTTCAAGTCTTCTATCTTGCTAGTGGTTTCTGTTGTTATCCATACTTTGTGCTGATGTTCTCTTTTTCTCATGTCTCGTTCAATATATTTGTTACTTGTTGCCAGTGGTCTTCCGTATCTGCCTTATCTTCCAGCGGTTGGAGTATTAGGTATTTGTTGGATACTGTGATTAAAATGTTTCTCTTATTTCCTGATTTCTGAGATATCCCACATTATACTGTTGTCTATAGCTATATACTGTTGTGAATTTCTTTTACACTTCCTCTTCTGTAATTATTCTTCTTGAACATATCTTCTTTTACACTTCTTCTACAATTTTTCTTATTCTCGGCTTCTCCTGCCATTTTTGTTCTTTTGCAATTCCTCTTTCACACCTCATCTTCTGCATTTTTTCTGCGTTGTTGCGGACGTTGATTCCACGCTCTGCAGTAATGGTCCAATAATGGCCAAACTTCCAGTAAAAGTATGAGGGTTACCAAAGGTATGAACCTTCGCTCAAGATTACTCTTGGCAAAGATATAAAAAGACTAGTGATGCTTCTATTCACGGGAATTTTACAGAATGGCAAGTATAACAACTGAGATAATCAAAGCTGCTAAAAACGTATTATTCTCTGCTTCTTCTGTGAGGAACAGTTTCTACTCGTAATTTACAAGCCCCCAGCTGAAAGTGAGTCAGCAAAATATTACTTTAATAGCTCTATATGGATATGTATTTTATTTTAAATGAGTCAAACCGGTGCAGAATAAAATACACTCAAAAGTAATTAAATTCCAATAATGGCATCTCATAAAGTTCCGTTGGGAAAAGATCCAATCAGAAATAGTTTAGTTTAGCATTCCAATACCAAACCAACCATAAGCAAGGCGTCTGATTTTGGTAGGGGTTCCCCACCCTTATATGATCATTACTACCTGACAGCATAAGATATTGCCCCTTACATGTTATTCTCAAACTCATTTGAATATACTGTAAGACCATATAAGGTCTTGCCACTTCCGTGTTACTTTTTATGCTTACCAAAATAACTAAATCACTGATCTATCCTAATTATTACGTCTGATTAATTTCTACCGATGCGTTACTTTCTCATAGTTGTTTATTACAACAAAGTCATTGGACGTGTTATATCATTCCTCGTGCCCCAATCTCAAGATTGTTATCTTCCGACATTCCCGTATTGTCAGCCTTTCCAAGTGGTCGTGTGTAGACATAATCGTGAAGATGGCCGTGTATTTGGGCAAGTCGTGTTTGCAAAACTATTACGTTATTTTAAAATGCCACCCGTTGTCCAGATATCAGACTCATCCCATTGTTGTTGGTCACCATTTACCGGCTGTTTTAAACTATCAGACATATTTTCTGAGTAATCTGACAGGTGATAATCTTCTCAATACGCAAACAACTTCGCAGCGAACAAACATATGTCAATGTTACGTTGCCACCCGTCTCGTTAGATGCCGACAATCACACAGGAAATAAACCGGTCAGACAGACTTCGGGTTGGGAAAGTACCTGGGTCAACCTGGTTGGGTGACAAGATGGGACACGATAACCTTGGTTAATGAAAGCGAAAATGTACAATAAGGAGTGGGTGAGAAGGAAGAGAAAGAAGGGCACAGGACGTGGTTGAAGTATGTAACAGGAAAGTGTAACGACTGAATATATGACTTATCACATGCTGTCACATGATTTACTCTCATTGCTCTGCAGGGATGGTCCAACAGTGGCCAAAATTAAGAGTATCTACTGATGATCTTCAAAGGTGTCTACCTTTCGCTCAAGATAACTCTTGGCAGAGATGTGAACTGAAGAATGGTGCTTCCGTTATAGGGAGCCTCCATAGAAATTTAAAGTAATTAAGTACTACGGCTGATAGGATCCAGGCCGTATAAACTGTTTATCTTTCCTGATCTTCAATGAGTTAGGATTTTGTTCGTTCTGATGAGCCCCCCAAACTGATTTAACTCAGTAACATTTTACTTAAATACCTCTGTTACAAGTATTTAAAATGTCTGAGACATACGGCTGCAGTTTACTCAAAATTATTGTCACCCGATTTACTCCCCAACAATAGCCTAAACCTTGTATCTAATGTGGGTATTCAAATGTATCTACCTTTGCACAAGATTACTCTTGGCAGAGATGCAAATAGAAGAACGATGATGCTTCTACCTTGAGGAAGTCTAAACAAGATATTCATAAGTCAAGAACAATGTTGAATGTGTCTTTGCAAATTAATGTAGTATCTGCCCGTCGCCTTTTGTGAAGAGATATATTGTATGATTTTAGCTCGTTCAAGCCCCAACTGATTTAATTCAGTGAAATTTTAATTTAATAGCTCTGTATAAGTGTATTTAAAAAAAAAAGAGAAATAAATAGATAATGGCAGAGTGAGTGAGAGAGAGAGAGAGAGAGAGAGAGAGCGAGAGAGAGATAGCGAGAGAGTGAATACGCAAAAGAGAACGAGAACGACTAATTCTGGGACAATGATTAAATCAACTATACATTTGTATATTTACAGATAACAAATTTAATAATCAATTATCGTTAACAAATGTAAAATAAATAAAGGTGAAGTGAATTTAGATACAGTCTTTAAAATTTCTTCACAGGCGATGGTCTGATTTGAAAAGTTCTTTATTAGACAGTTCACTTGGCAGCTTTGAATGGGTACTTAGCTACCAGTAAGATGTCGGTTAGTTTCTACTCCAGCCGATGCTTGTTCTTTGCAGGTTATGGACTGGTTTCACTCTGGTCACTGGTGGCCGCAACATGTCCCTCGCAGTATCGTGGGGTAATTGAGAAGATGGTCCAGCACCTGTTAAGACCCGTTTGCTGTAGGTGTCTAGCTTTGACTGCAGGCCATTTATACCACACACTTGTTCCAAAGACAGCACCAACAATTTGTACCACCGACTAGCATCATGAAATAAGAGATGATTAAATACCCGCCTGAGTATTGGGTTTTCCTGACAGGAAGTTCAGGTGCCCCCCACTCCCCTTTTCATTCCACCATCCCATCTGCCTCAGTTCACCCTACCTCTCACGGAAAATGCATGCGTGACATCCGCAAGAATAAATGTGTTGTTTACAAGTCACCTCTCCATATATGGTATGCTAGCTTCCGTCTATTATCGATCATGTTTACACTCCCGACTTCATAATCTATCACAGGTAATCTCTTTTTTAAGATGGATAATTATTCTTCAACCCGTTTTGTCCGGAACTGGTTATGTCATTTACCCGGTCTAGCCAACAATAACAAACTGGTCCGATCGAACTATTATTAATGATAATATAACAGACTGTGGTCATCCCAAGATTGTTTACTCACTAATCCGATCGCTCCTACACACTGTCTGGTCTGGTAGGAAATGTGTTATACCTTAGTAAACTACATTTCTCTCTACAGATCCAAGGGTTCAAATGAAAGATATTGATTACCTTAATCAGCAAAAGATGGTCTTTGAAGTCCCGACATGACAAGAATAGAGGAAAGAGAGTGTAAACAATGATTAAGTACAGAAATTGAGACGTGGCGCAATAATGTCGGCGATAAACATGAATGCTAGGAAAAGAGAACGGCCACTTCTGTCACACTAAGTACACTTTTTTCAGGTTTCTTAAAAAAAAAAAAAAAATAACTGTCCACGTGTACCATGTTTTCCCGAATTCGTGTAAGACTTCAATGTTTTATCACAGGGTCTGTGTAATTGTTCGATATTTTTTCGCAGAATCTATGCATAATCTGTGTTGTATGTTTTCTCTTCGCTAAAAAATACAATATGTACTTGTTGATGCTTTCCCTGATATTACCATAACTGCTATTTTTCTTGCGCCGCTGATCTGTGCCGTTATAAGTCGCAATAATGCCTTCAGCCCTGCTGCAATATCTTAGTTGTCTGAATATTTGATGGCCTTGGTCCGAGCTCTGCTGATCCGAATTTTTAATGTTGCCTGAATATACGCGCTTTCAATTCAAGGAAGAAACCACATACTGTAACCTGGTTACTGAGGTCTTTCAAATGGCCGTGACGTGTTGTTCGTTGTCTGAGCAATGTCATTGACTTTGTATCCACGTAAAAGTTTATTATCATTGAGATAACTGGCTTTTCTCCTCGAAGTTTTTGTCTACATTCTCCAATGAATTATTTACCATATTGTCTATTCATATAACTTCATCCTTTGTGTTAGTAACTCTTGTGCAGGGTCGGCTTTTAGAGAGATCAAGCGGTACAGCCGCATCCGGTGCCGACATGGGGAAGGTATCGAAATTTAATTTTTTAAAATAATAATAAGCACATTAAAATGTTAAAACAACAAGAAACATATAACAAAGAAAAGTTCAAGGTAAAAGAATATTTGTTTATATGAAACTGGTCGCTTTCTTATAATAATAATAATAATAATAATAATAATAATAATAATAATTGCCGGTTCCGTCATAACTGACTTTGGAAATGCGCCCCTGAGGTAACAGCCCCCGGCTGCTTCCTTTTTTCCTGATGTTCCTTCCGACATTTTCTTCTGTCTTCTGCTTGTTGCGAGAGTTTCTTTTCGCACAGTCTGAGGTGGCGGCGTAGAGAGCATCGCCACTTAGTGCGATCGGCTTCATCCTCCCAGGTTACTGGATTTATGTCCAGTGCCTCCATGTCTCTCTTGCACTCGTCTTTGAACCTCAGCTGCGGTCGTCCAACTGTTCTTGTGCCATCTGCCAGATATCCGTTGACGATTATGTCTATGTTATTTCTTTCCTTATTTATTTTTTTTTTTTAAACAACGCGCGTAGCGCTCATCTGTAATTCAACATAAATAAAGAAAAAAAAAATCACATACAGTAAGATTTGAGAAACATAAACGTATCATGTTTTTGTAGAATACTGTAGCGAACATCTATTGGCGATATTAGAGTCTGATCGCTTTCATTAGCATGAAATTAAGTCTTGTAAGAGTAGTTTAACTTTTTTTATTTATTTATTTTTTCGTGGTGCATTGATCTTTGACCATAAGTCATGATAGGTTTGGTTACAATGGGAAGGGGGGGGGGGGCGCGAAATAACCACAGGAGAAATAATTCCGTCATCAAAGACATGCGGTAGACAGAGCAAAACAAATATTTCCCGTCATGCTTTGGCGCCTTTTTCCTTGCGTATTCTAGTAGATCCGTGAAAGAGATCTCAATAGAGTGCGGGACTAACAAATATGATGACGTGAGGCACAAACATGATGACGTGAGCACAACAAGACACAGATCTCTTGAATGTGCGTTAAAATTAATGACATCATCATTTTTGTTTAATATTATGATGAGAAATATCCCGTTCAATCTCTGGCGGGTTATAATTAGGATATATATTGTTTTCAATTCCAAATAATGTGAAAAATTGCCAATTCGTGAAACTGGCATTTGTGATCGTGCTCTGCTGTTTATGCGAGTGTAGGGCTGATCACGTGCGCCAACAAAATATGGCTATGTATAGCGTGGTTCGATCACTGTCCCAAACAAGGATAGTTGCAGATGGTGACGAATAAATGCTTTGGACAAAAGTTTGTTTTGTTTGGAAACAAAATCGTTTCCCTAAAATGATAGAAAACATTCCTGGAATTGAAAGTAAAAAGAGCCAAACTACAACAGATAGAAAATCCATAGCGACAAAATACATAGAGACACATTATCCACGCAACACCTGGACACATGCATACACAGATGAATCAGCAACAAATGCAACAGAAAATGGAGGTGGGGGTGTCTTTCTGACCTTAAGCACTGGTGCAGAAAAAAGGCTGTCAGTGGCGACAGGACGATTCTCCAGCAACTTCAGAGCAGAGGCAGAGGTCTTGAAAACTGCAGCAGAGGTTATATTGACAAAAGAAACGGCAGAGAGACAAGTTGCTTTCTTTACTGATGCACAGTCAGTAATTGCAACATTGAAAAGCCAAAATAATACAGACCTGGATGATCTCAGAGTAGTGCTCCACAAACTTTGTCAACGATTCAAAAGTATTGTGATCCAATGGATCCCATCTCATTGTAACATCGCCGGCAATGAAGAGGCTGACAGAATGGCAAAAGAAGGTTCACATCTACCTCAGCCTGATGCAAGCATAACTTTTGAGGAGGCAAAGAGTTTTATCAGAATCAGTTACAGAAACAAATGGAATGTAGAACATCCAGGGCACACACAGAATTATGCTTACTACCAGCTCCACAGAAGAGAACAAGTGGTAATGTTCAGACTCCGCACTGGCCACAACAGATTGAGATACCATCTATTCAACAAGCTAAAGATAGGAACTATCACAGTGTAACTGTGGCACTGATAAAATGACTGCTGAACATCTGCTTCAAAGTTGCCCCTTATATGTGGTACAGAGAAAGTGCATATGGCCGACGCCAGCTCCTTTCGTGGAAAAGCTTTACGGGGATTCAAATAGCCTCAAACTGACTACTGCTTTCTTTGAGAACATTCAAGTGGACGTCTGAGAGTGTACGAAGAAGAAGAAAGAAGAAGGACAAAAGTTTGTTGACCACAACAAATAGACAATACAGATGGTTGATGATTTTTTCCTTAACTAGTGGTAAATGATCTTCACGCTGACAGCGGTGAACAATAAACTGGAACGTTTATTTACATCGGAGAAAATCCAAAACATCAAAATGTCAAAAACATGACATTCTCTACTTCTGCTCTTTCACTCTATATTCATTTGTCACTACCACTATTTCAATGCCGTCATGATCTCCAAGGTAGTCGTGGCTAGAGAACCACCGTTGTACAATATTCTCTACTGTCCCTTGATGATGGTTCTGACTGTCTGTTATTTTCTATCTAGTGCTGATGGCGTATCTGTAGTGACTGGCCAAAAGCCAGGGATGTAACTTTCAGCCACCGACTATGCTTCCCTACTTCATCTTTAGTTATTGTCTATTATTTTGTACTTTATCTCTAGTAGCTGTTTTTGGTACTGTTCTTTATCTCTAGTAGCTGTCTATGGTACTGTTCTTTATTTCTAGCAGCTGCCTAGCTTATTATACTTCATCTAGGCTGGTAACTTCACATACCTGCGGGACCTTGAAAACTTCTCCCACATTTTGAAAACACAACTTGACATTCTTGGCCTTGGAAATATGAAAATAGCTGACACCAGCCAATAATCTCTACTACAAGAGTTATGTCGTGAGCGGCTGAATGGCTAGGCAAACAGTTTAAATACTTGTTCTGTGATCACAGAGCCCAACCACCTCAGTGGCTTATTTGCCCGAAGGTACCATTACAGACCTCGCTCATCACCGTAACATTTTCACACAACAAGCAAACTAGCTTGTCCTACGCTAGACGCGTTCAAAAGCTGACTATCTTCGTATTTTATCCCTATTTTACATTACAACTATTCTGCACTAAAAGTTCATCTTAACAAAACATTTCACGTGCGCGCTGCTTTTCGGTCACTCATTAAAACCCTCAAGGGACGTAATTTAAAGTCGTCTCCCTTTGCTAACTAAGCTCAAAAACCCATAAACCCTTCTTTGCCTCCATCACTTAAACATTACTATGCAAAACAGTTACACCATACTATTTGACCTGAATTAATTTTATTAACAAAATGCCGAACTAAATATCCAAAAGGGATATTGCAGAGTTCTTTCCCTTCTACTCAAACGCTCTGCTGCTAATTTTACTTCCCCTTAACAAAGTCATATAGTCTGTTAATCTCTTTATGTAAATTTTTTGCACCATTTTTTGTACCTTCAACCTTTCTATCTTAATAATAATAATAATGTTATTAATAATTAAAACTTATTTCCCATGGTATCCCTTCTCGGCCTTTTGGGCTTGTGCTGGCTCTTGTCTCCCATCTATAGGACAAAGACAAATATCCCAACTGCGTTTTGACAGCGATCAGACCTAAGGGTCTTTTATATTCTCACGGATTTCACCTTGTTTTTAAAATTTTCACGGATTTCACTTGTTTTTAAAATTTTCACGGAATTTACCTGGTTTTAAAATTTTTCTGCGTTTTTCACCTGTTACTGCTGGAGAAATGGAAATCACTAACACTATCGATATCGGAAACGATGCTTTCGAGGGAGGAGATCTTCATCGGGCGGGAACCTTGGTTCTCTCTGTTTCAGGCCCTCAGTCGGCAACAAAGGCGTCTCCATCATTTCTCACCAGTGTCTTGGTGGGTCCTGGAGGTGTACCTACAAACGGGATTTCTGCCCTTTACCGTTTCGAAAACCCTGTGAAATGGTATGCAAATTTGACACCCGAAGTGCATGCACGTCTGTATAAAAAAATGCATGGCAAAAAAATTCAGCTAACAAACCCAGAACTAACCATAATAATCGAGCACCTCGAGAAGGAGCGAACGAAGGCAACATTGCACTGGCTTCCTCCTACCATCAAGCAGCAGGCTGTTGAAAGCATTGCAAGAGCAGCAACTGGCGACTCTGATGCGGAGGTATACCGCATTCGAAATGCTCCCGATAAATGGGGAGTACTTTGTCGGTCGGAATCATCAGTTCCACATTTTATCGATCTGAGAATCGCCGCACCCGGCTATGAAAAGCACAAGGTCCTCGTCACCATTCCAGGCAGGAGAATGGTATGCCCACATTGCGGTGAAGACACCCACTGGGCAAACAAGTGCCCGATGAAACCAACGTCTGTCAGGCAGACGGCAGCAAAAAACACTTCGTGGCCACAGCTGCCACGGAAGGAAACAGTGGCGCCAGAACAGGAGAGACCTCAACTGTCGCAGAAAAGAGACCCACCACCGGCACATGACGACTTCCAGCTCGTAGGCAAAGACAAGAAAAGAGAAAGGCGGCATTCTGCGCCCAGCAGCCCCGACACATATGGAAAAGAAGCAACCAAGAACACCTCAAAGCCACCCCTGGCGGATAAAGGGAAAAGAACCGCACCCAGCCAAAACCCAACCAACTCTACACCTCTGACCAAGATTACAGCACAACCATCCACCCGGACAAACAAGGCGAACGACTTTAACAGAAACACCAGGCAGAATGCAAACCAGACAATCTCAACAAAAACAGATTCACCCACCAAACTGATCATCGATTTCACAAACGACACAGAAGAAGACGAGGAACAAGAGAACACTCTACATATGTAAATTATCATTCCATAACGGGTATGTTTGTTTAACCATTAATTTACTTGTACTTATAACGCAACTGAAATGTATTTTAGATTAATAATGGCAGACGAAATAGTAGTGTTAAGTGTAAATATTAGTGGCCTCCGCGCCAAACTACAACACATCATACGACTCATACATAAAAACAAACCAGATTTTATACTTTTACAAGAAACCAACATACACACAGGCGAACACGCATCACAGATCACAACCCAGTTAGATTAAGACATTCTTGTTTTAGCTTAGCAACTCATAACACTGGTTCAGGAACAGCTATACTACAAACATCAGACAGGTGGGAAATACTTAGGAAAAACAGGGATACCGAGGGTAAAATAGCAATAGTTCACGTAGGGAATAAGAAACACACATACACAATAGTTAACATACACGCCCCAGCCAACTACAGTCACCAGCCGCAATTTTACGACAGCCTAGATAACTTACTCACACACTTATACAGGGGACACAACATTATATTAGGTGGTGATTTTAACTGTGTTTTAACAGATATGGATCTAGTAGGTGGTGAGGTTAGAGCACAGATTAGAAGAACCAACAGAGAAGACACACACAGACTAGACATATTACAGACCATAATAGACACCCACAGCCTAACAGATGCATACAGACACGCACATCCCCTAAGCACGGACACCACACACACAAACGCAAACAAAACACTCAACAGAGCCTCAAGATTAGACAGAATATATATACCATCAACACACCACATAATTCAGGCCAGACACTTACCAGAAACTCTAAAGTTTACAGACCACAAAGCAATACTCACTGCCATTAGTTCTACTCAGGCAAGCACACATTTCAAACGCTCTCCACACTGGACATTCAACAACACTTTACTCCAAAACAAGACATACACGGAACATATGACTCAACTCATCCTTACATACACAACTGATGTGCCAACAGAAAACATACAACACCACTGGGAAATACTAAAAAATACAATACGTGAACGAACGCAGTTAATGTCAGCTAGGATACACAAGGATAGGATAAAGCAGGAGAAACTAGTAGAGGGTGTGTGACGTACGTCTAAGTATGACAAATGAATTTCCCTGACTCGATGGATGATAACAGAATATTGGCCTCTCATAACTTTAGAACCCCTGATCATCTGTTGTAACTTTTACCGGCATGCAACATTTCCACGAGAACCTTACACGCTGGATCATTAATATGTAGCCTGCTATCTTATGCGAACGTTTGAGATCGCATGACCTTTGATGGGAGATTAAAATCCCGCCCACAACCATTTCTGAGAACGATTTATAGCAATCTTTTCCTTAACGCCGGCCCAAAAGAGGACGGGCCACAGACTCACTCCTGTTTCTAGAGCAATAAACAGCAGATCATTTTCTTACCTGGCTGTCACCCCGCCTGGTGGGAGTTGCCATAGCTCTCAGAACAGCGGTACCATCAAAGAACAGGCTGATCTTCAGAATTCAACGTGGAGCGGCCGCGATCTAAAGAATCAGGAACTTTCAGCTCACAGAGTTAGCTTCTCGGGAAATTTTCGCACTCTTATGCGAGCAGCCTGAGACGGAAGGAAATCGGTAGACCGGGGGAAACGAAGGAATCGCCACGGTTAACACCACGGCGAGGTATCTCGAATTTTGCTCAAGTTCAAGAAAGGTGCGAAAATTTAACACGCCCCATTCAAGTTACATTCGAGAAGTATAAATAGAGAACTCCGAAAAACTGCATTTTATCGTTCGCTCTGACAGAATCCTAGTTGCACTAGCATAGTCGGATTCCTGCTGGATTTCATCTACCTTCGTGACTATTGGAGTGTATTCTTTCTGTGCAGACGGTAATTTATACATTAGCTTCGAGTGATCAGTGGTCGAGTTATTTCAATTGATTTCAATGGATTATGGGTGTAAATTTAATCTTATTAAATAAACCCATTTTCAAAGTTCTAGTGCAAACTAATGTTACAGCTAAAAGTATTTCCTAATACAATTGACGCGTAAATTTATTTTGCAGACGTTAAAGAGAATTATAACTTTAATACAGTTTAGTTCTGTATAGATAGATGTGCTTTTAATTGTTTTAACTCACGGGAAGTTTTCCTGATTTGTTAATTGACGACGCTAATAAGTAAATAGGCTAACTGTAATTTATCGCGTCAGATTATACTATGATTTGTAATGCATTTCTTGTTTTGATTATCTTTCATTCAGAACGATCATTCATCCTGCATCCCAGCAATTATTAATTATATACAGAGTTCTGCCAAACTCAATTTGATAACTCCAGTAACATATGAACTTTTTAAAGCTAAACTGGTGGCGACCTGTAATGGGCCCCGCTCCTCTGAACGTAACTGAGAATAAAGCCATTCAAGAAACACTTTAAAAATACTAGTTCATATAGAGTCCTTAAAGAAAACTGGAAGCAGAACATATTTTATTCACTGCCCCTATTTGTGAAGAAAGAAAAACCGATCTACCTGAACACTGTCTGTCACGTATATTCAGTGGATTTTAACCCCCCCCCCCCCCCGAAGAAGAACTTACCTCAGTGTTTTCTTAACTTGTGACATTACGGAAAAAGGAAGTTATCTCCACCAGCTGTGCCAATTTTAGGAACCACACCATACCTCACGCTTAGCCAAGTGCCTGTGCCTTTCTTTAGGAACTTTATCTAATAAACAAACAGTACCGTTAAACTTCAACGTCCAGCGATTTCGGGACACTTTGTTAACTTCAACAACCCGCAAAATCTGGGGCTGTACACGGAAGAAATTACTTTTACCTAAGCCAAGGTTTAGTGCTGTTTTTTTTATGTATTTCCTATGAAGTGCCAGAATTCACCTTTCGGTAAGTCTGCGTGTGTGTTTGTGGGGATGGCCAGCCCTAGTGTGTTTTTTTGAATGAAAGGAGATTTATCTTTTCCTTACCCTTTTAATTAGTTCGACCTTGTACTAAGGTGCATTATATTCCTTGTACGGGATCTCTCCTAGCGGGATTGGGTAACTGTGTTCTTTCCCCCTCCCGTAAAATTTGTTGATTTAAAGGGAGACGATTGAGAACCCTAGCTTTCCTCTACCCCCCCCCCCCCCCCCTTTACCGTAACCCCTTGCCTCAGAGTAATAAATTTACCAGTGGGTTAAATTGCCTATCTCTGATCACCCCCCCCCTTTCTTGTCTTTGGGACCGGGTTTTGTCTGTTAGTAAATATAAACGGGAAACGGTGGATGGGATATTTCTCCTCAAAAACCCCCTCTTCCCTTATCATATTTGTATTCTGTAACCTTTGATTTTTGACTGTAAATGTACAATTATGTGTGAGTCCTTTATGATAATAAAGGTATTAATATTTATTTGTGTTGGTTGTCGGTTGGCCTAAAACTCCAAACATTTCCATCTGTGTAGGTTGTATTCATGTACGTTGAGCGACAGAATCACCAAATCGGTGAGCGCGCCTGAGCGACTGGAACTGACAAACAATTGTTTGTGCAGAAGAGAGATAGGAGTAGTCTGTGAGAAAACAGATATTGTCGTAATAAGAGACTGTCCTTGCTCCTTCCCAGCGCTTGTGAATCTACTACCTCATTCTCCTAAATCCTTATTCTCACAGAGCCTTCAATATCACTTTACACTCTAAAGGGACCAATATTCATCAGCACCCTCTCAGATAAAAATTACGACAATATATGGTTAGCTCGTTCGGGATTCTGAACTTAGTTAAAATAGAGTGTGGTTGATTGTCTTTGTGAAGTAGGGTATAATCTTTAAAAGTATTACTTCCCCTAGACCAAGCCGTTCAGTATTTTGGGCCAACCACACAATAAGTTAGACAGGTTTGTTTTTCCACAGGAACAGGCAGTTAGTGATAATAAAAGATTGTCACATTTGTATTCTCTGGCAGAGGGAATTGAAAATTTTTGGTTATATAATTGCTGGGACTGCGTGATTGTTTTACAATCACTAAAGGTTATGAAGCGTTTGAGTTGAGCTAAGCTAAAGACGGATTGTTCTGATTTTTTTAAAATTAAGTTAACTACGTCTCATCTCAAAAATTGTCTTCAGGGACGGAGTTTGTTGTTAGAGAATTAACATTTTCTGGGAAAATTTTTTTTTTTTCCTTTTAAATTGTTTAATATAAATTTTTCTCTACTGTTCGTAAGAGTAGATTCTTTTCTAGTGTAACTTACCATTGAATTGGCATAGTTGCTTGCGTTACGAGTCTTAAGTGACAATAATAGCGGCGATAAGTTAACACACGAGGTCATTCAGTAAATTTTTTTACTTTGTTTTTCTCGTAGCGGCTTTGAGTTTTTCCCCTTCTTGTTCCATCTTACTATTCTCTCGTCTTAGAAGCATCCAGTTCTTTGACAATGGCTGAGAGAATTAGGATAAGATCCATTTTGAGACAGGAAGCGAAAGACTCAGGATTAGACACAGAAGCCGCGAATCTGTTTATCACCCAGGAACTGCAAAGGTATGACGCGGAGGAAGAGAGGGCAGAAGCTAGGAAGAAAGAAGCGGACGATCGTCAATTGGAGCAGAAGAAAATTGAGGCAGAGATGGACGCCCGCAGGGAAAGAGAGAGAGACAAGGAAAGACAGCATTAATTAGCGCTCAAGGCTTTAGAGAGTCGGAGTGCCTCTACTTCAAATAATGGAGAGCCGTCTTCGCCCCATTCTCAAACAATGGATCTCTCCAGCACTCAGTCTGCCCAATTAACTGCGATGTCTTTTGCTTTAGAGTCTTTTCCTAGCCCTAACGAAAAAATTGACAGCTACCTAGAAAAATTCGAAAGGCTCGCAAATCTGTATGGGTTAGAGAGTTCCCGCTGGGCACTTAAACTCTCGACGTCACTAAAAGCGAATGCTTATGACGTATACACAAAGCTGGGACCGAACCAACATGATTACAACATGCTTAAGAAGGCCTTGCTAGAGCGGTTCGAAATGACCGCCCGAAAATTTCTGCAAATGTTCAGAAACAGCCGAAAAGAGAGCACGGAAACATCCCCCAATTCTCTTCACGTCTCACGGGCTATTTGACAAAGTGCATTGAATTATCTGACCTACCTCTTACATATGAGGGACTACTTGAACTTGTTCTTGTGGAACAGATAAAGGCAACCTTGTCAAACGAAACCCGTAGATTTTTGGCTGAACAGGGCGCAGTCAGGCTTGAGGACATACTCAATAAGGCCGAACGCTATACCAATGCACTTGCCGAACTTCCCAGCACTAAACGTAAACCCACAGATGAGCCATCTCGTAAACAAAATCTAGAGCAGTCATCCTATTCCTCTAATTCCTCTCAGAATTATAACCAACGAGAAAATAATACCCAGAGACCTCCCCAGGAAAAATCGAAATTCTACAAAACCCGATACCCCCCAACAACAATTCTGATCAACCCACCAAGCCTACGTGGCAGCGCGGCCACCAAGGTCAAGGAAAAGGGAAGACCCCTACACCAGGAACGTCTGATCAGGGCAAACAAACCGGTTCAAACCGCGTTGGATGTTTGCATACAGCCTCGAAAGGTAGAATCAATGTCAGTGATTCTCAACCTGAGGAGAACCGACCCTCAAATCGAGGAACTGTAATTTTGAATGGTACCTCAACCACTTGTCTCTTTGACACTGGATTAAGTTTTAGTTGTATTGTTGCTAGACACCTAGTCAAACCAGGTCAGGAGACAGAGGAAACCGTCAAACTTAGTGAAGTTTTCAGGAGTGATGCGCCCAGGACGCTTCCTATCGCACTGGTAGAAATACACTCTGACTTTGTCAGAGGAGTTATAAAAGCGGCCATTATGGATGATCCTATCTACCCAGTTATCCTGGGATGTAGATATGTGTTTATTGGGAGACCAAAGGAGCCGATTATGGCAGCGGTAACCACAAGAGGGCAAGCCAAGAAGGAGAGGGAGCCTGCGCCAAATTTGTTGCCGAACGAACTGAAGGAGGCGCAACAAAAGGACCCTACTCTGGAGCTCTGCTTTAAAAAACTGCCCATGGCTAAGGACCCCAGACACAACGGAGACATCTTTTCTAAGGATGGCGTATTGTATCGTAGAACGGGAAACCCGGACACGGGGAATAACCAGCTCCTAGTTCCGACGCAGTACCGAAGCCAGATCTTAGAGATGGGGCACTCTCTTCCCTTTAGCGGACATATGGGACAAAACGCCACTATTCAGCGAATAAAAACCCACTATTGGTGGCCAGGAATGAACTCTGACATTGTCAGGTATGTGAAATCCTGCGCCCAGTGCCAACGGGTAGCACCCAAGCACTTGACACCCCCAGTACCTATGGGGCAAATGCCAATAGTAGGGACTCCATTTGAACGGGTTGCTGTCGACATCATTGGACCCCTGGAAAGGACCAAAAGAAAGCACAGGTTCATCCTGACTTTAGTCGACACTTGCACAATGTGGGCCGAAGCTGTACCGCTAACATGCATAGATTCCAAGCATGTCGCAGAAGCCCTTGTGCAAATTTTTACACGGTTGGGATTCCCTAAACAAGTTTTGACGGACAATGGATCCCAATTCCGTAGCCTGTTAATGGAGGAGATCTTTAAGATCTTGAGGGCCAAACATATCCACACAAGTCCCTACCATCCGGCCGGAAATGGGCTCGTGGAACGTTTTAATGGCAGCCTCACCACCATGTTACGTAAGCTGGGTCAGGAGAAACCGGAAGACTGGGACCTATATATATCGGCTGCCTTATTCGCCTACCGAGAGGTTCCCCAAGCGTCTACGGGATTCCCGCCTGCTACACTTTTATTTGGCAGACCTATAAAGGGGCCATTAGAAGCCTTACTTCGGTCCCTGACAGACCAAAAGGCTGACGAGACAGTCGTCTCTGCAAGCAAGTATGTATCTGAGCTCAAAGAAAGGCTAAAGCTAGGATAGGATCTAGCTACAACCAACCTTACGAAAGCCCGCGCTAAACACGCTAAAAGATACAACAAAGCTGCAAAAGAGAGAGAGCTCCAACCAGGGGAGAAAGTTTTGTTGCTACTCCCAACCGGAAGCAATAAACTTCGCATCGGATGGCAAGGGCCGTTTACCGTCCTTAAAAAGATCTCACGTATCAATTACAAGATCTCCATCAAAGGAAAGGAGAAGGTCTTCCACATAAATCTGCTAAAGAAATATTTGGAAATACCGGGGCCATCCTCCGAGCATCTCCTGGCTGTCGCCATAGCAACGGAAGACGAGGAAGATGATGGTGGTTGCATGGAGTATCCACTGCAACCCACAGAATCCTTTAAAGATGTCAAGTTCGGCGACAATCTCTCACCAGAACAAAAAACAGAAACCAGGGCTCTACTAAAACAGTACAGTGCAGTCTTAACGGATGTACCTGGTCGAACAAATCTCATTGAATTTGATATGAAATTATCAAACGAGACCCCTGTTCAAACCAGAGTTTACCCCATCCCGTACGCTAAAGCGGATGCACTTCGCGGAGAAATAGACAAGCTGCGTCAGGCAGGAATTATCAGTGAGTCTACATCTCCTTACAGCTCGAGTGTAGTGCTGTTGCAGAAGCCCAATAAGGAAGTTCGGCTGTGCATTGATTACAGGTTGCTAAACGCTGTAACGGAATTCCAGCCCGAACCTCTCCAAACTGTTTCTGAGTTGTTCACCAAGCTCAGCAAAGCAAAGATCTTCTCCAAGATTGACCTCAGTAAAGGTTATTATCAAATACCAGTCAAGGAGGAAATTAAACCTTTGTTAGCTTTCAGCACTAGCGAAGGACATTACACATTTAATGTGATGCCGTTCGGTTTGCATAACGCACCAGGAGTGTTCACCAGGATGATGAGGAAGCTTCTAGAGCCTTTGCAAAGTCCCCATATCCATAATTTCATGGATGACATATTAATTGCATCGGAAACCTATGAAGAACATATTGCTACGGTTGCTATGCTCCTCAGGAGACTACAGGAAACGGGTCTCACAGCCAGACCTAGCAAATGTCTCATCGGGTTTGAACAGTTAGACTTCCTGGGGCATACTATTTCTCACGGATGCAGTTGGCCTATTAAGAAGAACGTGGAGAAAATTGTGGCAGCAAAAAGACCCCGAACGAAGAAAGACGTACGTTCCTTCATATCGCTATGTGCATACTATCAGAAATACATCCAGAACTTCAACGGACTGACAGCACCTCTGACTGACCTCACCAAGAAAGGTTGTCCTGATAAGGTCATGTGGAATCAAAAGTGCGAACATGCATACAGCACTTTGAAAGGACAGTTGTCGGCATACCCCATCCTAAGGTTACCTGACCTTAAGAAACCTTTCATACTGAGAGTTGATGCGTCAGGTCAGGGCATCGGGTCAACATTGCTGCAAGCCGATGACAGTGACCTGAACATGCTATTTCCAGTTGCCTATGGCAGTCGGAAACTGAATAAAGCGGAACGTAACTACAGTGTCGTTGAAAGAGAATGTCTCGCTCTGATTCATGGCATCAGACGCCATCATGAGTTTCTGTATGGTACTTCTTTCACGGTGCAAACAGACCATGCTCCACTAGCTTTCCTGGGTGCCAAGAAGGAATTCAACGCAAGGATAATGCGTTGGGCCTTGCTATTGAGTGTTTATTCCTTCAAAGTGGAATATATTCCAGGAAAACAGAATGTCGGAGCTGACTTCTTGAGCAGAAACTGGACCACAGAGGAAGAGGAGAAAAGCGACGATGCCAATCATCCTAAAACTACCGATCAGGGCAGCTTCATTGTCATAAATGAAACATGAAAACGAGTTTCCATGTCTCAAAATTTGGGACGATTGTGACGTACGTCTAAGTATGACAAATGAATTTCCCTGACTCGATGGATGATAACAGAATATTGGCCTCTCATAACTTTAGAACCCCTGATCATCTGTTGTAACTTTTACCGGCATGCAACATTTCCACGAGAACCTTACACGCTGGATCATTAATATGTAGCCTGCTATCTTATGCGAACGTTTGAGATCGCATGACCTTTGATGGGAGATTAAAATCCCGCCCACAACCATTTCTGAGAACGATTTATAGCAATCTTTTCCTTAACGCCGGCCCAAAAGAGGACGGGCCACAGACTCACTCCTGTTTCTAGAGCAATAAACAGCAGATCATTTTCTTACCTGGCTGTCACCCCGCCTGGTGGGAGTTGCCATAGCTCTCAGAACAGCGGTACCATCAAAGAACAGGCTGATCTTCAGAATTCAATCGCGGCGGTACACGATCTAAAGAATCAGGAACTTTCAGCTCACAGAGTTAGCTTCTCGGGAAATTTTCGCACTCTTATGCGAGCAGCCTGAGACGGAAGGAAATCGGTAGACCGGGGGAAACGAAGGAATCGCCACGGTTAACACCACGGCGAGGTATCTCGAATTTTGCTCAAGTTCAAGAAAGGTGCGAAAATTTAACACGCCCCATTCAAGTTACATTCGAGAAGTATAAATAGAGAACTCCGAAAAACTGCATTTTATCGTTCGCTCTGACAGAATCCTAGTTGCACTAGCATAGTCGGATTCCTGCTGGATTTCATCTACCTTCGTGACTATTGGAGTGTATTCTTTCTGTGCAGACGGTAATTTATACATTAGCTTCGAGTGATCAGTGGTCGAGTTATTTCAATTGATTTCAATGGATTATGGTGTAAATTTAATCTTATTAAATAAACCCATTTTCAAAGTTCTAGTGCAAACTAATGTTACAGCTAAAAGTATTTCCTAATACAATTGACGCGTAAATTTATTTTGCAGACGTTAAAGAGAATTATAACTTTAATACAGTTTAGTTCTGTATAGATAGATGTGCTTTTAATTGTTTTAACTCACGGGAAGTTTTCCCGATTTGTTAATTGACGACGCTAATAAGTAAATAGGCTAACTGTAATTTATCGCGTCAGATTATAATATGATTTGTAATGCATTTCTTGTTTTGATTATCTTTCATTCAGAACGATCATTCAACCTGCATCCCAGCAATTATTAATTATATACAGAGTTCTGCCAAACTCAATTTGATAACTCCAGTAACATATGAACTTTTTAAAGCTAAACTGGTGGCGACCTGTAATGGGCCCCGCTCCTCTGAACGTAACTGAGAATAAAGCCATTCAAGAAACACTTTAAAAATGCTAGTTCATATAGAGTCCTTAAAGAAAACTGGAAGCAGAACATATTTTATTCACTGCCCCTATTTGTGAAGAAAGAAAAACCGATCTACCTGAACACTGTCTGTCACGTATATTCAGTGGATTTTAACCCCCCCCCCCCCCCCCCGAAGAAGAACTTACCTCAGTGTTTTCTTAACTTGTGACATTACGGAAAAAGGAAGTTATCTCCACCAGCTGTGCCAATTTTAGGAACCACACCATACCTCACGCTTAGCCAAGTGCCTGTGCCTTTCTTTAGGAACTTTATCTAATAAACAAACAGTACCGTTAAACTTCAACGTCCAGCGATTTCGGGACACTTTGTTAACTTCAACAACCCGCAAAATCTGGGGCTGTACACGGAAGAAATTACTTTTACCTAAGCCAAGGTTTAGTGCTGGTTTTTGATGTATTTCCTATGAAGTGCCAGAATTCACCTTTCGGTAAGTCTGCGTGTGTGTTTGTGGGGATGGCCAGCCCTAGTGTGTTTGTTTGAATGAAAGGAGATTTATCTTTTCCTTACCCTTTTAATTAGTTCGACCTTGTACTAAGGTGCATTATATTCCTTGTACGGGATCTCTCCTAGCGGGATTGGGTAACTGTGTTCTTTCCCCCTCCCGTAAAATTTGTTGATTTAAAGGGAGACGATTGAGAACCCTAGCTTTCCTCTACACCCCCCCCCCTTTACCGTAACCCCTTGCCTCAGAGTAATAAATTTACCAGTGGGTTAAATTGCCTATCTCTGATCACCCCCCCCCCCCCTTTTTTTTCTTTGGGCCCGGGTCTTGTCTGTTAGCAAAACATAAACCGGAAACGGGGGAGGGGATATTTCTCCTCAAAACCCCCCCTTCCCCTATCATATTTGTTTTCTGTAACCTTGTATTTTTGCCTGTAAATGTACAATTATGTGTGAGTCCTTTATGATAATAAAGGTATTAATATTTATTTGTGTTGGTTGTCGGTTGGCCTAAAACTCCAAACATTTCCATCTGTGTAGGTTGTATTCATGTACGTTGAGCGACAGAATCACCAAATCGGTGAGCGCGCCTGAGCGACTGGAACTGACAAACAATTGTTTGTGCAGAAGAGAGATAGGAGTAGTCTGTGAGAAAACAGATATTGTCGTAATAAGAGACTGTCCTTGCTCCTTCCCAGCGCTTGTGAATCTACGACCTCATTCTCCTAAATCTTTATTCTCACAGAGCCTTCAATATCACTTTACACTCTAAAGGGACCAATATTCATCAGCACCCTCTCAGATAAAAAATTACGACAGGGTG
>JAMPIV010015579.1:0-100000 GCA_024509875.1 Oreohelix idahoensis
CCCCCCATGTGGTGAAGTGGGATGTTATAAATATTTATAGGGAACTTAGTGTACTGACTGAGATCAGCTGTGAAGGTATCTATATCTATTAAGAGTAGTGTATTATAGATAACCTTACTTGCTACCACATATCTATATATCTCAGTCAGAATTATTCTGGAATAGTGTGATGCTACGTTATGTGTCTAGGGTATGTGTATGGTGAAGTGTAAGTCACAACAACAGACAGATAAACAATTTAATTTAATCCACTACTCTTGACAACACTGTGACACTCACATACATATAACACTCTACAAAGATATCTTAAAAGAGTCACTGATAAACTTTCAAATAACAATATGTATTCATTACTGGCATGAATGAATATGTGTCCTGATTCAACTACAAGGGAACCAGGAATCACAATCAATTTAAATTACAAGTTATGTACAGAATGTATTTAATATGAATATTGTAGTGACATATATTATTACAAATGTTCTATGTGTGTCAGTTGTGTAGTAGTAAAATGAGGTAATACTGGTTTTGTTTTGTTCAAGCTCTGTTGGTATTTGTCATCATGACTTCAATAGTTTGTCTTTAGGGACTAGTATTGGAGATGTTCACAGTTCCTGATTTTAAGACAAGTAAATTCCCCTCTTAATGTTAATTTTAAAAGTCATTTCAAGATGAGGGGACATAATGTTGAGCTCAGCTGGCCAATTCGCTTATCTGGCGTGATGGCGGCAGGAAAGGACTCCTCTGCTCGAATTCTCCTCTGGGCTCAGGAGACACCTCACTGATAGCTAAAAAGACCAAGGAGTATGCTGTCCGACTCTGGATTCAGCAAAGCTCTGACCAGGTGCTGCTCAGTACCATCAAGACCACTGTCCCTGAAATCAAGAAGGATGTACCTTCTACTTCATAACTAATTTATATTCTCTTTTTACACTGATCACAATACAGCACAAACATTGCGTTCAGAGCGTTAGGCCAACAGTCAGCTTCATTTGAAATACTTTATTCCAGTATTACCCTTCTTAATGGTTACTACGCCTCTGCACTTCCAGCATTATTTCTTTCTAGTCAATCATCCAGGTGTCAGTGTACTGTTTGGCCATTCCATGCCGTTTTACTTCTCTCCGACACCCTCTGTTCAGGCTGGAGCATTATAGGCTTTACCTCACGTTTGCCACTGAACTACACATATATATACAGGCATAAATCAACAATTCACATTCAATTTTCATTAAAAGATATTGAATGGTTCAAGCTTACCACAATTCATACGAATAAACACAGATACGTTGATTAGCAATGAATTCTGGCACAATTACTGGCACAAATTTCCATCTGCTTGTGTTCCAGGCTTTTATTGAGCAAAATATAAGCTGGCTTCAACGCACTGATGCTTTATCAAGCTTATTTAAACAAGTGGTTTCGAACTAACGCTCCCAAGTGTGTATATCAGCGAGTCTGACCAATGAGCCACGTTTCGACAAGTGTTTGAAAAAATGTTACCTTTTCCCGTCTCCCCTAACAACCAAGATAGTATTTATAGCCCGACCAATCGTGGTTAGGCTTTCATTTGTTGCGCTCCAATCAATTTGGAGTTTACATGGTAGGCTATTTCTGTAACGTAAATTTTTTTCAAACACGTTAAAAAAAAATCTTATGAGCAGAAATGATTTTATGCTGTCAGGCACCCCCAATATTTTATTTTGGGTATAATTTATTAATTCCTGGACTATTTGCGTAACGTTTTACATATTATTTGTCAGCAAGCCCTAAGGAACCCAAAAATACAAATTTAAAGGAGCTACGTGGCTGCGTTCAAAATATGCAATTTCTTCTACCTCCTGTTTCGAAGATGTGCTGTCTGGGTACTGTTATGTTTTCAACCGTAAACCCATCTAATGTTATCTTTTCTAATAAGAGTTTTTTATGATTTATAAACCTAACTCTGGGAAAGGGTAGTGTATTTTATCACTGTCCGTCTGAAAAAAAATTAGTGCATGTAGACTTACACGCGTGATGGCAGCATTTGTGTATCGCGCGACGCGTGTTTAGTGTTCGGCTTTCTGCCTCTCCCTTCTCGCTATCCTTTTGTCCATCTGTTCGTTCGTTTTGGTAACGTAATATAATTAATGTTAGGATTAATTTAGGTCATTACGCAGTACGTCTCAATGTTTTTCCAAGAAATACAGCACACGTTTCATTGAAGAAAGCGGGTAATAATACAGTAAGCTTTTATATCAACGTGAAAGCGTTACAATTTGCAGACGAAGCAGAAAACAAGGGGGATTTCGAGTACATTCTTTGTGACAGCACTGTTATTTTACCATTGCTCTTCTCTTTATTAATTTTATTTGTTAGGCTTCATATTTACCTAATAATTTATATATGTGGATTAGAATATTTCATGACACCTCCCCTCTTAAAACAGACATTATATGTCAGTCCTTTATTCTATATACACATAGAGAAATTTATTATTATTTCTGGGGTTTACGGTGATTCTCATCACACGGATGGCGGCTTAAAAAATCCGCTCCCAAATTGGTTTTTCCAGATATATACTCAATGCTAAAATTATATGGAGCCAGAAGCAAAGACCATCGGAGTAACCTAGAGTTCTCATGCTTAGCCTGTGCTAAAAACGATAAAGGTTTGTGGTCTGTTTGCAACTTAAATGCCTTCCCATATAGATAAATATTGAATTTCTTTATTGCCCATATTACTGCAAGACATTCTTTTTCGCTAGTTGAGTAGTTGATTTCAGCTTTATTCAACTTTCTGCTAGCATATGCCACTGGGCTTAATTCCCCATCCAATGCATCTGATTTCTGTAGTAGAGTTGCACCTAACCCAATATTACTTGCATCCGTCCTTACTATGAATTCTTGACTTAAGTCAGGTAATTTCAAAATGGGTTTACTTGTGAGCTTTTCCTTCAATTCTTGGTAAGTCATTTCACATTGTGGTGTCCATGTAATGCGATCTGGATGTCCTTTACGTGTCAATTCAGTTAACGGTGCACATATGGAATTAAAGTTTTTGATATACTTCTGGTAGAAACCACATAATGAGACAAAGGATCTCACGTCCTTCTTGGTTTGTGGTCTCGGGGCTTTCTGTAGTTTCTCTAAATTCTTTGGGTCAGGGGTCATGTTTCCCTGATAAACTGTGTGTCCCAAAAATTCCAATTCTTTACATCCAACGCAACATTTGGTTGGTCGGGCTGTTAAATTTGCCTCCCTAAGTCGATCAAACAGCATGTTCAGAGAGTCAATGTGTTCCTCAAATGTTTCTGTTGCTATAAGGATATCATCCATAAAATTTGTTATACAGGGATTATTCAGAGGATCCAATAATTTTCTCATCATTCTAGAGAAGACACTAGGCGCATTCTTCAATCCAAATGGCAATCTATTAAACTCATAGTGTCCTTCTGAGGTACTAAAAGCTAGGTATGGTCTAACCTCAGGCTTTACTGGAATCTGATAGTATCCTTTACTCAGATCCACTTTTGAGAAATATTTAGCTTTATTTAGTCTGGCAAACAGCTGATTTGTATCCGGCAATGGATCCACCTGTCCTTCTGTAATAGCATTCAGTCTCCTGTAATCTATACAGAGTCTATGTTCTCCAGAGGGCTTCCTTAAGAGTACAACACCGGAACTATACGAAGACTCACTGTGCGAAATAATTCCTTCCTTCAAGATAGTCTATCTCTTCCTTCAAAGCTTTCTCCTTAGCAAACGGAATCGAATATGGTTTCATACAGACAGGTGTGGAGTCTATTAGTTTCATATCATATTCCAATAGGTTTGTATGCCCTGGTCGGTCTGTTAACACCTCTGCATGATTATTTAGAACCTGTTGCACTCTCTCTTTCTGAGTTTTCGTTAAATGTGTACTGATTTTCACCTGTGCTGCTGTCTCACAGGGGTGTAATGGATATTCAAATGATGAAAGTGGTTCCTTTTTCATCTCCATGGCGATGGACAAGGTCAACAAGTGTGTCTCTTCCTGATGTTCTCTTTCCAAATATTTCTTCAGGAGATTCACATGATAGATTTTTTCTTTCCCCTTCTTATCTATCTTATAATTTGTTCTAGACACCTTCTCTAGAACTGTATATGGACCCTGCCATCCAATTTGTAACTTATTCTGACTCCCGGGCAAAAGAAGCAGTACTTTCTCTCCCACAGCCAAATTTCTGTCTTTCGCCTTCCTGTTATAATAGGCAGCATGTTTCTTCCTGGCTTGTTTCAAATTTTCATTGGCAAGTTTCCAGCCAGTTTTTAACCGAGTGGTCAGCTCATTCACATATTGGTATGAAGATGTAATGTTTTCCTCTGCCTTTTCATCAGTCCACGTTCTTAACAAAGCTACATATGGACCTTTAATTGTGTGGACCTATTTGTCCATGCACCGGTATGGTCTCTTCCACTCGAAGCTTTATAGTGATGATTTTTCCTCCCAGAATTATCATTCACAAAACGACCGCTACCAATTTTTCTTTTGGGGCTTTCTCCCCACTTAAAATTCTTGATGAGAGATTTCCTCTCTACATCCTCTTCCTCCAGTTTGTTTAAGTCCGATTGAGGGATTTTCGGCTTATCCTGGGGTAAGACATCTTTTTGCACTCTCCGCATAGTGGCCATTGTAAAACAGTTAAGTGAAGCTTGTCCGTGAAAAGGGGCTTCCCATTCCATTTGGTCCACTTTATCAAATCTATATTTTCTTTATTATCAGGCCTAATTTTGCCCCGTGGCGTGTCCAGGTCCTGATCCATGTTCCCACTTGTGGGTGTTCCCTCATGTGCTATGCTACACCTTTCTACAAAATTCTCAATGTCCCATCTTGCTTTGGGCCAATAATAATTGTGAGCCACCTTTTGAATGATGGTACCTATCTTCTCATGGTCCCCATCTGGTTTCACATGTAGGCTCCTTATTAAGTCTGTCCTATATCTTTTTGGAAGAACCAGCTGTCCGTGACCATTGGATCTAGCTCCAGTCTTCCTATACATCAACTTGTTTTTCATGTAAAAATCTCCCTTGCCTGGAGTTGTATGACAAGTTGACAATTTTCTGAAACAAGGCTTGAGTGTTTTATCCCCAGCCTGTGCCTTCCTCATCTCTTCTGGAGTGGTATCTAACATAATATCCTCCTCCTGTCTTGAGGTCGACCTGACCTGAAGGGTTGCCATATACACAGGTTTCCTTCTGCAACGGTCAGTGTCATGATTGTCCATCTGACAATTCTTACACCACCTTTTTCCTTGGTTGAAAGATTTTCTTTCATCATATTTCCTTTCATCGAATTGTGGGAATTTATTTTTATTTTCATACCGTGGCCTATCAAATTGGTGCTTACCTTTATTTTGATCCTTAGGATCAAATTTATTAAAGTTCTGTGGTGCCCTAAAGTTATCCACCTGTTTCTTTTTATTACCTGTTACCTCTGCTTGAGCTGCTTGATACCTTTCAGCAACATTTAGCAACTCACCCAGCCTCTCTGCACCTTGTTCCATGAGAAACTTTCTCAGGTCTGGAGCCATGGACTCTCTTAGTTGCTCTATAAGGACCATTTCCTTAAGATCTTGGGTTTTCCCCAGAGAAGTCCATTTCTCCAAGTATGTCTCTATTCGTGCAGAGAACTGGTGATAGGTTTCACCTGACAGTAGTTTAGCATTCCTAAATTTTTTCCTATAAAACTCTGCATTCTTTTCATATCTTAACAAAAGAGCCTGCTTTAGCATGTCATAATTTTCCTGATCACCTCTGCTCATTTTTGCAAAAACTTCATAAGCTGCCCCACGAAGTCCCTGAGATAACTTTAAGCTCCACCTTTCTCTCTCTAACCCATACGTGGTAGCTAATAGTTCATACCTATTTATATAGCTCTCAATATCATCGTCTTTCTCAACAAAATGATCTAAATGAAAGTTCATAGCTGAGGTTGAGGCTCCTTGAGTAACCGTAGCATCAGAGGCAAAGGGACTGGCACCATTTTCAGGAGCATGGCCTTGAAACTCAAACTCCCTTAGTCGTAACTCATGTTCCCTTTGTAATCTTTTATCTTCTGCTTCCCTTTCTGCAGCTAATTTCCTCTCTTCCCTTTCTGCAGCTAATTTCTTCTCTTCTGCAGCTAATCTTTTGTCTTCTCTTTCTGCTTCCAATTTCTTAGCCTCTTTGTCAGCCTCAATCTGCAACCTCTTAGTCTCAGCCTCAGCTTCAAATTGTAACCTCTTAATTTCCCTTTCAGCCTCTAACTTTCTTTCGGCTTCAAACCTTCTTTCTTCGCGTTCAATAAATTTGTCACATTCCGTGGTGACATAGGCAACCATAACTTGCCCATCTAATCCTAACTCTTTTGCAGTCTGAACCGCAGCAGATCGAAATTTGGCCAGGTCCGCCATTGTCTATCAGGTAAATTTCTACAATGTCTAACCAACAATTTAATCTCTAATGGACAACACAGGCACCGTGAGCTCAACCTTATTTAATTCCACCCAAGGATACCTTTTAATTCTTATATTCCCTGAAGTGAATTACCCCCAATATTTTTAATAGTTAAAGATTCAAAATCCCAAGAGCGAGACCCCAATATATGTGGTGAAGTGGGATGTTATAAATATTTATAGGGGACTTAGTGTACTGACTGAGATCAGCTGTGAAGGTATCTATATCTATTAAGAGTAGTGTATTATAGATAACCTTACTTGCTACCACATATCTATATATCTCAGTCAGAATTATTCTGGAATAGTGTGATGCTACGTTATGTGTCTAGGGTATGTGTATGATGAAGTGTAAGTCACAACAACAGACAGATAAACAATTTAATTTAATCCACTACTCTTGACAACACTGTGACACTCACATACATATAACACTCTACAAAGATATCTTAAAAGAGTCACTGATAACTTTTCAAATAACAATATGTATTCATTACTGGCATGAATGAATATGTGTCCTGATTCAACTACAGGGGAACCAGGAATCACAATCAATTTAAATTACAAGTTATGTACAGAATGTATTTAATATGAATATTGTAGTGACATATATTATTACAAATGTTCTATGTGTGTCAGTTGTGTAGTAGTAAAATGAGGTAATACTGGTTTTGTTTTGTTCAAGCTCTGTTGGTATTTGTCATCATGACTTCAATAGTTTGTCTTTAGGGACTAGTATTGGAGATGTTCACAGTTCCTGATTTTAAGACAAGTAAATTCCCCTCTTAATGTTAATTTTAAAAAATCAGTTCAAGATGAGGGGACATAATGTTGAGCTCAGCTGGCCAAGTTAGCTTATCTGGCGTGATGGCGGCACGAAAGGACTCCTCTGCTCGAATTCTCCTCTGGGCTCTGGAGACACCTCACTGATAGCTAAAAGGACCAAGGAGTATGCTGTCCGACACTGGATTCAGCAAAGCTCTGACCAGGTGCTGCTCAGTACCATCAAGACCACTGTCCCTGAAATCAAGAAGGATGTACCTTCTACTTCATAACTAATTTATATTCTCTTTTACACTGATCACAATACAGCACAAACATTGCGTTCAGAGCGTTAGGCCAACAGTCAGCTTCATCTGAAATACTTTATTCCAGTATTACCCTTCTTAATGGTTACTACGCCTCTGCACTTCCAGCATTATTTCTTTCTAGTCAATCATCCAGGTGTCAGTGTACTGTTTGGCCATTCCATGCCGTTTTACTTCTCTCCGACACCCTCTGTTCAGGCTGGAGCATTATAGGCTTTACCTCACGTTTGCCACTGAACTACACATATATATACAGGCATAAATCAACAATTCACATTCAATTTTCATTAAAAGATATTGAATGGTTCAAGCTTACCACAATTCATACGAATAAACACAGATACGTTGATTAGCAATTAATTCTGGCACAAACTGGCACAAATTCCCATCTGCTTATCTTCCAGGCTTTTATTTAGCCAAATATAAGCTGGCTTCAACGCACTGATGCTTTATCAAGATCATTTAAACAAGTGGTCTCGAACTAACGCTCCCAAGTGTGTATATCAGCGAGACTGGCCAATGAGCCACGTTTCAACAAGTGTTTGAAAAAATGTTATCTTTTCCCGTCTCCCCTAACAACCAAGATAGTATTTATAGCCCGACCAATCGTGGTTAGGCTTTCATTTGTTGCGCTCCAATCAATTTGGAGTTTACATGGTAGGCTATTTCTGTAACGTAAATTTTTTCAAACACGTTAAAAAAAAATCTTATGAGCAGAAATGATTTTATGCTGTCAGGCACCCCCAATATTTTATTTTGGGTATAATTTATTAATTCCTGGACTATTTGCGTAACGTTTTACATATTATTTGTCAGCAAGCCCTAAGGAACCCAAAAATACAAATTTAAAGGAGCTACGTGGCTGCGTTCAAAATATGTATTTTCTACCTCCTGGTTCGAAGATATGCTGTCTGGGTACTGTTATGTTTTCAACCGTAAACCCATCTATTGTTATCTTTCCTAATAAGAGTCTGTTATGATTTATAAACCTAACTCTGGGAAAGGGTAGTGTATTTTATCACTGTCCGTCTGAAAAAAAATTAGTGCATGTAGACTTACACGCGTGATGGCAGCATTTGCGTATCGCGCGAAGCGTGTTTAGTGTTCGGCTTTCTGCCTCTCCCTTCTCGCTATCCTTTTGTCCATCTGTTCGTTCGTTTTGGTAACGTAATATAATTAATGTTAGGATTAATTTAGGTCATTACGCAGTACGTCTCAATGTTTTTCCAAGAAATACAGCACACGTTTCATTGAAGAAAGCGGGTAATAATACAGTAAGCTTTTATATCAACGTGAAAGCGTTACAATTTGCAGACGAAGCAGAAAACAAGGGGAATTTCGAGTACATTCCTTGTGACAGCACTGTCATTTTACCATTGCTCTTCTCTTTATTAATTTTATTTGTTAGGCTTCATATTTACCTAATAATTTATATATGTGGATTAGAATATTTCATGACACCCCCCAATTGCGTCTCCTTAGCCTTTCCAGTCATATTTTTTTTCTTTTTGATCCGCCGTTCCCCTCCTGTCTAGCAAGTCAATTATTATGGAGGATGATGACCCGCGGTCTAGGCGATCATGTACATCAGCAGCCTACGCATTATGTTTTTATCCTTAAATGTTATCTTTGGAGGGATTTTACCGTTGTATCTCTGTCAATTTCACTACAGGTTGTTGTCTGGCTGTTGTCTAGTTGTTGTCTGGTTGATGTATTGGTTGTTGTCTGTTTGTTGTCTGGTTGTTGTCTGGCTGTTGTCTGGTTGTTGTCTGGTTGATGTATTGGTTGTTGTCTGGTTGATGTATTGGTTGTTGTCTGGCTGTTTTTCTCCACATGACTTTAAAACAAAAAATTACGTCTAACTATCTGATACGAAGAAAGCGGCTGAGGCATTTATCAGCGAAGGATATCACCCAGACAAGGGTGGGGATAGAAAAGTGTATCGCTACACACAGCTTGAGAATCCTTGCTACAAAGAATGATACTGTAGATTGATTTTTGTTTCCAAAGCCAAACCTGATTATTCTCTTTACTATTTGCAGTATATGGAAATGTCATACAGTGAATGAGATGGAGTAGGCTGGTTGCTGGGGGAGAGAAATTGGCGTCTACTTTCAGAGAGATATAACTCCAAAATCCATGACATTTTCTGCGCATGCGGGATTTGGCGACAACATTCGCTTCCAGCCTGGCTGCTAATATTCCATAAAGCCATATAGACATCCCAACTCTGTGGATAAAAATATAAAAAAATAAAAATTAAATTGATTCCGTTAAATCTGCCAGTGGAACATAGTATAGTTGTAAATAAGAAACGTGGCAGGAAACAAAACAAGGGGGGAGAATTAGATGTTGGAATGACGTATTTTCATACCTTGTTAAGTAGTAGTGACCTTTAAATGTATTTTGTGGACATAACAATATGAGTTGTCGTTATTGATGTGTGATAATGAAATGTTATTGCAGTATGGAATGAGGTGTAATTGCAGCATGAATATGAGTTATCGTTACTGCAGCATGAATATGAGTTGTTATTGCAGTTTGAATATAACTTGTTATTATTGCAATATTAATATGAGTTATCGTTACTGCAGTATGAATATGAGTTATCGTTATTGCAGTATGAATATGAGTTATCGTTACTGCAGTATGAATAAGAGTTATCGTTACTGCAGTATGAATACGAGTTATTATTGCAATATGAATATGAGCTGACACAGAATAATGTTCTTTTCTTGCGTCCATTCACAGAAACTGGGTGCATAAAATAATTCTCATGTTATTAAATTCTGCTTTTGCCTGGGCTACTCTTCTGTGTGATTGAAAAGTCACGTCCTGTTTTTAAGATTTTTATTTGTATCCATTGGATACACATGAAACCTCTACACCTCACGGTAGAAGGTGAACGACTAAGTAAGTAAGGATACACATGAAACAAGTATCTAAACAAGGGGCAATAACTGCCATTAGACCACTAACTTTTATTAATTATTATTATTTATTTTACTTCAAGAAATAAAATAAAATCTAACATGACCAAGAAAGTGAAGTCACAAGAGACAAAAAAAATGGCTGCCCTCTATGACGTCATTTGCGGAACAGACCGGATCTCACGCCAAACTGTAATGGTAATGCGAGATAGCATTTTATGTAATGAAACGGCATTTACAATTTTTTTAAAAATTTACGTTTATTTCAAATAAATTAGTTGGACAGATGTGAAGAAATAACGATTTCAAAATACGACGTGACTTTTCAGCCAGTGTAGATCTACTGTACTGGTCATGCAGGGGTACGCGGCCATGAAAGAGCTGACAGACTAGCTTCAAGAGCTGACAGACTAGCTTCAAGAGCTGACAGACTAGCTTCAAGAGCGCGCATAGAAGGTGCATAGAATTTGGATACAGGAGAGATACTGAGGGCAATTAATGATCACCTGTTAGAGACTGACACTGCAATCAATGAATCATCAAGGCTAAGATTGCTGGAATTTCGCACCAAACGTAAGAGAGGATGCATCCGGTGTGTATACAACCAGCGAGCAACAGGAACAATTAGCATTCATACCCTTCGACCTTTTCTGTGGGAGACTGACCACCTGTGGGTTTACCCGGAGTGCAGTGACGTAGATTGTGATGGACAATAAAAATTAACGGTCCTAGGTATTCGAGTCTATTGACTTGTTTAACAACTGTTCCCGTTATTTTGTTGATGCATTCAGGAACAGTCTTTCTGTCTTGTTGGTTAGTTTGGTTAAGACATATTTTCACTTTGTCACTATTTTATCAATCATTTCCTGCAATGCGTTTACTCTTTGTTATTGAGACAGTATTATCAGTGTATCTCACTTTGTTTATATTTTGTTCACCAGCTGGTGGATAGTTAGTCCTAAGTGCGGTTTATTTTAATGGGAATTCATGCTTTTTAGTCGATGAGTGGAAGGAAGCCTGTAGATATAGTGTGACCACGCCTAATGTGCCTACTTTCTGAGTGAGTGAATGAGTAAGATCACTAATGTGCCTACTTTCTGAGTGAGTGAATGAGTAAGATCACTAATGTGGAACTGATAACAAAAACGAAAGAAGTGCCAGTGGAACAAAATATGAGAAGACGCTGAAGATGGATAGGACACACATTAAGGAAACCTGTTGATAGGACACACATTAAGGAAACCTGTTGATAGGACACACATTAAGGAAACCTGTTGATAGGACACACATTAAGGAAACCTGTTGATAGGACACACATTAAGGAAACCTGTTGATAGGACACACATTAAGGAAACCTGTTGATAGGACACACATTAAGGAAACCTGTTGATAGGACACACATTAAGGAAACCTGTTGATAGGACACACATTAAGGAAACCTGTTGATAGGACACACATTAAGGAAACCTGTTGATAGGACACACATTAAGGAAACCTGTTGATAGGACACACATTAAGGAAACCTGTTGATAGGACACACATTAAGGAAACCTGTTGATAGGACACACATTAAGGAAACCTGTTGATAGGACACACATTAAGGAAACCTGTTGATAGGACACACATTAAGGAAACCTGTTGATAGGACACACATTAAGGAAACCTGTTGATAGGACACACATTAAGGAAACCTGTTGATAGGACACACATTAAGGAAACCTGTTGATAGGACACACATTAAGGAAACCTGTTGATAGGACACACATTAAGGAAACCTGTTGATAGGACACACATTAAGGAAACCTGTTGATAGGACACACATTAAGGAAACCTGTTGATAGGACACACATTAAGGAAACCTGTTGATAGGACACACATTAAGGAAACCTGTTGATAGGACACACATTAAGGAAACCTGTTGATAGGACACACATTAAGGAAACCTGTTGATAGGACACACATTAAGGAAACCTGTTGATAGGACACACATTAAGGAAACCTGTTGATAGCATTATCAGGCAGTCCTTGTTCTGAAATCCCCAGGATGAGAGAGGTAGACGGAGAACAAGGAAGACGTGGAAATGTGAACTGGGAGGTAAACATGGAGGAGATGAAGAGGACATTGGAAAACCTTAAGCTGATGACACGTGACAGGAAGACTTGGCTTAAGTTTGTTGTAGGCTTGTTGTGGGAGCTTAAGATCGGTGATGACGATGATGAGTGAGTGAGTGCGTGCGTGCGTGAGTGAGTGAGTGCGTGAGTGAGTGCATGAGTGAGTGAGTGAGTGCGTGAGTGAGTGAGTGAGTGAGTGCATGAGTGAGTGAGTGCGTGAGTGAGTGAGTGCGTGCGTGAGTGAGTGCATGAGTGAGTGCGTGAGTGAGTGAGTGAGTGTGTGAGTGAGTGCATGAGTGAGTGCGTGAGTGCATGAGTGAGTGAGTGCGTGAGTGAGTGTGTGAGTGAGTGAGTGCATGAGTGAGTGAGTGCATGAGTGAGTGAGTGAGTGAGTGCATGAGTGAGTGAGGGAGGGAGGTAAAGGTAGAAACATCTAAGAGCAGATGGTATCTTGTCAGCCGACCATAACCAGTGATGAGCTAGCTTTTACTGGGCTCAGCAGTGTTGTAAGGGCTGCAGGTATGTAAGGTGGGGATAGAAAACTTTATACAGAGCTTTACAACATGAGGCAATCTGATCATCAGAAGCGTTCCCTCGTCAGACATATGCTTCGGTCCTTTTATCTTCTTTTCACTCTAAGTGGGACGGACCCACTTGTTCCATGACTCCCAAATGTCGGTCTCTTGTTGTGTTCTACCTGCGACTTGGATAACTGTGGCAATTCTAGAGCTAATACATGCTTACCAGGGGAACGTCTTGTCGGCAGGCGGCCAGTGGTTCTTGCAAGAATAAAATCGCCGGGGCCGCCGGGATCCGCTCTGCACAGAGCGCTGTCTCCCTCCCCGCGCGAGCGACGAAATCTGTTCGGACAGTTATCTGGTTGATCCTGCCAGTAGTCATATGCTTGTCTCAAAGATTAAGCCATGCATGTCTAAGTTCACACTGTCTCACGGTGAAACCGCGAATGGCTCATTAAATCAGTCGAGGTTCCTTAGATGACACGATCCTACTTGGATAACTGTGGCAATTCTAGAGCTAATACATGCTTACACGAGGGCAAGTTCCGTATCCTACTAGTGACAGGCGGTTGCTACTGGTGTCAGACTGTAACGGCTAGACCGTTCCTCTGACGTCCAGGCCGGGTCTTGCTCCATGGGCAACAGCTCGATCTACAATTGCCCAACCTCGTGCCACCGAAAGTTATTTCGGGAGGTACGCTCCTTTGGTCAGAAATGACTGGTAGGGAAGATAACCTGCGACGGGAATTGAACCCGCTCTTGCAACCTTGGTTGCAACTTCTAATTTCACTTCAGGTTATATCCGTTCTGCCAATTTGAGGCACTTGTTAAAGCAACAATATAATGTATATAAATTAATGCCCTGAATTATATAGCCTCGTGCTGGAGTTAAAAGACCTGAGTAAACATTTAAAAAAATAGGAAAGAATAATTATTGTACAATAGAATCGGCATACCATCAGAGAATGAAAACGGAAGGAAAGATATTGTGGGAAATGTGCCTACTAGAGTGAGTGAGTAAAGGTAGAAAAGTCTAAAAGCAGATTGTATGCTTTCATTCGTTCATTGTTATATCCATTCAACAGACTTGAAACAGGTGTTAAAGTAAAAATTTTGTTGAAACTATATTACATGTAGTATTCTGAATTCCATGTCCCTGAGTTGGCTGATTGTATAAATGTAAAAAAAAATATTATTGTATAATCGAATCGACACACAACCAGACACTACAACGGGAAGGAAATACATTGTGTGAAATAGGCCTACATTTTGAGTGAGTGAATAAGGTAAAGGTAGAAAAGTCTAAAAGCCAATGATATTCTTTCAATCGCTCCAGGTTATCTCCATTCTACCAACTTAAAACAGGTGTGAATGTAACAGTTTTGTTATATATAAATTACTGTTCTGAATTCCATATCCTGTGTTAACGTGTCAAAACAACACAACAAAACAAGATATTCAACAATGGAGTCAGAATACAGAAAGAAAGAAGGGTGAACGCTACAAATATCTATCCTATCCCGTTATTTTGAATAGAACGAACAAAACAAGCACAACGCTCCGCCCCCTAATGAAGGAGAACGTAGAAAAACTTCACCGTGGACAGTTATCTAGGTTAAAACGTCAATTGTAGACTTCACACTCATTCATTATTGTTTAGTCGGGATGCTATCCAGGATACTGTCTGCCCAAGATTCTCTTTTGTTTATCCCTGATATTTTGGCGAGGCCAGACAGGCAATAGTAAAAGCTAAAACTTCTAGTTTGTTTTTTCCTCTTCCATCCTCTTCTGGCTTAAAGCTAAACCTTTTATTACTGTGGGTACCTCCGTAATTTCGGAGTCCCATTCAATCACTGCTTTGACATTTTTTGTCTGAAATTGTGTCTGGAAGTTCTAATATCCCATAATTGATGACATCTCGGAAATTGACTTGAGTAGGAGGGAAAGACAGACTGAAAGCTATGAAACTTAGATTGTCTATTCATGTTAAGCGCTTCAGGGGTTCCCTGTACGAGAAAGTAAAATGTATGTTCTTGTTAAATACTTTAAGACTGCCCGTTGCTTGAAAGTAAAATGTATATTCTTGTTAACTAGTTTAAGATTTCTCGTTACGTGAAAGTAAAATGTATATTCTTGTTAACTAGTTTAAGATTTCTCGTTACGTGAAAGTAAAATGTATATTCTTGTTAAATAGTTTTAAATTGCCCGTTGCTTGAAAATAAAGTGTAAATTCTTGTTAACTATAAGATTTCTCGTTGCGTGAAAGTAAAATGTATATTCTTGTTAAACACTTTAAGATTTCCCGCTGCTTGAAAGTAAAATGAATATTCTTGTCAACTAGTTTAAGATTTCCCATTGCGAAAAAGTAAAATGCCTATTCGGGATAATTTGAGTATTCCCTCTAAAAGCAATTGAATGGGAAAAAAACACACACAAAAAAAACACACACACACAAATAGCAATACGTCTTACAAGGAGAAGGACAAAAAAAACCTACGTTGCGGCCACAAGGCCTTCGTCAGGGACGGACAAACAAGAGACAGGAGGGAAAGAAAATGAGAATTAAGTAGAGAACATGAAACTATAAAAATAAGAGGAAAAAAAACTCCCTTATTGTGATGGACGAACTCGGCTGACCCTGAACTTTGTTGTAATTCTTGTAAAACGGGACTTCTTTCACGTGGATTCATTAGCTATGCAACTGTTCCACAGAGGGCAAACTCGTTTGCTGATTGATATGCGGAAAGTTTACCTATCGTTCAGTCTGGTCATCGCATTGATTTAAGGAGAGATTAAATCACGCCCACTAACATCTCTTGAACAATCATAGGCAGTTATTTTAATTAACTTGGCCAGTGGGAGGCGTCGCCAGAATCAAACAGATACAGCGACCACGATCAAAGAGACAGACTGAGGGATTTCAGGGGAGACTATCGGCGTTATCAAAGACAGTAGTGGTCCCTGATACGAGACGCAGTTGCTTGCCGCTATTTTCGCGTCTCGGTGTCAATCGCAGAACCGAGCGAACGGGGAAAGCCGAAACGGGCAGCAGCGAACGGAGATACGAAGACCAGGGGGCGGCTTCTTCCCTTGATTTGGCGGTCAGATCCCCAAAAGTTCATGAGATCAAATAAGCTGTCAAGTTTATCATGTCCCACTCAACTTACATTCCATTTTAGATAAATAGACCATAAAGAATAGACATTTTATCACTCGCTGGCCAGACCTTTACAGAAGCACTAGCTTTATTGAAATCCTGTTATAGATTTTCCCCTGGATTTTATATATATATTTGCAGTGATTTCTATTCTGTGCAAAGCGGTAATATATATTGTGTAAAGTGATCAGTGGTCTAGTTCAGTCATTCTATTTCAATGGATTTTGTGTTAATTTAAATCTATTAAATTAAACCATCTCAAGAGTTCCAGTTTTAAATATAATGATCTATCTATTATATTATTTCAAAAGATAATAGATGCTTAAATTAACTTTTAAAGTCGCGAAGGAATTTATAATTAATAAATTCAGTTAAGTCCTAGTTTTATAGATGTGTGTTTTTAACCACTAGAATTCGCGCAGTGTTTATTAAATACATAATTAAATACTCGAGTGTATTATAGGCTTAACGGGAAATTTATCGCGCTTGATTTTTCGGTATGTTACGTGTCTTTTTCTTTTACACAGAGTGATCGTAATCTGCGGTCCCAGCTAAATAAAGAAAGAAATAAAGAAATCATCCTATAAACTTCCAGTCATATTGAAGAAACATTTCTTTTAAATATAATTTTGTGGCGGTCTTTGCAGCCTAGCTGTCAGAATTAAATGAAATAAAGCCCACCCAAGAACATTTTAAAGAACAATCATCAAATTACCATTACAAACCTGTAAGATAAACTGGAAGGTAATCATCGCCAGTAGCGATATTATATTTACTGTTTACTGTGAGAGAGTACATATTTTCCTGACTGTGACTGAGCCTAGTTTTTCCTCAATTGGATTTAATAAAACTATCATCACGCATTGAAGGAATTTTACCATAGCGGAGGATTAAAAGAGACCACTTCATTTTCACCCCTGTGCCGAACTGTGTTAGTGCCATCCCATAGACTCCTTTTTTATATATAATAAAAACACGAGAACTCTTAGTCTTCAAGTCTTGCGATAAGTGAGAATATTTGTTACCAACAAAACCTCGCAAACATCTGGGGTGGGACATCGAAGGACTAGACAGTTCATATGTCAAAGAATACTTGCTGTTTTTATATACTTTTATGGATCGTCTGAGGCTACATTCGGTAAGTGTGTGAGTATATGAGTGTGGATCCTCACGCGTGTGCATGAATGACAGGAGATTTAATCTTTTTCTTTTGTAACCCTGTTGTTAACTTTCTTGCCTAGTAATAAAATTTTTCTGTATTCCCTACATTGTTCCTTTAAGTGGGATAGTTGATAATTTGTTAACTATGTTTAAAACCCCCTCCTTTTCATTTGCTTAGTAAAGGGAAGAACAATTGGGAAGAACAGGGTTTTTTTCTATCACCTATACCTAACTTTGTAACACCTCTTTCAGAGCAATTAACTTCACTGTTAGGTTAACGTACCCGTGTTCCTGATATTATCTATCTCTGGACTGGGTTTATCTTTGTCTAATAAGCGGGAAGGGCTTAGTCGATACCAATCTTCTTCACCCCTCCCAAACTTGTTATTTGCATTTGTGTACTTATGATAATTTATGTAATACCTAATATTTGTTAGTAATTGATGTTTAAGGTGAATAAAATCACATAAACTTATTTGGTTCTGTGTTGGATGTACCAAAAGCCCAACTTTTCCCCTATTCGTTTAATATAGTTTGTATCTACGTCGTCTGTGTGGTTGAAAACACCAAATCGGTGTGCGCGCAGATGCGGGTCTGGAAAACTGGCAAATAATTGTTTGACCAGGAGAGTGAAAGAGAAGATTGAGAGAAACGATTTGTCGTAAATAAGTCTGTCTTTACTCTCCTCCAGCACGCTGTGAAGCAACTATTAAATCTCTACATTTTCTATCACTGAGCTTTCCATCATCATTTTTCACTCTAAACCGGACCACTATTTCTAAGACTCTTTTCTCTCAAAATAAATTTACGACAATATTTGGGGGCTCGTCCGGGATAATTTTGAGATACATTTGATGCACACATATTTGTGGGCTGGTTCTGGGATCTTGAGCTACATTTGAGGCAATCGCATAGCCGGGTTAAAGATATTTTGAGTCTGATTTAGTGTGGGTCTAACTAGGTAGAGTGTGAATGATCTGTCTTTGTGAATTAGGGAAATAAATAAATAATTACACCCCTAGACAAACGTTCTTTAAGTATTTGGGTTGTCCACACAGCATATTTACAGGTTGTTTTCTCTCCACAGCAGTAGAAAGTACAGATAAACAAAAATATTTGCTATTTTATTATCCTCTGGCGGAGATAATTATAATTCTTTCTTTATAAGAGTTGCTGGGATTGCGTGATTGTTTTACAGTCACTAAGGTTTTTGAAGTTAAAAAGAGTTGAGCTTAGCTAAAGACGGATTGTTCTGATTTTAAAAAATTAAGTTAACAACGTCTCATCTCAATAATTGACTTTAGGGACGGAGTTTGTTGTCAGAGATTTAAAATTTAGGGGAAAATTTTTTTTCCTTTTAAATTGTTTTAATATAAATTTTTCTCTACTGTTAGTAAAAGTAGATTCTTTTCCAGTGTAACTTACCATTTAGTGGCATAGTCGCTTGCGTTTAGAGCCTTAATTGCCAGATAATAGCAGCGATAAGTTTGCACAGTACAGGTAGGAGGTAACACAGGTAAATTTATTCTTGTGTTTTTTTTTTCTCGTAGCGGTTCAGAGTTCCTCCCTTTCGCGTTTCTTCTTACTAGTTCTCTAGGCATACTTCATCTTATTCTTTAACAATGGCAGAGAGGATAAAGATGAGGTCCATCTTGAGGCTGGAAGCGAAAGAGGCAGGATTAGATGCAGAAGCTGCAAACGCGTTTATTAACCAGGAATTGGAAATATATGACGCGGAGCAACAGAGCCGAAGCTGAGAGGAAGGCGGAGCAACAGAGAGCAGAAGCTGAGAGGAAGGAAGAGAAAGAAAGAACAGAGAGGAGAGAAGCCCAGGAGAGGGCAGATAAGAAAGAAGCGGAAGAACGTCTTTTGGAACAGAAGAAAATTGAAGCAGAGATGGAAACTCGCAGAGAGAGAGAGAGACAAGGAAAGACAGCATCAACTGGCGCTTAAGGCTCTAGAGAGTCGGGGCGCCTCTACTTCGACTAACGGAGAGCCGTCTTCGCCCCAGTCTCAATCAATGGACCTCTCCAGTACTCAATCTGCCCAATTAACTGCTATGTCGTTTTCTTTAGAATCTTTTCCTAGCCCTAACGAAAAAATTGACAGCTACCTAGAAAAATTCGAGAGACTCGCGAATCTTTATGGGTTAGAGAGTACCCGCTGGGCGCTTAAACTTTCAACGTCACTGAAAGGCAATGCTTATGACGTGTACACAAAGCTGGGACCGAATCAACATGATTATGACCTGTTGAAGAAGGCCTTACTACAGCAGTTTGAGATGACTGCCCGAAAGTTTCTGCAGTTGTTCAGAAACAGCCGAAAAGAGAGCACGGAAACATTTCCCCAGTTCTCTTCACGTCTCACGGGTTATCTGACAAAGTGCATTGAATTATCTGACCTACCTCTTTCATATGAGGGACTCCTCGAACTTGTTCTTGTGGAGCAGATAAAATCCACTTTGTCGAATGAAACTCGTAGATTTTTGGCTGAACAGGGGGCAGTCAGGCTTGAAGACATACTCAATAAAGCCGAACGCTATAGCAATGCAATGGCCGAACTTCCCAGCACTAAACGTAAACCCACCGATGAGCCATCTCGAAAACAGAATCTAGAGCAGGCATCCTATTCTTCCACTTCCTCTCAACATTATAACCAACGAGATAACAATACCCAGAAACCTCCCCAGGAAAAATCGAAATTCTACAAAACCCGATACCCCCCCAACAACAATTCTGATCAACCCAACAAGCCTACGTGGCAGCGCGGCCACCAAGGTCAAGGAAAAGGGAAGACCCCTACACCAGGAACGTCTGATCAGGGCAAACAAACCGGTGCAAACCGCATTGGATGTTTGCATACAGCCTCGAAAGGTAGAGTCAATGTCAGTGATTCTCAACCTGAGGGGGACCGACCCTCAACTCGAGGAACTGTAATTTTGAACGGTACCTCTACTACTTGTCTTTTTGACACTGGATTAAGTTTTGATTGTATTGTCGCTAGGCACCTAGTCAAACCCGGTCAGGAGACAGAGGAAACCGTCAAACTTAGTGGAGTTTTCAGGAGTGATGCACCCAGGACGCTTCCTATCGCACTGGTAGAAATACACTCTGACTTTGTCAGAGGAGTTATTAAAGCGGCCATTATGGATGATCCTATCTACCCAGTTATCCTGGGATGTAGATATGTGTTCATTGGGAGACCTAAGGAGCCGATTGTGGCAGCGGTAACCACAAGAGGGCAAGCCAAGAAGGAGAGGGAGCCTGCGCCAAACTTGTTGCCGAATGAACTGAAGGAGGCGCAACAAAAGGACCCTACTCTGGCGCCCTGCTTTAAAAAACTGCCCATGGCTAAGGACCCCAGACACAACGGAGACATCTTTTCTAAGGATGGTGTATTGTATCGTAGAACGGGCAACCCGGACACGGGGAATAACCAGCTCCTAGTACCGACGCAGTACAGAAACCAGATCTTAGAAATGGGGCACTCTCTTCCCTTTAGCGGACATATGGGACAAAACGCCACTATTCAGCGAATAAAAAACCACTATTGGTGGCCAGGAATGAACTCTGACATTGTCAGGTATGTGAAATCCTGCGCCCAGTGCCAACGGGTAGCACCCAAGCACTTGACACCCCCAGTACCTATGGGGCAAATGCCAATAGTAGGGACTCCATTTGAACGGGTTGCTGTCGACATTATTGGTCCCCTGGAAAAGACCAAAAGAAGGAACAGGTTCATCCTGACCTTAGTTGACACTTGCACTATGTGGGCCGAAGCCGTACCGCTACCATGCACTAATTCCAAGCATGTCGCAGAAGCCCTTGTGCAAATTTTTACACGGTTGGGATTCCCTCAACAAGTTTTGACGGACAATGGATCCCAATTCCGTAGCCTGTTAATGGAGGAGATCTTTAAGATCTTGAGGGCCAAACATATCCACACAAGTCCCTACCATCCGGCCGGAAATGGGCTCGTGGAACGTTTTAACGGTACCCTCACCATGATGTTACGTAAGCTGGGTCAGGAGAAACCGGAAGACTGGGACCAATATATATCGGCTGCCTTATTCGCCTACCGAGAGGTACCCCAAGCGTCTACGGGTTTTGCGCCAGCTACACTTTTATTTGGCAGACCTATTAAGGGGCCACTAGAAGCCTTACTTCGGTCCCTGACAGACCAGAAGGCTGACGAGACAGTCGTCTCTGCAAGCAAGTATGTATCTGAGCTTAAGGAAAGGCTAAAGCTAGGATGGGATCTAGCTACTACCAACCTTAAGAAAGCCCGCGCTAAAATTACTAAAAGATACAACAAAGCTGCAAAAGAGAGAGAACTACAACCAGGGGAGAAAGTCCTATTGCTACTTCCAACCGGAAGCAATAAACTTCGCATCGGATGGCAAGGACCGTTTACCGTCCTTAAAAAGATCTCACGTACCAACTACAAGATCTCCATCAAAGGAAAGGAGAAGGTCTTCCACATAAATCTGCTAAAGAAATATTTGGAAAGACCGGTGCCATCCTCCGAGCATCTCCTGGCTGTCGCCATAGCAACGGAAGACGAGGAAGATGATGATGGTTGCATGGAGTATCCATTGCAACCCACAGAATCCTTTAAAGATGTCAAGTTCGGCGACAATCTCTCACCAGAACAACAAACAGAAACCAGGGCTCTACTAAAACAGTACAGTGCAGTCTTAACGGATGTACCTGGTCGAACAAATCTCATTGAATTTGATATGAAATTAACAAACGAGACCCCTGTTCAAACCAGAGTTTACCCCATCCCGTACGCTAAAGCTGATGCACTTCGCGGAGAAATAGACAAGCTGCGTCAGGCAGGAATTATCAGTGAGTCTACATCTCCTTACAGCTCGAGTGTAGTGCTGTTGCAGAAGCCCAATAAGGAAGTTCGGCTGTGCATTGATTACAGGTTGCTAAACGCTGTAACGGAATTCCAGCCCGAACCTCTCCAAACTGTTTCTGAGTTGTTCACCAAGCTCAGCAAAGCAAAGATCTTCTCCAAGATTGACCTCAGCAAAGGTTATTATCAAATACCAGTCAAGGAGGAAATTAAACCTTTGTTAGCTTTCAGCACTAGTGAAGGACATTACACATTTAACGTGATGCCGTTCGGTTTGCATAACGCACCAGGAGTGTTCACCAGGATGATGAGGAAGCTTCTAGAACCTTTGCAAAGTCCCCATATCCATAATTTCATGGATGACATCTTAATTGCATCGGAAACCTATGAAGAACATATTGCTACGGTTGCTATGCTCCTCAGGAGACTACAGGAAACGGGTCTCACAGCCAGACCTAGCAAATGTCTCATCGGGTTTGAACAGTTAGACTTCCTGGGGCACACTATTTCTCACGGATGCAGTTGGCCTATTAAGAAGAACGTGGAGAAAATAGTGGCAGCAAAAAGACCCCGAACGAAGAAAGACGTACGTTCCTTCATATCGCTATGTGCATACTATCAGAAGTACATCCAGAACTTCAACGGACTGACGGCACCTCTGACTGACCTCACAAAGAAAGGTTGTCCTGATAAGGTCATATGGGATCAAAAGTGCGAACACGCGTATAGCACTTTGAAAGGACAGTTGTCTGCATACCCCATTTTGAGGTTGCCTGACCTCAAGAAACCTTTTGTACTGAGAGTCGACGCGTCAGGTCAGGGCATCGGGTCAACACTGCTTCAAGCCGATGACAGTGACCTGAACATGCTATTTCCAGTTGCCTATGGCAGTCGGAAATTAAATAAAGCGGAACGGAACTACAGCGTAGTTGAAAGGGAATGTCTTGCTCTGATTGACGGTATCAGACGCCATCATGAGTTTCTTTATGGTACATCTTTCACGGTGCAAACAGACCACGCTCCGTTAGCATTTCTTGGTGCCAATAAAGAATTTAACGCTAGGATCATGCGTTGGGCCCTCCTTTTAAGCGTTTATTCTTTCAAAGTGGAATATATTCCGGGAAGACAGAATGTCGGGGCTGATTTCCTGAGTAGAAACTGGACTACAGAGGAAGAGGAGGAAGGTGAAGATACCAATCATCCAAAAGTTACCGATCAGGGCAGCTTCATCGTCATAAATCAAACATGAAAACACGTTTTCACGTCTCAAAAGAGGGGACGATTGTGATGGACGAACTCGGCTGACCCTGAACTTTGTTGTAATTCTTGTAAAACGGGACTTCTTTCACGTGGATTCATTAGCTATGCAACTGTTCCACAGAGGGCAAACTCGTTTGCTGATTGATATGCGGAAAGTTTACCTATCGTTCAGTCTGGTCATCGCATTGATTTAAGGAGAGATTAAATCACGCCCACTAACATCTCTTTTTTTACTTACCTAGGAAGCATAGTAACACCTGACGGCGGAACAAGCAAGGACATTAACAACAGAATGAATAAAGCGAGAACAGCCTTTGCTATTCTCAACAACATTTGGAAGTCTTCCCAGTACAGCACAAACACCAAATTAAGACTGTATGAGAGCTGCGTACTTTCTGTGCTTCTCTATGGTGCGGAATGTTGGAGAGTAACAGAGAAGGAAATGTCGAAACTGTCCTCCTTCCACACAATCTGCCTAAGGAAAATTCTCCGAATCTTTTGGCCAAACACCATCAGCAACCAAGAACTACTTATTCGGAGTAACCAGGAGGACATGCACACCATCATAGCTGGCAGACGCTGGAGTTGGGTTGGCCATGTTCTCAGAAGGGACCCTGATACCATCGCAAGAACAGCTATGCTATGGACCCCCGAGGGAAAGCGAAAGAGAGGCCGACCAAAAACAACTTGGCGGAGAACTGTGGAAGCTGAGATGCAAAGAATGAACCACAGTTGGGGCACTGTACGAAGGATGGCCGCCGACCGAGCAAAGTGGAATCAATTTGTTGCTGCCCTACAAGACGCCACCAGGCGTGATGGCCGCTGACTGCTTTGACGGTTGGCGGTTATGGATCAAAGAAGAAGAAGACTAACATCTCTTGAACAATCATAGGCAGTTATTTTAATTAACTTGGCCAGTGGGAGGCGTCGCCAGAATCAAACAGATACAGCGACCACGATCAAAGAGACAGACTGAGGGATTTCAGGGGAGACTATCGGCGTTATCAAAGACAGTAGTGGTCCCTGATACGAGACGCAGTTGCTTGCCGCTATTTTCGCGTCTCGGTGTCAATCGCAGAACCGAGCGAACGGGGAAAGCCGAAACGGGCAGCAGCGAACGGGGATACGAAGACCAGGGGGCGGCTTCTTCCCTTGATTTGGCGGTCAGATCCCCAAAAGTTCATGAGATCAAATAAGCTGTCAAGTTTATCATGTCCCACTCAACTTACATTCCATTTTAGATAAATAGACCATAAAGAATAGACATTTTATCACTTGCTGGCCAGACCTTTACAGAAGCACTAACTTTATTGAAATCCTGTTATAGATTTTCCCCTGGATTTTATATATATATTTGCAGTGATTTCTATTCTGTGCAAAGCGGTAATATTTATTGTGTAAAGTGATCAGTGGTCTAGTTCAGTCATTCTATTTCAATGGATTTTGTGTTAATTTAAATCTATAAAATTAAACCATCTCAAGAGTTCCAGTTTTAAATATAATGATATATCTATTATATTATTTCAAAAGATAATAGATGCTTAAATTAACTTTTAAAGTCGCGAAGGAATTTATAATTAATAAATTCAGTTAAGTCCTAGTTTTATAGATGTGTGTTTTTAACCACTAGAATTCGCGCAGTGTTTATTAAATACATAATTAAATACTCGAGTGTATTATAGGCTTAACGGGAAATTTATCGCGCTTGATTTTTCGGTATGTTACATGTCTTTTTCTTTCACACAGAGTGATCGTAAACTGCGGTCCCAGCTAAATAAAGAAAGAAATAAAGAAATCATCCTATAAACTTCCAGTCATATTGAAGAAACATTTCTTTTAAATATAATCTTGTGGCGGTCTTTGCGGCCTAGCTGTCAGAATTAAATGAAATAAAGCCCACCCAAGAACATTTTAAAGAACAATCATCAAATTACCATTACAAACCTGTAAGATAAACTGGAAGGTAATCATCGCCAGTAGCGATATTATATTTACTGTTTACTGTGAGAGAGTACATATTTTCCTGACTGTGACTGAGCCTAGTTTTTCCTCAATTGGATTTAATAAAACTATCATCACGCATTGAAGGAATTTTACCATAGCGGAGGATTAAAAGAGACCACTTCATTTTCACCCCTGTGCCGAACTGTGTTAGTGCCATCCCATAGACTCCTTTTTTATATATAATAAAAACACGAGAACTCTTAGTCTTCAAGTCTTGCGATAAGTGAGAATATTTGTTACCAACAAAACCTCGCAAACATCTGGGGCGGGACATCGAAGGACTAGACAGTTCATATGTCAAAGAATACTTGCTGTTTTTATATACTTTTATGGATCGTCTGAGGCTGCATTCGGTAAGTGTGTGAGTATATGAGTGTGGATCCTCACGCGTGTGCATGAATGACAGGAGATTTAATATTTTTCTTTTGTAACCCTGTTGTTAACTTTCTTGCCTAGTAATAAAATTTTTCTGTATTCCCTACATTGTTCCTTTAAGTGGGATAGTTGATAATTTGTTAACTATGTTTAAAACCCCCTCCTTTTCATGTGCTTAGTAAAGGGAAGAACAATTGGGAAGAACGGGGTTTTTTTCTATCACCTATACCTAACTTTGTAACACCTCTTTCAGAGCAATTAACTTCACTGTTAGGTTAACGTACCCGTGTTCCTGATATTATCTATCTCTGGACTGGGTTTATCTTTGTCTAATAAGCGGGAAGGGCTTAGTCGATACCAATCTTCTTCACCCCTCCCAAACTTGTTATTTGCATTTGTGTACTTATGATAATTTATGTAATACCTGATATTTGTTAGTAATTGATGTTTAAGGTGAATAAAATCACATAAACTCATTTGGTTCTGTGTTGGATGTACCCAAAGCCCAACTTTTCCCCTATTCGTTTAATATAGTTTGTATCTACGTCGTCTGTGTGGTTGAAAACACCAAATCGGTGTGCGCGCAGATGCGGGTCTGGAAAACTGGCAAATAATTGTTTGACCAGGAGAGTGAAAGAGAAGATTGAGAGAAACGATTTGTCGTAAATAAGTCTGTCTTTACTCTCCTCCAGCACGCTGTGAAGCAACTATTAAATCTCTACATTTTCTATCACTGAGCTTTCCATCATCATTTTTCACTCTAAACCGGACCACTATTTCTAAGACTCTTTTCTCTCAAAATAAATTTACGACACTTATGTCCAGTCACATGTGAAGCAAGATGCTTCATCTTGCTTCACATGTGACTGGACACAAGTGAGTTTTTCTCTGCGCGAATGTAAAATGTTTATTCGTGAATGATAACTACTTCCGCGAAAATACAGTTGACATTCAAAAATCCGGCCATCGATAATCCGGTTCCTTCAGATTTCCGGCATGGATTTCGGAGCGCATTTTTTAATTTACCGCGTTGGCGCGCCACTGTTTTCTGGAGCCGTTTATGTTTTGATGCAGCTGTTGGGTCTTGCTTGCACGTGTTAACAGGCATTCCTGCTCATTCCTTCTCATTTTATCATTTATTTGGTGCTCTATAGCCCATTATGGATTCAGCAAATGAAAGAAGTGGTGTAAAACGTAAACATCGTGCGTTGTCGATCGCAGATCATTTAGTTTTTAATTTTCTTTCTTTAAAGGACTGTACAGGTAGTCATTTTCTGTTAAATATATACATCATATATAGTCATAAAAAATCCGGCATTTTCAACAATCCGGCACTCCTCAGGTCCGGAGGTTGCCGGATTTTTGAATGTCAACTGTATGCAGTGTAACTTTCTGGTTATTAAATAAATTATCTCCCTTGCAATTTTCCCTAAGCTTAAAACCGAATTTTTTGCGTTAAACAGTGCTGAAGACCAATAATTTTGTTATAGATATGAACGAAGTTGTTATAGGTATAAGCAATGTAACAAAAACACATAAGAATGAAAAAGTGTGAGTCAGCTGTTACTGACTCAGTGAATAAATGAAGAAGTTTTCTCCTTGACGCAAGAGTCAGATATCTTAACTTTTTAAAAATTGTTTGTTTGTTAGCTTAACATTTAAGTTATATGTAATGTTTCACACCTTAGACGCTCAGAATCTATGTACCCCAGTCATCGTGGAGAGCTGAAACTTTGCATATAGTTCCGTTCGGAATAAATTATATTTCAAAGATTACAACTATTTTCAACCTGCTGCCAGTGACCTGGGACGTTTCATTATTTCCTTGCTGTAAGAAAAACACCATGATTTATGGTTTCAGATATGACTGGATCCAATCCTGCAGACGTAGTTCTGCGCTGTTCTTTGATTTCATGGTGCATTATGCTTGGTTTTTGCCGTTCTGTCTTGCACGGACTGAAAATGGTGTCTAGAGTTTTTTTTTTTTAAATCATACTGCACGAGTTATTCTTGAAAACGAGTTCTTCTATGTGATCGTTATTATTGTTTCCATTTTTGTCATAAATACTTGTGATTTCGTTGAAACATGAATCTTTCATATCATTCTGGTGATACTTTGGTATTCCTTTGTTCTTGTCTGGTGGCCTTTAGTCATTCCCTGAATGCTCACATTAGCGAGGCTTCGTGCTGTTCGGGTGGTCTTGGGTTCGAAACCATGGAAAGCCTGTCCGTTCTTTTGATTTTTCATTGTGTATTTTCTACTTATTTATTTCTTACGCGTGGCTGCAATATACCAATTTGTGTGTATTATTTATTTTCTGTTCACGTGTCTCATATTTCACACAAAATATCAATATCACACACACACACACACACACACACACACAAAATATCAATATGCCACACACAAAATATCAATATCACACACACACACATAAAATATCAATATCACACACACACACACACAGAATATCAATACATAATATCACACACACAATATCACACACACACAAAATATCACACACACATAAAATATATCAGTCTCACTATTATGAATTCTCAGAATCAGATAATTATGTATATGTTGTTTCGCAAAGGAAATATCCCATAAAAGTGTAGCAAGAAGTCGTTTCTAAATTCTTCATCAGCATAACCGACGATCGCTCCAAAAGTAATCTTCATAACAATCCTCAAATTCTTTGACCGATTCAACATATTATCCATGAGTGAGCGTACTTCCATTTGGAATAGCATTCACGATTTTGGTAACCTTACCCATCTAATTTTACACACTTTTCCTTTCTTGATATGTGAGCGAAGAGCTTCTCTCTGTGCAGGAAGCAATAAAAGACAGACAATATGAAATCAATATCATTTTCTTTCAACCACTACTTCAAAAGCGTAACCAACCTCTATTGATTATGGTCATATCACATGCGCCTTCTGGTGTTGCTGACGATAGCTCACAAATATTTAATTTTCAGCATGATATATATCTACTTCCGCCCGTTAGGGCTGTCCCAGCATCACAAGAGTCTCTTATCTGTGCATTTTCAAACTGACCGATGACCCCTTTCATGTCCACTGAAGCAGCCGGTTGACACTGGACACAGGACTATACCATACTTAAGATTTTCGTAAATGGGTGCTTGCGTAGAAAAGAAGGATTAAGATAGTGCGACCAGGTCACTAATGTGGAACTGATGACAAGAACCAGACAAGTACCAGTGGAACTGATGACAAGAACCAGACAAGTACCAGTGGAACTGATGACAAGAACCAGACAAGTACCAGTGGAACTGATGACAAGAACCAGACAAGTACCAGTGGAACTGATGACAAGAACCAGACAAGTACCAGTGGAACAAGAGATAAGGAGAGGACGCTCGCGACAGGTAGGACACACATTGGGGAAACCTGTTGATAGGACACACATTGGGGAAACCTGTTGGTAGGACACACATTGGGGAAACCTGTTGATAGGACACACATTGGGGAAACCTGTTGGTAGGACACACATTGGGGAAACCTGTAGACTGAATTACAAAGCAGTGCTTGGTCTGGAATGCCCATAGTAATAGAGGTAGATAAAAATATGGAAATAATGGATTTTGTCATGGAATGGCAGACGTGAACGAAGAGCTAAGGAAGTGACCAAAATATGAGTAAGGTTTGTTAGTAGGGTAGTCGGTACAAAGTCAGAGTTCCTTGAGGCCTAAATAAAATGAAGCTCAGATATTGGCGTTACAAATAACAGATAAAATAAAGTGTCGTAAGAACAAAGTACATACAATAAAATATTGATATGGAACGGTATAAGAAGCACGGAAAGAAGGAAACAAAGTGATCCTTAATTCATGGAGTGGAAAAAAAAGAAAAAGTTTTTTTTATTGACACTGACTACTTGATACTGACTACATGACACTTGTAATGCTACCTATGATAGTGAAGAAACTAACGAAAATCATGATTTCAACAAGGCAGAAGAATAGGCATATCTGCCTTTTTACTTTATTGCCTAGGAATAACATCACCTTCAAGGTGTGGGTAGCTGGGAATTCTTTGGTACTTTCATTTAAAAGACATTAACATTACAGTATCTTTGAAAAATAGATTTATGAATGGGAGGGGGGAATACCACAAGCAGAACACCATGAAAAACCGGTTGTGGCCATTCATTGCCGCCATAATAGAACACCATAAAAACCGGTTGTGACCACTCATTGACCTCACAACAGAACACTGTTATGATTAAAATTCATAACGATTGTGCCTATTATATGATTAGCTCAACTGGGCTCTTTGTTTGTTTATTTTATACGGGTCAATGCTAAAGACGGGTGAGCGACGTTAAGCCGATATGCTTGGCTGGCTCACGTGATACTAGAGGGGCAGAAGTGCGGGGCCCTATACGATTGTGTGTCATGACGAGTGGACGTATGTGTTTGAGCTCCTTATTGTTAAAGTATTTAAAATGGAGTTTCTGTTATCACTAATACATCAAGATCTTTGGCGAGATGTATCTAGTCATCTAGTTATCTGTATTGACAAGAAGCATAATTGCTCAGTGTCGAGTGTTTAAAGAAATAAAGCATATTGAGAACTAAAGGACAGCCTTCCTGACATGGACTGACTGCCTACGGTATAACGTTTACTGCATCTTATCTGTCATGATATGTTGGCATGAACTTCATTATATGTGGAGCTGCGTGCAGTCCTAAATAAATTGTATATCGTCCATTTCATCCATCATCATCATCATCAGTTGCCATCTCCACAACGAAGGTTGGCTGTAATGGATCTCCAACGTCTTCTGTCTCTTGTCTTGGTGGTGCATTCTGATAGACTCTTTCCTGTCCATCTCTTGATGTTATCTTCCCACTTATAGCGCTGTCTTCCCCTTGCACGTTTGCCTTCAACTCTCCCTTCTGTTATGGTCTTCTGCAAGGGGTTATGCCTTTTTATGTGGCCAAAGTATTTTAGCTGCCGAACTTTGACCTCCCTAATTAGTTCTCTTTTCATACCTAGATTTTCTAGGACCTCCTTATTTGTTTTCATCTCTTTCCATGAGATACGCCCCATTCTTCTATATATCCACATTTCAAGAGCCTCAATTCTTTCTTCCAAATGCTTATTCATCGTCCATGTTTCTGCACCATACAGAAATGCAGAATATATATAACACTTTATGATTCTCAGTTTTAATTTGTGAGATAACTGTTTAGATGTCAGTATATGTTTCATGTTGTTGAAAGTAGCTTTGACCATTCCTATTCTCTTCTTGATTTCTGTTTCACATCTGCCATCTTCTGTTATTATATGACCAAGATATACGTAGCTCTTGACTTGTTCCAGGATTTTCCCATTTACGCTTATCTTTAATGTGGGTTTATCATCTGTTTTGCTAATTATCATAGTCCATTGTGGCTCAATTAATTCAAATTTATATTGGCTTGTTGCGGTGTCTTCTTGCTTACTTCCCTAGAAGTGATCTTGGCCACAGGAACCATCCTGTTACTTCATATTAACATTAACAATATAAAAGACACGTAACAAACACCATAAAAAACCGGTTGTGATCATTTATTGACGTCAAACAAAACATGTTTTAAACAGAAAAACTTCGGTCATTTGCACAAATCATCAATTATGTTCTAAGTACACCACACAAGATGCTTTTAAACAATTATCACCAATTAAACAAACAAACAAACACATACAAACATAGAGAGTCAGATAATAAATGTGTCAGGTATGTGTATGTGTGTTGCGTGCGTGCGTGTGTGTGTTGCGTGCGTGTGTGTTTGTCTGTGTGTGGGAGCAACTGTGGTCACCTGTTTGATCGTTGTTTCTGCCTGTATTCAATTACAGTTGACATTCAAAAATCCGGCAACCTCCGGACCTGAGGAGTGCCGGATTGTTGAAAATGCCGGATTTTTTATGGTTAAATATGCTGTATATATTTAACAGAAAATGACTACCTGTACAGTCCTTTAAAGAAAGAAAATTAAAAACTAAATGATCTGCGATCGACAACGCACGATGTTTACGTTTTACACCACTTCTTTTATTTGCTGAATCCATAATGGGGCTATAGAGCAGCAAATAAATGATAAAATGAGAAGGAATGAGCAGGAATGCCTGTTAACACGTGCAAGCAAGACCCAACAGCTGCATCAAAACATAAACGGCTCCAGAAAACAGTGGCGCGCCAACGCGGTAAATTAAAAAATGCGCTCCGAAATCCATGCCGGAAATCTGAAGGAACCGGATTATCGATGGCCGGATTTTTGAATGTCAACTGTATATATACACACACAGTCCTTAAATGGAAATGCCTGGGGCCACTGTGTTGAATGTCAGTATGAACAAAATGATCACACGAAAATAAATCTCGAAAGCCTGCAAGGCAGTGTCTAATGATCATGGAAATATAATTGCCATATTTATACCTTCCAGGCAGCGGTGCTACAGAAATGAAACAAATACGCGGATAGAAAATGTGGACATGACTAAAGAATATGCAATGTTTGGTGGGTTGACTGAGTGAAGCAAACAATTCAAAATTGAAACACTGACTCCGGAAATATAACTGTAATATTTAATAACGTCCAGGCAGCAGTGCTACAGAAATGAAACAAATCGCGGATGGAAAATATGGACATGACTAAAGAATATGCAATGTTTGATGGGTTGACTGAATAAAAGAAACAATTCAAAACTGAAACACTCTTAGATATACAAACTCTTGATAAAAATCAAAGCCAGAAAACAATGTAACAAGTTCTGGCAAGTTGTGGAGTTATATGAGAAATCTGAAAGCTAATATGGAGAATCACGGAGAAAATATATATGGGAAACTAATAGTTCTGAACACAGCAGAATCCACAAGAGAAATCTGCAGAAATTGTCACTACAAATTGAAATGTATGAATGGACATCCGCTGAAGTTCTGTGTAAGCTGAAAATTGGCTTGATGGGATGCATGGCACGGAATTGGAAGATGGAAAGCCTCAGTGTATTCAGGGCGTAAATTTAGAGGTTCGCCATTGGTATCTCCTTGTTGCTTCCTCTGTCGGCTGGATATCTCCTGCTTAGAGATGAATGTTTAATGTGTGAAATGTAGCCAATGATAACATACAAAACTGTGGAGAAACTATATGTCAGTTGTCTTTTATCGAATCGGTTTTCTCACAGTGAGTCTGATATAGGTAGGTGGCTGGGCAGATTTATGATAGACAAACAGACAGGCGGATAAAATGGAAAGATGGATAGAAAAATAGAGACTGGTCGGGCGGTGAAGGCAGACAAACGGACGGACAGATAAAGCGATAAGTAGACTGATATGTTGAAAGATTTAATGATGGGTAGAATGATCGATAGATTGATGGACTAGTTTGCTTGGGTGGCTGATTAATTAAATAAAAATGTATTGCTAAAAATGTTTATACTTGATGAACTTTTCGCCACAGGGAGGATTTGAGAAATATTATTTGTCCATGGCAGTATGAACATTCCCAGAGTTCTGTGCGGATGGATTAAGTAGATGAATTAGATCCCTAGAATAAATGTCTTAATTACAATTTGTGATGATATTATTGAGAATAGATAACGTATCAGTATTATCGTCTTTTTTCAGCTTTCAGAGCCTTTAAGGGTTTTTGTCTCAGACACCGCCCATTTGCAATTCTACTTTGTCTGTCCAGTTTACAAGTTCCAATTCAACCTATATCTCCAGTCTTCTTTAACCTTGTTTGTCTATCTGTCCAGTTTACAAGTTCCAATTCTACTTTGTCTGTCCAGTTTACAAGTTCCAATTCTACTTTGTCTGTCCAGTTTACAAGTTCCAATTCTACTTTGTCTGTCCAGTTTACAAGTTCCAATTCCACTTTGTCTGTCCAGTTTACAAGTTCCAATTCTACTTTGTCTGTCCAGTTTACAAGTTCCAATTCAAATCCATTTGATTTCGTCTCTATCCCTGATGCTCTGTCGGTCCCAAGTTGACAAGTCCCAACTCAACTTCCGTTTCCAGTTTTCTGTATCCTTGTTGGTCAGTCTGTCCAGTTTACAAGTCGTAAATGAGCCTCCATTTCCAGTCTTCTGTATTCTGGTTGGTCACTCTATCCAGTTTACAAGTTCTATCCAGTTTACAAGTTCTATCCAGTTTACAAGTTCTATCCAGTTTACAAGTTCTATCCAGTTTACAAGTCCCATCTCAAATCCATTTTAACTCTTCTCTATCCTTGTTACTTTTGTGATACAGTTGACAAGTCCCGACTCAAATGCATTTTATGCTATACCTCCTTTTGTTTGCTGGAATGCTTCCTTGGTTTTGTTCTTGAAATTTGTTCAGCATATATACCTTTTCACCTTCCAGACAAATCTAATTCGTATTTAATAACGTTATGCTAGTGTGTCTTATAACCCAAAATGCGTATGACGTAACTCAAACACTTTTCAGCCTAATCTCCATGATGGAAATTCTTATATAACGAGCAAGGATGCCTGTGCTATTAGTCTTGCTCATTGATCTTGATAGAGCATGCTGCATGATTCAGTTCTAGCCATGCCTTCGCCAGTATACAACAGAAACATTATTATAAGACAAACCAGTTAATCCACCAAGAAACGCTGGTAAAGAAGTATGGTGTACGATTTCTATTTCATGTCCTGAGAATAGCACCATTTCTCCTGGATTCAGTTACTTCCTTTTCATTACTGTTCACCTTCCACCGAGCAAGTAAGCCCGTCAACACACACCGATACTTGCAAACTATAATTAGCAAAAACTACTTATCAAAACAAACGACAGACGACTAAAATTGTAAACACAAATCTCTGCCAGAATTTTCTTATTTGACCGACGCATTTTTTCATCTTGTCCATTCTAATGATCTGTCACGAAGTGGATTTAAGTCTAGAAGTTGTCTTAAGATAGAGACAAGACCCTAGTGTTAAGAAAGTCTGAGACGATAGAATTTAGATGAAAATGACAGTGACTGTGGACAGATGAGACTATTGGCTCAAGGGTGAGAACCTGGATTGACTCTCCCTTCCCACTTGTGACTAAAATTATGCTATAACCTCACCCCCCTCTAACTACCTTTAAACACAAGGAGATAAGGTGTAAAAACGATCACAAACACCACTATACAGACAACATATAGGTACCGTATAGTTAGCTAAGAATTAGAAAACCTGATCTAGTGAACATCACATAGTTTTATTACAAAAAACAAAATAATCAACATAATCAAATCACATAGAAACAAAATCAGTAATATGCAATGTTGCACTGACCTGAAAACAAGAAAAACAATTAAATTGGTAGATACTAGAAAACAACCACTTTCACTCCTTCGTTCACCCTGCTGGTGAAAAATAGAATGATTACTGAGTTAACCACAATTAATGGGTGGGGCCATCAACTTTAGCCACCACTCCCTCCTACAATCTATTTCCTACTGTCACTGTCCTGCTGACACTGACTAAACTATTGTCTACACACACACACACACAGCTTCCGGGCTCTTTAGTCGATATACACGCCACTAATTTAACACCACTGGACTGCTACCCTAGTAGACTTAGATTACAACTATGGCTCAGATGCTATCCATCTAATGAATAATATAAGACCCTACTGGTCCTGTCTATTTTCTTCCTCCTTCTCTCTCTCTCTCTCTCTCTCTCTCTCTCTCTCTCTCTCTCTCTCTCCGCCTGGTCTCAGTGTCTCTCTAACACTCGACGTCCGCTGATGTGGCGTCTCCGTTACGCCTCTTCTCTTGATAACGTTCAGAACCAGGAATGATATCCCTGTCTCCTGCTTCTGATTTCTGCACTGATGACTTCGGTTTCAAGCTCGAGGTACTTGAATCACTTGTAGAAGCTTCACGGCTGCTGACCGACTTCTTACTTGCCCCGTTAACCCGCTCAAGGTTTAGGGACAAACAGCTTTATTATGGCTGTATAACATTAGACCAATCTCCCAGCCACGTGCTGTTGTCGGAGTGGTATAATGAGCTAAGAGCTCTGGATTAAAGACAAATCCTGTTCCCAGCTGAAGATTGTCTTCGCTACCTGGGAACATATGGTATTTCTTGCACCTTTTCCGATCTCTCGAGCTATATGCTCCCGAGATGACAACTTGCTGTTGTAAAGGACCGAGGCTGGTTGCCCCTCCTACAGACCGTTAAAACTCGCTGTGGAACAAACAACACAACAGCTATATAACACGTCAAAAGTTACACATCTCAAATACTAAACTCCCTTCTCCCTTTAAATCAATTACAGCTCCCCTTCTCTATTCCCGCTATGCACAACGATACAAAATATTTATGCCCTAAAAGGTCAACCTCCCAGGCGGTCTCCTCTCTCTCCCGTTTCCAAAGTAAACATCGGCTGACCCAGATCCTTTGTTCTGCATGACTAGCCACGTGTCACAACATTTTTTTTCACTGAGGAAATCCTGTCTGAAAATTATCAGTACAAAATTAAATCTAGGCAGGCTGAAACCCGTCTCAGAATACACTTCCTGATGCGTGATGCCATATGATGATGGATGGTATCCGCATGTCTGGTTTTGTGTGGTGTGCAGATGTGTTCAGTCAAAACAATGTTCATACAAAAATAACAGGGCAATCCACATAGGACGTATAAAGTCAATGATTCTTGTAACAGCCGTTGACGTTTTTCTTCATTATTTATTGTGGACGCCACAGTGACAAAATGGTTACGCGAATATGTAGGCACATCAAACAGTCATTATCACAGCAACATTCAATACAGCAATAGACGGTAGACAGCATTACAATGATGAGTCAGATGCATGTTATATTTCAAAGTGCTGTAAATGTAGTCAGGTGAAAAACTCCATCCTTTTCTATAACAGCCAGGAGATAACCAGATGTATGAGATCAGTTCACTCTCCTTAGTTTGACTTCAGCAAGACAGACACGTCTGCCGAAGTATAAATAATGTCCTCAAAAATACCCTCTAGATAATAAAGGTTTTCCAAACCTAGTTCATTTAACAAAGTAGCAAGTAATGGTCCTTGGTACCTGCATCAACCGATGCAGTACAATGCAGCGACATGTGAGCTGGGAAAAACATCTCGTGACGACGACTTTCGCAGAGAGGCTATGAATCGAAATCGCTCACGACCAAAAATCGATAGAGTTAATGAAAAAGTCAAGTTACCTTGCTTTCATGAAATACACAGAAATATCACGCCTCCGGACAGGTGGAAAACACTAGAGGTATTATCTCGAATAAACGAAATATCCATAAGAGGACTACACATCCCTGACAGAACAAAAAATAGCGGAGATCCCCTCTTCAACGAGGCATCTCTTTCGCCATTCCAAATCGCTCACTCCACTAGTCGTGGGCGGAAACCGATCGACCAAAAACAAGACAAGTCATGCGCAGTCCAGCGCAAAAATGACCACAGCTCAAACTTAACTGCATTCGATACCAACGCGAGAAGACAAATGCTTACCGAGAAAAGTGACTATAAATTTCAAGCAGTTGTTGCCCTTGCGTTATAAAATAGATATTGAAATAAAACGATGTTGCGAGAATTTATCACGCAACATATCACCACCTCCTCCCGATAAAAAAAAAATGTGGAACATATTTTTTTTTTTCAATATCAAAGAGCATGCGATAAGCGGCTCAAAACGCACGAATTATGCGCTGATAATTAATTAAATTGCCAAACAATAGGCTAATTATAGAGTGTCTGGTGAGGATATACCTCAACAGAAAAATAAATATGTCTCAAAAAATATTCACATCGGGGAGGTGTCACCAACACACATCACGTTAGCATGTAAACACAATATACGTATGCAAGTTACTATAATCATCATTAAACAGCATACTCTAATATTGTCTTTAAAAATGGATGTACAAATCTGATAGGAAAATTTAAATAGTACATTCTTTGACATGTAATGACATAAGTACATAGTAAAGTTAAACTACATGACGATCCAGGACATATGCTCTGGTATTCCGAGGGTAAGTACACAATCTAGAACTCGTCATGCTTGATACTAGTAAGGTAAGTCCTCAGCTCAACAATGACATTCTGAGAAAGTACAAGCAATATAATGCTAATTAATAACTAATATGCTTCATAAGGTACAATACATTATTAATAATTGTGGCTGTTTAGTAAACTAACGGCCCTTATATTAACTACTCAGTCCTCCTCTATCATCTTAAAAAACGAACAGAAGAAGATGACAACAAAGCACGATAGTGTGTACATATAAAGTAAGTACAGATGTGCTAATCTATTGTAGAAATATAGGTGTGTTATGACTCTGTAATATATGGAAATATAGGACAGAAGTATTAGTTGGAGTCATGTGGGCATCTAGACAAAATGTCAGCCATCACATTATCCGCACCACGGATAGCTCGTACCGTGAAGTGAAAAGGTTGAAGAGCTATAGCATATCGAGTGGATCTCGAACTCTTCAAATTCTTAGTCTGAATAGCTGTAAGAGCTTTCTGATCAGTCTCTAGAATGAAATGTGCGCCCAGGAGGAATCTTTGTAGCTTTAGAATTGACCAAACCATCGCTAACAACTCACGGTCTAAAACCGAGTAGTTCCTCTCTGCCGCATTTAGTTTTCTAGAAATGTACATAACAGGATGCAGAGTATTTGCATATTCTTGCATCAGTGCTGCTCCAATCCCAGTGGATGAAGCATCACTCCGAAGAACAAAAGTCCTATCAAGAGTAGGTAATCTTAAGATGGGAGGAGAAGAAAATATATTCTTGATTTGGTCTAGTGAAGATTGGCATTCTTCAGACCAACGGACCAGATTAGGCGAACCTTTCTTCAACAATGTTGAGAGAGGTGCCATGATCGAAGATAAATTTGGAATAAATCTCCCATAAAATTGAATTAAACCTAAGAGACTCCTAACTTGTTTCTTCGTTTTAGGAACAGAGATGTTCAGTATTTTGGAAGTATTGTGGTCTTCTGTCTTCAAGAGACCATGACCAACACGATGACCCAGGAAAGAGATTTCACCAAAACCAACAAAAGCTTTAGAAGGTTTTGCTGTCAAATTATTCTCACGTAGAGTGGACAGTAAGTCATATAACCCTAAATAGTGATCTTCCCAGGTATCACTGAAGAGACAGATGTCATCTAAGTATGCGATGACATCCGAACGATGTGACAGAATTCGACGCATCATGCGAACGAAAGTGGCAGGGGCGTTCATGAGACCAAAAGGCATAACATTCCATTGAAATAGACCCCTAGGTGTAGAAAAAGCAGTAAGAGGTTTGGCATGCTCTGCTAAAGGCACTTGCCAATAACCTTTAGACAAGTCAAGTTTAGTGAAGAATCTAGAATTAGAAAGTCTAATCAGTAGATCTTCTAACAAAGGCATCGGTTCAGCGTCGAACTTTGTGACCTGATTCAATTTGCGATAATCAACGCAAATTCGTATGTTCTTATCCTTCTTCCGGACAATAACCATGGAAGAAGAATATGGTGAAGTCGATGGTTCAATTATATTTAATTGAATCATTTCATCCAATTCCTTTTCCACTTGCGACTGAAAGTGTATAGGAATAGGATACGGCCTAACCCTAATTGGATTATTGTCGGTAAGAATTATGTCATGTTCTATGACATCTGTGTGTCCAGGAATGTCAGTGAGAACATCCTGAAATGTTTGTAACATCGACGAGACTTGTCGATGTTCGTCACCAGAAAGATTAGGAGAAACAGAAACGTTTTTCCAAGATTCCGTGGAATGTAATGGAACCACTGGAAGGGGAAGGTTGACATCAGAGAAGGTAGCTTCCTCATCCTGAATGACAGACAGGGATGAATAATGACCGTGAGGTGCAGGAGCATCATCCGTTGCCTGGAAAATAGGCAGCAAATAGTCCGGACGTTCGTGAAATTCCGAAAGCATGTTTATGTGGAAAGTTTTATGCTTTCCATCAATATCGACCACATAGTCAACATCGGAAATCCGAGAGACTATTGCATACGGACCTTTCCATGCAATAAGAAGTCTATTTTCCCTACTGGGGAGTAGGACGAATGCTTTGTCACCTGGACAAAGTTGTCGTAGACATCTATTCTTGTTAGCAAACTGCCTTGCCTTCTCTTTAGCAATTTCTGATGAAGCAGTTGCTAGCTTACATGCCTCAATGATCTTTTGTCTAAGAGCAATGACATACTCATATGAGGATTGAGTTTCATCGCTAATATCATCGGCAGTGATGAGATCGTGTAATAAAGACATAGGGCCGCGTGGACGCGCGCCAAAGACAAGTTCGAAGGGAGAAAATCCTGTGTGTTCATTAGGGACTTCTCTATAGGCAAAGAGAGCCGCGGGTAAAACCCTGTCCCAATCTTGAGGATGATCTTCAGTTATCTTACCAAGCAAAGTCTTGAGCGTTCTATTCAGACGCTCAACTAACCCATTAGACATAGGATGGTAGATACTACTGAGAGATCGTTCAATATGTAAGGTAGACATTACCTGTGACATAGTGTCAGATATGAGTTGAGTGCCATGGTCTGACAATATTTCTCTGGGGAACCCCAAGCGAGAAAATATCAACCAAAGAGCATCTGCGATATCTGTAGTAGATATGCTCTTAAGAGGAATAGCCTCTGGCCAACGTGTGCACATATCGACACATGTAAGGATAAACTGATGTCCTCTGGCCGACTTGACCTTAAAAGGGCCAATAATATCTATGGCCATTTTCTGAAACGGCCGAATAGGAATGTCAGCAGCCTGGATAGGCGCAGCATGTCGTGGTCCTCTAGATTTGACCTCCTGACATACCTTGCATGATCGGTAGTAAATACGAATGTCCTTATTGACAAAAGGCCAAAAGAAAGCCGCAAGGACTCTCGACTTCGTACGGGCAAAACCCATATGTCCAGCACATTGCGAGTCATGAGCATGTTGTAATATTTGGACTCTCATGCTCTTGGGAACAAGAATTTGCGAATGTGCCGACGTAGTCGAATCTTGTACCATACGTACAAGTACGCCGTTTCTCATTGCAATCCAAGATTTTCTATTTGTATCCTGATTCGGATCACCTTTCTTCGCAAGAACGAAGAATTTTTTTAAAGAAGGATCTTCTTCTTGCAATTTTATGAAAGAGTCACGAGTGATTACTAAGTGACTATCTTGGCTATCAACTTCATTATCACTATTCAGTGAAGTTTCGGGTGTTTGTAGAGCTTGTGCTCTTGTAACTACTGCATTTGTAGCTTGCATGTTATTATCTTCCCAAGCAGCAATCTGCTGTGGGGTACACTCCCTAACTCCGTGAATACGACCAATAATAAGGTCCGCAATAGGATTAGGTAAGAGACAAGCATGCACATCTCCAGTAAAGAAAGGAGTGGCAATGCGAATTACAGCAGTAGGATATTTTTCTAGAGTGCCGCCAAATGTGACACATTTAATAACCCTTCCTGTAGCACAAGATGGATCTACAAGCGATTGTCTAACACCAATAGTGGTGCATCCGGAATCGAAAAGTAGTGAGACCGGAGTATCATTAACAAGACCCTTATGTAGAATTAAAGAACCCCTCCCGTCATGCGCAACAGCAGCAGGAAGAGCGGGAAGTGGGTGACCACAACTCAAAGTAGTTATGGTACCCGGTTCGAATAAAGTACTGCATTGGGGGCATTTGTTTGCTCTCTCAAAGTCAAAAGCAGAACCAGTGACAGCGTCAAAGTTTTTACTATCAACAACATGATTACAGGCTCCCTCAGTTTCCTGTTGTACAGCATTAGCCTGCTGATATCTCTTTTTTTTGTGTTGAGATCTACCCCGACTATTATTACCTCTGAAGTTATCAGAGTTATTATTATCTCTGCAGTTATTATTGTCTCTATTGTAATTGTTATCCTGGTTCGAATTCCAGTTTCCACGATTACTATCATGTTCACATTGATGCGAACATCTATTTGTTTGGTTCTGAGGTCTTCGGCAGGAATAACCTCTATTACCATATCCTCTTTTGAAATGCTTATAATTATTAGGGTGATAGTAACGAGTACTATCAGGTTGTCTCCAATTCTTCGAAGAAGAATCACCATGAAATTGATTTCCATGATTTTGACAGAAATTACCGCTACTCTTTCTATCAAAATTTTGTTGGAATCTACGAGCAAAGTTTTGACCATACGGAGCTGCCGAAGCAACTGGTAAACCTTCTTTCACCTTAGAGTTACCCATGGTTATGTGTGGGTGCGCAGTTACGTATTGGCAACAGAAATCTTCCATTTCTTTTATTGTTTTAGGTTTACGTTCATGAAGGAAAGCAAGGAAAGACTCATTGACAGACGACATGACTTTGTCTCTAAGTATTAAGTCCATAAGTCCTTCATAAGTTTTTTCCGTCTTAGATAGTTCAACCCATCGTGAGAAAGTAATGCGTATTCTTGCAATAAACTCGGAGAATTCAACTCCATTTTCAGGTAACATGTTTTTAAATTGTAGACGATAGCCGTCTTCGTTAAGCTGATATTTCTTTAACAAAGCGGCCCTGACAACCTCATAATTGTTCTTGTCAGGTTCATCCACCATATTTAATATACTTAGAGCTTTACCTGTCAGTATCCCTGATAACTGATAAACATATTTTGCTTTGTCTATGTTATGAGCTGTACATGCTTGTTCAAATCTGTCCAGATAGAACATTATGTCATCACTGGAAGGACTAAATGTTGGTAACTTAATCTTAAAAGTATCATTATTAGCCTTACCAGAAGATGAACCCTTGTTTGAATCATTACCATTACTCATGCTCGTCAATTTCAATTTTTCCAACTCTAAAGCTAAGACCTTTTCTTCATGTTCCATTTTTGCTTTCTCTTTCCTCTCATCAGACTCTCTCTGTAATCTTCTTTCCTCAGCCTGAGCCTCTTTTTGAAGTCTTTCATTTTCAGCTTCTTTTTCAAGTCTTTTATTTTCAGCCTCTTTTTCAAGTCTTTTATTCTCAGCCTCTTTTTCAAGTCTTTTATTCTCAGCCTCTTTTTCAAGTCTTTCAGCTTCTAGCTGTAGCTGGAGTTTTCTTTCCTCAGCTTCTGATTCCCTTTTTTGTTTTTCCATTTCCATTTGGAATCTTTTTCATCCACCTGCATCTGCAGTTTCTTTTGTTCAGCTTCCATATGCAGTTTCTTTTGTTCCGCTTCCATTGCTTTATCATATCGAGCAGTTGCAAATTCTTCTAACTTATCACCAGTCTTCCCAAGCAATTTACCCTGCTCAATAAAGTGCTCAAATGTAGACATGTTGTCTAACATATGAGTCCAAAACCTGAAATAATTAACTAATTTATTTCAAACCTAAGTGTAACAAGTCTTAATTAAGCACTTGTATATTCACATCACATTATATTATCCCAGTCTCTGTGGGAAACAAGTCTCCAATCAAAGAACTTGTATATGAAATATCAGCACTCAATTCTTGATCATAAGTGCACTTCTCATTCAATAGTGCACGACACTATTCATCATTCATTTATCATCAGTGTAGTAGTAACAGTGCATTAGCATAGCCCATTAACTAATTACTATAACTGTAAACAATGACTATGTAAACACATGCAGAATGTAAACATTGAAAATGTAAACAATACAAACAATGTAAACAATAACAATGTAAACAATAACAAAGATCAGCAACAATACAAAAACTTTCGCAGAAATCAACTAAAAATAAAGCAGAAATTAATGAAATATCACAAAAAATGTGACGATATCTGCGATAGAATTAAACAAAATACATGACACCACAGTGTATAAACAAAAATGTTGTATGAAACTAAATTATAGACAAGAGTAGGCTAACAAATACAAACAAATCAAAACAAAACTAAAGAATGCGAAATAATAACGAAAACAATATTAAAACATGTCATCACAGCTAACATAAATAGCAACAGAAGTCGCTTAGCAAATTCCAGTATCGGAAATTTGCAAACCCTACAGAAAACGCTCACAATAGACGACCTCTATGACGTGGCATAATCTAACGGAGACACCACCCAACCGAGAACCCGCTGAAATATAAACATATAAATATACAAATAACATATAAACATATAACATATAGAATGAGATGATACACAGAAGACTCAGCAGAAGTATAAGGGCACAGTTTACATACAAACAGGCCACTTAACTTATAGGCTTCCAATCGTAGAACAGCAGAAAAAACGGATGTCAATCAACGTCCTAAAGAGCGAAGCTCCAACGATGATGGCACATCTGAACTGCTTCCACTGCTAACACGATGGTACAAGAGCTTCTGAAATACTGTGTGTTGAGTTGTTTCGGCACTTGACCTTCTAATCCAAAAGTAAGTTGATGGAAATCGGTACTTGGCCTTCTTCAGAAAACAACCCGTTTCAACCGGCACTTGACCTTCACAAAAACGACAGCACTGGAACCTTGACAGCAGCAACTTGCTTGACTTGCGTAAAAGATAACAGCAGTCCGAGTTATCCGGCAACATGTAACAACGCCGGGTACTGTCAAATTCTTGTTTCCGTCAAAAAGTTGAAATTTTGACTTTTACCGGGCAACGCCGAGTACTTTGAAAATTTTGAAGATGTTGACTGTATTGAAGAATGTTAATTTCTTGAAGGATGCTGATGAATTCTTGTTGAAAATGAAGTGGGTAAGGGACCCCGTGTTTGCTGGTACCAGAATCAAACCAGCTTATGGCCACCAAATGATGCGTGATGCCATATGATGATGGATGGTATCCGCATGTCTGGTTTTGTGTAGTGTGCAGATGTGTTCAGTCAAAACAATGTTCATACAAAAATAACAGGGCAATCCACATAGGACGTCAGTAAACTCACGACGTATAAAGTCAATGATTCTTGAAACAGCCGTTGACGTTTTTCTTCATTATTTATTGTGGACGCCACAGTGACAAAATGGTTACGCGAATATGTAGGCACATCAAACAGTCATTATCACAGCAACATTCAATACAGCAATAGACGGTAGACAGCATTACAATGATGAGTCAGATGCATGTTATATTTCATAGTGCTGTAAATGTAGTCAGGTGAAAAACTCCATCCTTTTCTATAACAGCCAGGAGATAACCAGATGTATGAGATCAGTTCACTCTCCTTAGTTTGACTTCAGCAAGACAGACACGTCTGCCGAAGTATAAATAATGTCCTCAAAAATATCCTCTAGATAATAAAGGTTTTCCAAACCTAGTTCATTTAACAAAGTAGCAAGTAATGGTCCTTGGTACCTGCATCAACCGATGCAGTACAATACAGCGACATGTGAGCTGGGAAAACATCTCGTGACGACGACTTTCGAAGACAGGCTATGAATCGAAATCGCTCACGACCCAAAATCGATAGAGTTAATGAAAAAGTCAATTTACCTTGCTTTCATGAAATACACAGAAATATCACGCCTCCCGACATGTGGGAAACACTAGAGGTATTATCTCGAATAAACGAAATATCCATTAAGAGGACTACACATCCCTGACAGAACAAAAAAATAGCGGAGATCCCCTCTTCAACGAGGCATCTCTTTCGCCATTCCAAATCGCTCACTCCACTAGTGGTGGGCGGAAACCGATCGACCAAGAAGCAAGACAAGTCGTGCGCAGTCCAGCGCAAAATGACCACAGCTCAAACTTAACTGCATTCGATACCAACGCGAGAAGACAAATGCTTACCGAGAAAAGTGACTATAAATTTCAAGCAGTTGTTGCCCTTGCGTTATAAAATAGATATTGAAACAAAACGATGTTGCGAGAATTTATCACGCAACACTTCCCTTATCAAAATAAAATCTTCATCTCTTGAAAATAAAAGGAAAATCCCATAACAAAAATATAGATTACATCTCATGTCTTCTGACTATACAACAATAAAATGCACAATAAATAACGTACGCCAAAATTATGCTAGCGTATTTAAACTGCAAATAAATTATAAACAATCGAGGTTATCAATGTATCCCCCGTAGTTACATACACGTGTTCCTTCACCATAATGTTAACTTCACCCTAATCTGGGTAACAATCCCGAATTAAAACTCAATACAATAACCGTGCCCACGTGCTTAAAATTACAAAATCCGGCTCCCGTTTATATACAGAAGTTTATCATAAATCAAAGATGCGGGTTTTTCCTACCGACCTTCTTTAAAAATGTTAGACCTTCTTGTGCTCACATTAAATGTCTCCAAATCATTACACACTCCTAGCTACGGCTATTATCATATAACGAATTCTCTGCACCTCTTACATTAAATACTTTCTCTGAGATCGTAATTGATGGCACTTCGGTTTAAGAACTAAATTAAAACCTCCTGAGAAAAGCTTATACTATAACCGGCTAGTCTCTATTAGAAGCGAATTACAAGTACCACGCTAAATAGTTATGGCTTACCCAATAGATGAAATGTCTCACTGAAGAGCAAGTGCTATGACGTGGATTCTCACGGCTGAATATTGTTCGGACAAAAGGGACCCTCAATTAATTTCCTCTAGTATTTAATACAGACAACGAGGCCAGATACGTCATCGCTGGCGTTCCTTTCCGACCAATGAAATCCCTACAAAATTAAACAACCGTGCCTCCGCCAATAGATTTGAACCCAACGCGTGAGTCATAAGATACAGACCGCGTGTCCAAAATAATTGCGTCACGTTACGCGACGACCGCGATTCTTTTTAACAAAGAAAATCAGATTCTCTGATCGCGATTATCTAACAAAAAGAACTGGTGAAAAAACGAACTGGTGAAAATCTAATATAACTCCCCTGTAGTCTCTATTAAAACGCAGTTATTAGACCTACAGAAAAAGACCAAACTCGATATATTACAAGGAGAAGAAACATGGTAAACATTTAGTTACAAAGGGTGCAAACTCCAAAAGAAGAACGGAATTGGGCCTGTTGAAAAATAAAACCACAGTACTGCATCACATGATCGCCTCCCTTAGTCAGAGTTTATTACTAGCGGACATACCAAGCTAATTATAATTAGCTTACAACCAAAATGTACCAGAAATGAAAATAGCTGATCTTAACTAATTTTAGTGTGCTGAAAACGAAAATGACATTAAAAAATGTTGATTGGCTTTAGTTTTCAAGATATATGCTACTAGTTTATTTAATTACGGTCAATATATATATATATATATATATATATATATATATATATATATATATAATATATATATATATATATATATATATATATATATATATATATATATATAGACAGTAGAACTCCATTTATCCGAACCCCAATTATCCGAACATCCAATTATCCGAACACTTTTTCCAGAAAAAAAAAAAAATCAGATGCCACAGTCACGTTAGACTAAAACTCTGAATCTTTTGATGCGGCAAACTTCAAATGTGTGCGAACAATTTGTAGAGAATGGATGGGCTAATGGTCGGTCGCTTACGTACAGGAAGTCAGTTAGATCATAAAGTCAGTTAATATCTGGTTTACCAATCCAGTGTACGTGTGCGTTCTAGGTAGAACACTGGCTAAACAGACAGTTCAACTTAAAATAATTGTGTCTGCTACTAAAGCAGAATAATTTTGGTGTACAAGTATTTCTCTGTGCGATATGGCATCTTCCAGTAGGCCTAAAGCATATAAAAGGAACCGCAATGTTTTGTCAATTGAAACGAAAACAGAAATTATCAAGAGACTAGGACAAGGTGAAACTGTGTCTTCACTTGCGAGGATTTTCAATGTTGGGAAAGCTACCGTCTCTGACATCAAAAGTAACAAGGATAAAATTATGAGTTTTGCATCGAAATTTGATAGTGAAAATGGGTCGAAGAAACGTAAAACCATGAGAAATGCGAAAGATGTGAAATTGGAAGAGGCTTTGTATATATGGTTTGTGCAAAGAAGAAGCAAAGGGGAACCTATCTCTGGTTCTCTGTTGTGTGAAAAGGCACTTCAGTTCAACAATCAACTTGACGGTCCTCCTGACTTTAAGGCTAGCCAGGGATGGTTAAGAAACTTTAAATTTCGTCATGGCATACGAGAATTGGAGATTCAAGGGGAATCTTTATCTAGCGATGCAACTGCCGCTAAAAATTGTAAAGAAACATTCTTGTCTTTTTTGGAAGAAGAAGGTTATTCACTCGATGATGTGTATAATGCCGATGAGACTTGCTTATACTGGAAATCATTGCCTCAAAAATCACTTGCATCTCAGCGCGAAGCAGCTGCCCCTGGGTTTTCTTCTTCTTCTTCTTCGTTCGCCCTGAAAAGGACGGTGGTTGCGTTGTGTCTGTTTCCAACGTAGCTGTGATATCTGCACCTTTCGGTCGACACATCCGACTTCTGCACGGCATTTTTTTAGGACCGGGTTTGCCTTCCCATTGCGATCCGTACTCGCTCAGCCAGCCTGCACTGCTGCAGACTGTTTCCAGGACCACCACGTGGAGGTAGAGCACGGTCTTGACCAGCTCTGGTTCGCTGGTCCTGTCGCAGGCAGTCAAGCTATGAGTCGCTGACTGCGGTCTCTATTGCTGCGTCTTGAGGTCCCAAGCCCCTGGGTTTAAAAAGTGCAAAGAGAGAGTAACAATTTTGGTTGCCGCGAATGCCAGTGGAAGTCATCGTTTACCGGTGCTAATGATCGGCAAAGCCAAAAAACCACGTTGTTTAAAGAATGTGACATGTCTCCCATTGTGTTACAAAGCACAGAAGAGTGCTTGGATGAATAGTGAAATATTTCTTGATTGGTATACAAATCAGTTCATCCCAAATGTGAAGAGGTTGAGAGAACAAGAAAAGAAAACTGGAAAAGTAATTCTTCTACTGGACAATGCACCATCTCATCCAGAGACGGATACATTGAATGCAGTTGATGCAAATTTTAAAGTAATTTTTCTGCCTCCCAATGTAACAGCACTGATTCAACCAATGGATCAGGGTGTTATAGCAAAGCTTAAAAAGATGTACAAGAAGGAAGTCCTGCGTCGTTTATTGTTGGCTGAAGATGAAGAAAGTGTGGTGGCGTTATCCAAAAATCTTAATCTCAAAGACTGCTGCTATATGTTAGCTGATGCTTGGACCACCCTGTCACAAGATAATCTCAACAATGCTTGGAGTAGATTGCTTGGGAAAAAAGGAGGAAATGAAACTACTGCAGTGGACACAACTGATGATTGTATAAATGAAGTTGTGGAACTGTTTCAAGCAATGCCCGGATTTTCGGACTGTGACAAAGATGATGCACACATGTGGCTAGAAGATGATAATGATTCTGGTTTTCAGTTTTTGAATGACGAAGAAATTTTGTCTTTTGTGCAAGAAGAAAACCAAATACATGTAGTGACCGATGATGAAGACTCCTCAGAAGTACATGATGTACTTGTAGATTATGAAAAAAAAACCAAAACGTCGACCAAGTCCTGAAGAGGCCTTTATAGCACTAGAAACAACGATGCAAGAAGATGACAGCTGTCCTACACAGCTTCTGCTGTTGAAGAGAATGCGGGACTTAGCAGCCAAAAGGAGACTATCCAGTTTGGTGCAAAAGAAGATTCCTCATTATTTTTAATAGTGGGCTACATCTGTGCAAGTACATATATACGTAAGTTGCGCTTGGTTTTGAATCGTTTGTAATGTTATTTTGAAAACATTTCTCTTTCTTAACAAAAATAATTAATACAAGTAGTACATGCACTGCAGTGTAATAAAAGATTTTGGTGATACAGTGATCTAATACAGTGTGGGTATTATTATTACAGTACAAGTAAATATGTTTTATAGTGTATTTTCCTTGTGATGGTTAATTATTTTTAGAAATATGTGTACATGTACTCGATACATTATGTAATCCAGTTATCCGAACATTTGATTATCCGAACGATGCTCGGTCCCATGGGGTTCGGATAAATGGAGTTCTACTGTGTATATATATATATATATATATATATATATATATATATATATATATATATATATATATATATATATATATATATATATATATATATATATATATATATATATATATATATATATATATATATATGTCACGAACGGTTTATAGAATGAATGTCAGTACTCATGCTCCGGTGGGAACTAGATATGTTTATGTAAGTTGTGAGTTGAAGTGAGTGAATGTTAAGTTTGCTTGCGGGCATGAATGCATTAGTAGCAGTAAGCGCTAATGTCGAGTTCACGGGCATGGCTGAGTTGTTGTGAACGAAGTGGTGGTGAAGACTGGTCAGGTGTGAAAAGGGTCATGGGTAAAAAGGTCATTCGAGACAGAGATTAGAGCGAAGAGAGATTACGTGGAGAGTGAAGGCGAAATGGTTGAAGGAAAATAGGAAATATATTAAGATATTGTGAAATTCTTTCCATGAGATGCTGTTCTAATTATGCACATCATATGTTGTGCTTTTCTTATGTGATGATTTATGGCCAAAGCGGCAGTCTGCCTGTGTTATTGTGTTATACTCAAGTTTGTGACATAAAGTCGTCGGATATCGTATCTACGTGTTGGAGTTTAGTGAGTTAACAATTAGCTGTGAAAAACGAGCCATGTTTGTCGCTCCATGTGTATGTAATACATATTTGTCACAGCAAGCACTTGACAATTTTGGGGGACTCGTAAATGGAAGAGAGGACCCACCCCTAATTTCCTGCAGAATTTTTGACAATTTCGCCTTCTCATGAATTGTTGTTGGAAAAATTATATCAAGCGAAACAGAGAACTAGGCCTATTTGTTTGAATCAGGTCACAAGAACTTAATGTGCAAAACTGAAGACTTCATTTCAGTGATAGTCAGCAATGGTATAGCTGCAGAAGGACTGAATATTTAAGAGCGAAAAATAGTTTAATCACTGGAGGAGAGGCGAAGGGACAGTTTTGACGAAATCGACAGTGTTATTCTGGAAAGTAGCACGAAGAATGAAAAGGCGGTAATCAGTCTTGTTTACCTCGGCGCACTGATATTGTGTTATTCCGCCCCGTGACGAGTGTGCTGATCTGTTGTCAATTTATCTGTGCTGTGTAGTTCGGCACGACTGTTGACACCGGAAAAATCGTCTGCTGGGTCTTGTGATGGAATAACAAGGCCATTGTTTTGCTGGTGATCGGCTGAAATCATAACATCTTGCCTGGAGATGGTGTAAGCAGTGAGAGACGCATTTTCCTTTTCTGCCCCTTGTATCAGTACTGAAGAAGATCCAGGTTCACCGTGTACTGAGGTGCACGTAGGAGCTGAGTTCGATTTGACTGTGCTGTGTTGCAGCGTGAAGTGTGTTGTTTGTGCTGTCCATCATTGAGCTGTAACACCAGGACTCCAAGCCTGCGCCTATCTCAAGTGGAGCAGCGGACACAGGAAATTGTTAAGTTAAGTTTATTATTAATTTTGTAAATTTCAAGTCTTCTGTTTACTTGACTTGTGCGTCTGGATATTTTCTTTTATATATATATAGGCTATACTTCTTTTAATTAATTTATTTGGTTATTTAGTTCTTCCTTGATAAGGTTATTGCCCGGAACTAATAGGGTTTTTTTATTTTTTATTTTTTTTAATTCCATTCTTTCTTCAATAGCATTTTGCAAATTAATTAACGTTATATTTGAACCCTATGATCTGTTATATCTAAAAATGTACTAAATTTAGTTTATTTTGATACTAGTTCATTTTAGGACTTGACAATTTTGCTTCGTCATATCTAGACTTCCTTCTGTCTATCACTTCTACAGTGTACTTGAAACTTATGTTATTTTTATATTAGCTTTTGTTATTAGTTAAATATTCATATATTCATTCCTGTTTGCCCTTGCTGCAGGGTGCACGAGTAGAGCTCTTGTGGTACTTCATTGTCCAGTGTTTTGTTTTTGTTTTGTTCATATTGTGTGGTAGTATTTAATTTCAATTTCTGTATAAGAGTGATTGTGAGTGGTGAGCACAATCCATCTTTCTTCATTGAAGAAATTTGCCTTGTGTCGTCTTTAATAGGTTTTGTGAGACAAATTGCGCTGTAGGGAACCCAATCTGTCTAAGACTTGGGGAGTTGTGAAGCCTCGTGTAATTTGTGGAACAATTGTTGGTGTTAGTTGTTTGCGTTTAGTTTGTTTACTTATTGTCTTGTATAATAGTCTTTCTTTCGTGGTGTTTTTCTGTTGCGATTCTCAGTCCTTTGCTCTCCTATCCGTGTATATAAGTTATTTTACGATATCCTGTTTTTGTTCGTTCGATAGGTTTGGGTGTAAATATAAGGTCTATTCTTACTTTCTTGGTCTATAACTTCCTCTCCACCGGCCTATCAGTTGTTGTAGTGTCGTGTGTTCTGTGATTATCATTTCAATCATCATCATACCATTTGTGTTAACATAAGCAGACACATTTTATTTTGGTCTATTACAGTTTGTAATGCCTACAGACTGATACAAGAGATTAACCCAGTGTGTAGACCCAGTGTGAAGAGTTGTTCAAAATCTGTTGTGTATGTCAGACGTTCTTCATAGGTGAAGGGGTATCCATTATAATTTTCCAGACACCATTTGACATATCACGTGGTTTACATTTTTTTTTCTTCTCTCCTGAATTGTTTTTTGGCTGCATCATTTTTTTTTTCAGAGTTATCATAGTTGATAAATATTGCAGAATGACTAGCCTTTTGGATTTTATCACCAAGGGACAGGCACTTGGTAAATCAGGGGATGAACTTGAATTATGGGCTGAGACTAAATTTGCGGATGCTGAGGAACGGAGGATACGCAACGAGGAAAGAGATCTTAGGAAGTTAGAAATTGAGGCTGAAAGAGAAGCAAAGAAAGAAGAAACAAGGAAAGCTGAAATTGAGGCTGAAAGAGAAGCAAAGAAGGAAGAAACAAGGAAAGCTGAAATCGAGGTAGAAGCTAAGAAAGAAGAAACAAAGAAAGCTGAAATTGAGGCTGAAAGGGAAGCAAAGAAGGAAGAGACAAGGAAAGCTGAAATTCAGGCGGATAAAGAAATTACCTTGAAGAAACTGGAACTTGAGGCTGCGAGTTCTAGACCAGCTACTAAGGAGTCTACTCGTCCTTTCAAGCTGCGACTCCCATCCTTTGTTGAGGGCGTCGATATGATGGACGTGTATCTAGAAAGGTTTCAACAAGAAGCAGTATCTTGGAAGGTTAAGAAAGAAGATTGGCCAAGTCTGCTCAATAATCTGCTCACCGGAAGAAGTTTACAATGTGTCTTTGCATTGCCAGTAGAGGATCGCATGAATTATGACACAGTGAAAGAGACACTTCTTCGAAGATTTAGACTGACAGCTCAAGGGTACCGTGAAAGATTTAAGGAGGCTATTCCTACAACAAGCAATGACTTTAGTGAGTTTGTTGCGGAAATCAAGTTGCTGTTCAATAGGTGGATTGAACTATCAGGTATTGTGAAGGATTTTGATGGGCTAACCGACCTTATGCTACAGGACAAGGTTCTATCGTCTTGCAATCCAGAGTTAGTGGCTTTTCTACAAGAGCGAAAGCCAAAAGATATAAATATTATGTCAGAGCTAGGACAGCAGTATGTCAATGCGCACTAGGGGAAACCGATTCACAAGCAGATAGTTGCTGAGACCTTTCCAGCTTGTGTGGCTCAGGATAAAACTGAAAAGAAGCCATACATACATCCTCGGGCCCGCAGCTTAGACAGATATGTTGATAAAGATGGTGGAAATAGAAGATGGAATGGGGACAGAAGATATTCTCCTAAGAGACAGTACCCTTCTTTTGGGTCAGGATACAGTAGAAGGGGTTGTTTTAAGTGTGGCTCAAGGCGTCATCTATCTTATCAATGTGGGAGGGACCCAGAGAGGTGTCCCTTCAACCCACAAAGAAGTCCATATGCCAGCCCAAAGAAAAATTATAATGGCAGTCCAAAGAGAAGCCCGTACAAGCGCCAAGAGACGGATTCCCACTGCCCCAATTGTAATGAGAAAAGAAACAGTCGAAAAGAGAGCCCAAAGGAAAACACTGAGCATGCAAATTCAGCTACTGTACTTGATACATTTAATAGCGAGGAGTGTGAGGGGTGCAGACCATTGTTCGAACCTGATGGCAAGCCTATTTTAATATGTGGACACACTTTGCCTTGCCTTTCATCAGTTGATGGGAATGGAACCTTAACTTTACATAAGGGTTTTGTGGAGAATAAACCTGTATCTGTTTTGAGGGACACGGGATGTACGACCATTGGCATTAGGAAGACATTTATTAAGGATACGTATTATATTGGAAAGATGGCAAAATGCATTACATTTGGTGGTAAGGTCGAGTACTATCCATTGGCGATTGTGCAGATCGACACCCCTTTCTTGTCGGGTAGAGTTCGAGTATGCGTCCTTGATTCTCCCATCGCTGATCTCATTATTGGAAATGTTAATGGGGTTCATGATTGCACCAGTCAGTATATTGAGGAGTGGGAAAATGGGCATGATTTGGTTGCTAACGCAGTAATGACGAGGGCTCAGACTAAGGCTGAGGATGCAAATATTATGATATCGCAACCCAATAATATCCCTTGGGTGCCTACGGTTGCTGGAATTACAGCATCGGATTTTGTAGACATGCAGAGGAAAGACATTTCACTTCTGCCTTTGTTTCAGTGGGCGGAGTCCAAGAACATACGGCATACCAAGTCTGCTCGATACTGGTTTGAGGTTAGGAACTCCATTCTAATCAGATGCTTTGCAGAGCAACATTCAGTCATTACACAAGTGGTTATTCCAGTGGAACTGAAGAATACAGTGTTAAGGACAGCACATGACATCCCTTTTGCGGGTCACATGGGTATTGCAAGAACTCGCTGTAGAGTGTTGTCCCAGTTTTACTGGCGTGGATACAATAAGGATGTGAAGGTTTACTGTCGGTCGTGTAAAGTGTGTCAGAAGACAAGCCAGAAAGGAAGGACTCCCAAGGCACCGTTAGTAGCAACAGATTTGGCATTTCGCCCTTTTCAGAAGGTTGCAATAGACATTATTGGGCCCCTTCCAGTTATGTCTGATCGGGGGTATAGATTTATTCTAACATTAGTTGATCTATGTACGAGGTGGCCGGAAGCATTGCCAATGAAATCCATCACATCAAAGGATATAGCAGAGGCTCTAATGAGCTTATTTAGCAGATTAGGATTTCCTGAAGAGATTTTGTCTGACAGGGGCCGGCAATTCATTTCAGAAGAGATGAAACACATATCTAAACTGTTAGACATAGCCCAAGTGTTCACCACCCCGTATCATCCTCAGAGCAACGGGGTCTGCGAGCGGTTCAATGGAACACTGAAAAGAATGCTAGGTAAGGTGACAGGAGATTTTCCACAGTTGTGGGATAGATACCTTTTGTTTGCATACAGGGAGATGCCACAAGAGAGCACAGGATTCTCACCGTTTGAGCTAGTATTTGGCGCAAATCCTCGGGGTCCAATGAAAATTTTGAGAGACTTACTGACCGGGAATTACGCTGATGATAGCGTTAGGTCAAGTTATGAGTATGTCATTGACTTGCGAGAACGCATAATTACATCGTGTTCGATAGCACGTGAGGCATTACAGACATCGGGTGCAAGGTATAGAGCATACGCCAATAGGAATAGCAAACTTGTATCCCTCAGTCCTGGCAGCGAGGTATGGTTGTTGCTACCTACCAAAGAAAATCACCTGCTAGTGAGCTGGCAAGGTCCATTTCAAGTAAAGAAACAGATTACTGATGTGGATTATCTGATATTAGTCCGAGGGAAGGAGAAGATTTTCCATATTAATATGCTAAAACCATATGTAGTACGTCCAACTGAACTGGAACCAGTTGTGAACGCTGTTCTTGATAGTACAGTTACTGTAGCTAGTGCAGCAGTCATCGAGGAAGATGGAGACAAAGGTGAGGAGGTCAATCTCCAGATCCCACTATTGCCATTGGTTGCTTCAGAATCATGGGAGATGTAGAGGTCTCTGCATCTCTACCACAGCATCAGAGGAAACAGGTGAAGTCACTGCTGTGCGAATTTCAAGATGTGCTCACAGATATTCCTGGAAGAACTGATTTAGTTGAGCATGATATTAAACTGACCTATGGAGAGCCCATCCGGGTGAGACCATATCCTATTCCACTACATTATACTTCTGCTGTTGAAAAAGAAGTGAATGATATGTTACGCTTAGGTGTTATCTCCCCATCTGAATCATCATACTCATTTCCCATGGTCATCGTGCGGAAGAAGGATAAATCCCTACGGATATGTATAGACTTCCGCCGCTTGAATAGTGTCACAGTGATAGATGCGGAACCTATGCCCAACCAAGAGGTCCTCCTATCCCAAATAGCGGGGGCAAAGTATTTTACCAAACTAGACTTATCGAGGGGGTATTGGCAAATTCCCTTAGCAGAAGGCGCTAGGCCACTTACAGCATTTTGTACCCCTCAGGGTCTTTTCCAGTTTAATTATATGTGCTTTGGACTGGTGAATGCCCCGGCAACTTTTGTGAGAATGATGAGAATGCTTTTGAGGGGACAGAAGGATGTTATCACATATATTGATGACATCTGTTTGTTTCATGACACGTGGGATGAACATGTAGAGGGATTGAAGTCACTGTTATCATGCCTTCGGGTGCATCACCTTACAGCAAGACCCAGTAAGATTAAGGTGGGGTTTCAGGAGTTAACGTTTCTGGGGTATGTGGTAGGACAGGGTGTTTTAAAACCAGTTGATCAGACAGTTGGAAGAATTTTGAATTTGCAACCTCCAAAAACAAAGAAACAAGTACGTAGTTTACTCGGTCTGATAAATTTTTATCATAAATTTATCCCCAGGTTCTCTTCATTGTCGGCGGCTCTAACATCACTCACTAAAAAGGGCACGCCAAACAGAGTAGTCTGGACTGAAGAGTGTGATAGAGCACTGAGGAACATCAAAGCTGTATTCTCCAGCGAGCCCATTCTTCTACTGCCAGACTTGGCTAAGCCTTTTGTACTGAGGACTGATGCTTCTGCAGTGGGCATTGGTGCGTGTCTGATGCAAGAACATGATGGGTTTCTACATCCTGTCATGTATGTCAGCAGGAAGTTGCTTCCGGCTGAAACGCGATATGCCACTATAGAGAGAGAGTGTTTAGCCATTATTTGGGCTGTTTCCAAACTCTCTAGGTATTTGTTAGGATCTCATTTTGTACTGGAAACGGACCATTGTCCTTTGACTTTTCTTAAGTCATCTAGATCACCAAATTCACGTTTAACAAGGTGGTCGTTGTTGTTACAACAGTACAACTTCACTGTTTTTCCTATTCAGGGTAAATTAAATGTTCTTGCAGATTCGTTATCTAGATTATGAACACTTGCTTGTAGTAAATGGGTGTGTGTTTTTTTTTTTTTAACCACCATTTCTATGTAGTATTTGATACTTGTACATGAGTAATGTTTTCTCAACTGTATTCTGCATGATTTTTGTATAAGCTAAGTTCTTATCATATGTTGTGTATCAAGTACAGGGTTATAGAACAGATATTCTCCGGTATAGGAGAATTTGGTGAAATTGATGTAATGTTATCACCTTTAATTTTGTGTGTAATTAGAGATGCATGATTTTTGCCATATGGTTGCTGTTGTATTTTTCTAGCAACTCGGTTCTATTGTAATTTTTTTTTTTTTTTTTTGTGTTCTTCAGAATGTTATTATTGATTATTTGTAGATGGCATATTTTCACACTGATGCTATAGATTTTGCCCACATATGTAATCAGAGGTTTTGGATGGTTGGTTTCCTGATATCTACCACCCATCCAGTGAAAAACTATGTTTTTCACTTGGAGAGGGAGGGGTGGATGTCACGAACGGTTTATAGAATGAATGTCAGTACTCATGCTCCGGTGGGAACTAGATATGTTTATGTAAGTTGTGAGTTGAAGTGAGTGAATGTTAAGTTTGCTTGCGGGCATGAATGCATTAGTAGCAGTAAGCGCTAATGTCGAGTTCACGGGCATGGCTGAGTTGTTGTGAACGAAGTGGTGGTGAAGACTGGTCAGGTGTGAAAAGGGTCATGGGTAAAAAGGTCATTCGAGACAGAGATTAGAGCGAGGAGAGATTACGTGGAGAGTGAAGGCGAAATGGTTGAAGGAAAATAGGAAATATATTAAGATATTGTGAAATTCTTTCCATGAGATGCTGTTCTAATTATGCACATCATATATTGTGCTTTTCTTATGTGATGATTTATGGCCAAAGCGGCAGTCTGCCTGTGTTATTGTGTTATACTCAAGTTTGTGACATAAAGTCGTCGGATATCGTATCTACGTGTTGGAGTTTAGTGAGTTAACAATTAGCTGTGAAAAACGAGCCATGTTTGTCGCTCCATGTGTATGTAATACATATTTGTCAATGTGTACACACAGCAAGCACTTGACAATATATATATATATATATATATATATATATATATATATATATATATATATATATATATATATATATATATATATATATATATATATATATATATATATATGACGCAACTGTTATGGGCGATTGCATAATTTTTTCTAATGACCAATAAAAATGTATTGAAGTTGATGATGCAATCCTACCTATGATTACATCACCTTTGTGTATAAATATCTTATCTCTGATAAAATTTTGCCATTAGTTAGTGCATTTGTCCTTATCAAAAGTATCGTAGTTAGAAATGCCAAGGACATGTGTGAACAGTGCTAATAACACTGACAAACAACATTTTTCTTTCTTATATAAGAATAAGTGTTCTTAGGTCAGTTTCTTGCGCTGATTTCAAATTTGAAATCCTTTTATCTCTATCACATCGGGTTCTTAAGATATTTGTGAATAAATATATTTTTGGGAAACCGTTATTTGCTCCGTTTCATTTTTACTATATAACTTATTAAAAATTAATAAAATGCAAAATAATTCTACTTTTTATACTGTTAAAAGATGCATGCCATATGTTACGCTATTTTTCAAATAGTTACTGTATTTCGAAATAATTCTGAGCGAAATATGGCTTCTAGAAGTTGTAGAAATTCGGCTGATCTGTTCTGTTACGTGTGCGGATATTTTACCGATCGTGTTCACCAGAAAAACTTTACACCATTACTAAACAAAGCATATGAACTTTATTTCGATTCGAAAGTTGATGATGCAAATAAATCTTGGAAGCCAAATCCAATTTGTTCGACTTGTGCAAATACATCGGCAGGTTTGTTACGAAAATCGCCGAAGCATAAGTCGATGCCTTTTGGAGTGCCAGTAATATGGCGTGAACCGACAAATCACGCTACTGATTGTTACTTCTGCTTGACAAATAAACATGGTTTCACTTTTAAAACTAGAAAGTCTGTGGTTTATCCAAATATTGAATCGGTTTCGAAACCAGTGCCTCATGATCCAATCACGTGTCCGATCCCAGTTCCACCAGAACAATATCCGTTGGACGTGAATGAACATCAGAAAGTGATAGTTTACCTGCTTTAGAAACTAATTCTGACTCGGATTATATACCGGTGAATGATGGTGTTCACTTAATTAACCATTCAGAACTTTCAGATCTAATACGTGATCTCGCTCTTACCAAAGGACAAGCGGAATTACTCGGTTCGCGACTCAAAGAATGGAATCTTTTAGCGCCCAATACTCCGATATCTAAATTTCGTCATAGACACAGAGAACTTGTTCAATACTTTGAGATGGATGATGACATTTGCTATTGCAAAGATGTAAACGGTCTAATGGTGCACCTCGGTCATGAGCACATAGTCAACGAATGGCGACTTTTCATCGATTCTTCCAAGACTAGTCTAAAAGCCGTGTTATTGCATAACGGAAATTTATTTTCATCAATTCCAGTCGCCTACTCTGTTCATATGAAAGAAACTTATGACAATATGGCTATACTTTTGGCAAAAATAAAGTACAATGACTACCAATGGCGGATTTGTGGAGACCTAAAGGTCATTGCAATTCTCACGGGCATGCAGACTGGGTATACTAAATTTTGTTGCTTCCTATGTGAATGGGACAGCCACAACAGACAGGAACATTATGCAAGAAAGGTGTGGCCTATCAGGGATCGTATGCAGCTCGGGCATAAAAATGTAATACACGAGCCATTAGTTAACAAAGACAGCATCATTTTACCACCGTTACATATAAAGTTGGGGCTCATGAAGAATTTCGTAAAAGCGTTAGATAAAACGAGCAAAGCTTTCACTTATCTTCGAGAAAAGTTTCCGCAAGTTAGCGATGCAAAGATAAAGGAAGGTATCTTTGTAGGACCTCAGATTAGGAAAGTTATTGCAGACAAACAATTCGAGAACTTGTTACATGGTAGTGAACTTCGCGCATGGATGGCATTCAAATCGATCGTCGATAACTTTCTGGGAAATCACAAATCTGTCGACTATGTGCATATTGTTAAGCAGTGCATAGATGCATACAGAATTATGGGCTGTAACATGTCCCTCAAAATCCATTTGCTCGATTCGCATCTTGACTTTTTCCCTGACAACCTTGGCGAAGTCAGCGATGAACATGGAGAACGATTCCATCAAGATATCGCCGTAATGGAGTCACGTTATCAAGGACGGTGGAGTGTGACCATGCTTGCCGATTATTGTTGGATGCTTCATCGCGATGTACCACATGCCATTCACCGACGAAAGTCGACTGCAAAGAAATTCAAGCCTACATAACTGTTATACTTCTTGTACGAATGATGTTGTAATACTGTATGCGAATGATGTTGTAATACTGTATGCGTTGTTAAAAAACTTCAATTGCGTATTTCTAGAGATCCCGACCTGATAGAGAAAAACAGTTTGCAGATTTAAAAACAGCGCATTAAAATTGACCAGAAAAACATAATGTTAGAGAAAGAAAAAAAATTTATTTTTTTTCTTAGCCAGTGTAATTTATGTTATATATGTGGTGAGGTGACATTTGTATCACAAAAACGAAATATAACTAAAGTGATTAAGAAGGCGTACAGTTTGTATTTTGTCTGCAGAATAGGAGATCAAGATAAGAGCTGGGCGCCACACATATGCTGCAATACATGTGCAGCACATCTTAAACTGTGGTTGACTGGCAAAAGGCAAGCTATGCCTTTTGCAGTCCCAATGATTTGGAGAGAGCCCACTGATCATCTCAACAACTGTTACTTTTGCATGGTCCCTCCAATTGGGAAAGGCATATCAAAGAAGAAAAAATGGACTCTGGAATATCCAAACATCCCCTCTGCAATACGTCCGGTACCACATGGCGATGACCTACCAGTTCTCAAAGTGCCAGAATCATTTTCAGCTGCTTCCACTGATAAAGAAGAGGACATTGGTGGTCCTGAACCATCAACCTCAAGCGACCCAGATTTTGAGCAAACTACATCCACTAAACCACACTTAATAACCCTAGGTGAACTGAATGATCTTTTAAGAGATCTGAATTTACCGAAGAACAAGGCGGAGCTTTTGGGTTCCAGATTGCAACAGTGGAATCTCCTGTTACATTTTCTGTGTTTAGGAACCGCCAGAAGCCGCTTATTACATTCTTTTTCAAAGAGGGTGACCTTTCTGCGTGCCACAACATTTCTGGTTTAATGGCAGCCCTCAAAATCAATTACATACCGGAAGAGTGGAGGCTTTTCATTGATTCATCCAAGACGAGTCTTAAAGCTGTTTTGTTGAATAATGGAAATGTGTTACCGTCAATTCCAGTTGGTCACGCAGTTCATATGAAAGAAACTTATGAAAACATTACGCAGATTTTGAAGTGTATAAACTACGATCATCATCATTGGTCACTTTGCGGTGACTTAAAAGTGGTCGCTCTTTTGCTTGGACTACAGAGTGGATACACCAAGTACTGTTGCTTTCTCTGAGAGTGGGATAGCCGTGCACGAAGTGACCATTACATCAGAAGACATTGGCCAATCAGGCAGTCATTGCAGCCTGGCAGTAAGAACGTTGAGAACCTAGCACTTGTCGACACCAGCAAGATTTTGTTGCCACCCTTGCACATTAAGCTGGGTCTCATGAAAAACTTTGTCAAGGCAATGGAGAAAACAGATGAGGCTTTCAAATACCTCATCAGAAAATTTCCAAGACTGAGTGAAGCTAAAATAAGAGAGGGAGTATTTGTTGGTCCGCAAATTCGAAAACTTCTTCATGATGACGAGTTTCTTTGCGTGTTGCATGGCAAGGAAAAAGCAGCATGGCTAGCATTTAAGTCAGTGGTGGACAATTGTAGTGAAATTGACAGAGATACAACGGTAAAATCCCTCCAAAGATAACATTTAAGGATAAAAACATAATGCGTAGGCTGCTGATGTACATGATCGCCTAGACCGCGGGTCATCATCCTCCATAATAATTGACTTGCTAGACAGGAGGGGAACGGCGGATCAAAAAAAGAAAAAAAATATGACTGGAAAGGCTAAGGAGACGCAATTGGGGGGGGGAAACGGAGAAAAGTCACGTTTCCCAAGTTGACATAAAAAGTAAGCAACTCGACTGAAGGGACCCTAGATATGTTACGCCACAGTCATTTATTGGACGCTTTTGCGATACCAGGCTTTTGATTTGAATGGAGCGGTAAAACGCAGATGTTAGGAATATTACAAAAATTAAAAAGTAATTTTTTCTTAATATTAATGTTAGGAATATAAAAATTAGCTGGCCGGATGGCCTATTCTGAGCAGTGAACTAAGATGGTCTTAATTTTACAAACGGATAGATAATATTGAAGATAATGACAAAAGACAGTGTAGTTCACATCATCGACAGACTGTGTTGAATAAAAAAGTGTCGCAATTTGCACACAAAAACACGACCTTGGACGCAGGTGTTCAAATCTACGTGGTATGGAGGAAAGGGGATATTGTGGTAGCTGTGTCTAAATATAACTTTTAACGACAAAATTTTGGAGGGGAGAGAAAGGTTGGTTCAAAAAACAAGCACATTTTTTTTAGAAACACAAGTAGAGACGGACAGACTAACAGATAAACATCCATACTTGACTGAAGCATGACTGAAATGACTTTATGGTAGGAAATTTGAAATTTAAAATAAACCGAGGCAGTGATTGGCCACAGACAATCATATCATTAGCGCTCAGACGCGAAAGTGGGGCCATTCTTCAATAGTTGTTCAGTGATAGACACAGATTTTAAAGTGTGGTGATTCCATATGAAAGCACGTGAAATAAATTTAGGGACGCCATACTATAGCCAGCAGCTCAGCTGAGTTTTGCTAGCAATTCTGTGTTATTTATTCATAATCTGGTAAGATTGAAATTATTTCCTTATATATTTTGAATATTGTTTCATGTTCGAGTGATTTGATACTGCCATATCGAAATCTAGCCTTACAAACAAGTAGGGATTTGCTCTAGACCCCCCGCCCTAGTCAGGGTCTAGGGACCAACAATGTACATAAACTCCAGCAAGGATTATGCAGGACAGATCAAGTGTTGAGAATAATGATACATATTACCTATCCTCTTTTAGGGCAGAAAACTAATAAATATTTTTCAGAATCTATAGTCTGGGAGGATCTATCTGATGTAAAACCACCATGGTAACTGTGCTGTTTGGTCAGAGAGATCTGACCTGTCTGTATGATGTGGTTGTTGTGTCAGTGTTGTGTCCAGACGTGGGTAGAGAATAGATTTTGACACATGGCCCATACTTTGATTGCAGAGCTGCGAGTTTCTGTCGTCAACAAAGCAGGGTCTATTCAGTTGGTGACTTTACTCGAGTGTATCTGTGCAGTATTTGTGACAGAGACCACCATTATTGCCCGCCAGCACGGAGAGGTGGGACCACCTGATTTCAGCACCAGAGCGACAACTACCAGATGAGTGAGCCTCTGGTCTGCTGGACTTTCACCAACGCCCTTTAGTTACTAAGAACCCCATAAAGATTCCCACCATTTTCTGGACACTGTGTAGTCAATATAGACAGGTGTGATGAGGCCACCCCAACAGCACAAACAGTACTATCCTCCCAAGTAGATGAATACTAGAACATTTTAATAAAACTAACTAGTATAGTACATATATATGTACACTATTGCATTTATGATATAATATTCTATGCATTTCTTTTCATAATCTCTAAATCCTTTTAAGTTCTGGTCAACCTAAAAAATTGACACAGAACAAAATAAATGTAATATACTTATATCAAAAAATTTTACACACGTGAGTTAGTTCAGTGTATTTTAACTTTTATTAATATTATTAGTCTTGTTAATATCTGTGGGTATATTTATAATCCATTACACCACACTACATATCATAACCCTAGACACTTTACGTAGCCACATTCATTAAAAAAAAATTAAGTGTGAGGTCGTAGTGGTAGCAAGAAAGGCCTTCTGACAATTCACCCCTACATTTTATCTCAGGAGCCTTCACAGCTGGCCTCATACAATTTACATTTAGTAATAACACCATCATACAATACCATCCAACACCACTACAACAATTTTCTTGGAAATAACAGATCTGATAATTACAATGAAATTGTAGAAAATTTCCTTCTGAAGTATAAGAGTCTTGGCTGCAACATGTCTTTGAAAATTCATTTTCTGGATTCTCATCTGGATTTCTTTACGTTAAACTGTGGAGAGGTCAGTGATGAGCATGGTGAACGATTTCACCAGGATATTGCTGCTATGGAGACAAGGTATCAATGCAATTGGAGCCCTTCAATGCTTGCTGATTACTGTTGGACTGTGACAAGAGACACCTCATCGATTGACTACAAGAAGCAAGCAAAGAGAGCTCGAACAGCGACTGAATAATGACGGAATGGGTTCAAATGTGCCTTTTTAAAACATGATATGTGAACTTTAAATAATGTTTTTATTTTTTCTATCATTTTATGTTGAAATATCAATTAATTGAGTATGTAACCCCAATTTTTATAATGCTAAAGTAGAAAGACTAGCTGTTCACCCCAGAGAATTAAACAAGCATACATTATTTGTATTACTGTAATGTAAATTCATCATTTTAAAAAAAAACCCAGAGCCAATTGGTGAATTTCATTATGATATTTGAAATCAGCATGTCAAAATCAATAAGAAATGGTATATTAAATTTCTGGTACAAATAACTTTTGAAAATTTGTTGACTAGTGTTATTAGAGAAGATAAGCCATGTCTCACATGCAATATTTGGCTACAAGGACAATTGTTGAGACGAAATGCATGGCGAATTTTGTCACGATTTTATATTCTATACTGTCATCAATCGTCGTATTTTGTGCTGTATTATAAACACACACACACACGCACGCTCGCTCACTCACTCACTCACTCACTCACTCATGTTACTGGGGCCCACAAGGGAAGCAAAATTAGTAACGCTTCAAACTGTCATGAATGTCCTAAGAAGCCATTAAGGAGAGTTGGGCGAGGGACTGACTAGCCCATCTTGTAGAAAATATAAGCAGCAAAACACCACACACACACACACACACAAAACAGTATGGACAAGTGCGGGAAGACTTGGCATAAGTTTGTAGAAGGCCTAAGCTCCTTGGACAGTTGACAGGGATGATGATGATTGTCAGGAACAGTTTTTTGTCAGACATACTAGCAAAAAGACAGACTCACAAAAAACTGTCCGTGACATTAAAGATGATGATTGAAGATAATGGTGATGATGCTGCTGGGGATGATGATGATAAACATTAGGAACTTTGTGTTATATCTGACGATCAGTTTCTTTCAGTCATTTTACACTGCACGTTCCATGTTCTTCATAAAAGGCGCCATGCATGACTCCGTCATTATTGTTGAAACAAAAAGGGGCAGTGATATTCTCAAATGCATGGAAATGGTTATGCTAATCTAATATTGCCCGCCTGGTCAGGGATATACTTAACTGTCATATTATTCAGCAGGCACCAGCTGATATCGGCAAAGTATGATTAACTTTCCCGCGTCAGAGGTATTGATTCTGTCTCTCACTTTGAATCTCTTCGTTCATTACTACTCTCGTCTGTCTCTTTTTGTTACCTTTCTGTCTCTATTTTCTTCACGTGTCAGTCACGTGACCTATCTTCCTTCCTTCCTGTCTTTTTAAATGCAGTCTTCTTCTTCTTTGATCCTTGGCCGCTGACCGTCAGAGGAAGCAATCAATTACCGGCACGCAAGTGGTATCTTTTATGGCAGCAACAAACTGTTTCCACTTTGCTCGGTCGGCAGCCATCCTTCGTGTAGTGCCACAAATCTGGTTCATGCTTTGCATATCCGCTTCCACTGTTCCTCGCGAGATTACTCTCTTTCACTTTTCTTCTGTAGTCGCAATCATGGCAGTTCTGAAAATGGTGTCAAGGTCTCTTCTGAGGATGTGGCCAACCCAGTTCCAGCGTCTGCCCGCTATGATGGTGCACACGTCTTCTTGGTGACTCTGAGTCAGCAGTTCTTGGTTGGTGATTGTGTTCAGCCTGAAAATTCGAAGACATTTTCCTTAGGCATGTCGTGTGGAAAGAGGACAGTTTGGACATTTCCTTGTCTGTTACTCTCAAGCATTCAGCACCGTACAGAAATTATGCAGCTCTCGTATATTTGTAAAAGCAGTAGCAGACATTTATTCATTACCCGTCCGCTTCTCACAGAGCATAGACCTTCAGCAATATCATGCCAAGACCTTCAGCAATATCATGCCAAGACCTTCAGCAATATCATGCTAAGACCTTCAGCAATATCATGCCAAGACCTTCAGCAATATCATGCCAAGACCTTCAGCAATATCATGCCAAGACCTTCAGCAATATCATGCCAAGACCTTCAGCAATATCATGCCAAGACCTTCAGCAATATCATGCCAAGACCTTCAGCAATATCATGCCAAGACCTTCAGCAATATCATGCCAAGACCTTCTGTCCTGTGGAATCAGCTCAAGATCTTGTCTTTCCTCCTCAACCCTTTCATGTCCGTCTTCAGTTCACTTCTCTGTGTATTTCTTGGTGTTCCCCTACTTTTCGTGTATTGGTGACTTAAACAAAAAGGACTGCCTTGTAAAGCTATCCACATGTTTCCTCAGTGTGTGTCCTATCCATCATCATCATCAGCCTTCAGCTGCATAAGGAGCATAGGACTTCAACAAACGTATGCCAAGTCTTCCTGTCACGTGCCATCAGCTCAAGGTCTTTCAATGTCTTCTTTATGCCCTTCATATCTGTCTCCAGTTGTCTTCTCCTTGTTGTTCCTTGGTCTCACTCTACCTGTCTTACATTGAGGATTCCTCACTCTACCTGTCTTACATTGAGGACTCCTCACTCTACCTGTCTTACATTGAGGACTCCTCACTCTACCTGTCTTACATTGAGGACTCCTCACTCTACCTGTCTTACATTGAGGACTCCTCACTCTACCTGTCTTACATTGAGGACTCCTCACTCTACCTGTCTTACATTGAGGACTCCTCACTCTACCTGTCTTACATTGAGGACTCCTCACTCTACCTGTCTTACATTGAGGACTCCTCACTCTACCTGTCTTACATTGAGGACTCCTCACTCTACCTGTCTTACATTGCGGACTCCTCACTCTACCTGTTTTACATTGAGGACTCCTCACTCTACCTGTCTTACATTGAGGACTCCTCACTCTACCTGTCTTACATTGAGGACTCCTCACTCTACCTGTCTTACATTGAGGACTCCTCACTCTACCTGTCTTACATTGAGGACTCCTCACTCTACCTGTCTTACATTGAGGACTCCTCACTCTACCTGTCTTACATTGAGGACTCCTCACTCTACCTGTCTTACATTGAGGACTCCTCACTCTACCTGTCGTACATTGAGGACTCCAAAACAAAGATTGTCTTGGTAAATTATACACATGCTTCCTCACTGTGTGTCCTATCTATCGCCAGCGTTTTCTTCGTTTAAGGTACAGATATTCCAGTTTCGAAACATATCCTTTCATTCCCACATGTTACTTTAAGCATTAATTTAAAGGCATGCTGGGGAGCTGAGAGGTGATGAATGAATAACTTTTCTGTAGTGTTGTTGAAGATTTTGTGGCGTAAAAATTCTGCACGATGGAGTAGCTGGCCCTATACCCAACACTCCTTAATATTCTTTTACGACATGCTTGGTAGGTTACATTCTTACTTCTTTACTTCCATTTCGGGCCCCGATAACACACGTATGAACAAACAGTGGGAAGTATTAATTTAAGGTGGCACGGTAAAAGAGAAAAGGAACATCTGAAAGTAAATTCGTGAGTTATTTTATCTTTGGCATCCATCATACCATGAACTTAACTTAACACAGAAGAAATGGGCGTCGTTAGAGAATCGATTTCTACAACACCTCCAGGACACAAGCAACCTTAATCGAAACCTGAGCTTGTCCATTAGAACAGTACCAATCATTAGGTTGCCGCAGATGTTGGAGTTACCGCCGTACAGTCTCGTCTGATGCCCAACATTTCTTATTTTAAAATCCTGTCGATCACACCCCCCTCCCCTCCCCCCCCCTTCTTTTTTTCCTTTCATGTGTAAACTCTAACTAACACCACCTTTGCGTCTTCTAAGAACCTTGCTTACCATCACCACTACTCGATCGTAGATCGCTTCCTATCACCATCACCACTTCATCTAATAACGTTACCGGTATTTCATATAAAAAAACCTTGTCTAACACCGTCACTGCTTATATAAACACTGTTTATCACCATCACTATTTTATCTAAACACATTGCATATCACCATCACTTTTATCTAAACACCCTGCATATCACCATCACTATTTTATCTAAACACCCTGCATATCACCATCACTATTTTATCTAAACACTCAGCATATCACCATTACTATTTTACTTAAACACCCTGCCTATCACCATCACTTTTATCTATACGCCCTGCCTATCACCATCACTATTTTACCTAAACACTCTGCCTATTACCATCACTATTTCATCTAAACACCCTGCATATCACCACCACTATTTTATCTAAACACCCTGCCTATCACCATCACTTCTTCCTTCATCTAATCATTCAACCAACCACCGCCACCGCGTCATTAAAAAGAAACATTACTGTCACCTCACTTCTTCCGTTTCTTTGCTCTCTTGTCGTTCTTCAAATTTGTCTCTCCATCTCTCTGTGTATTGCCTTTCTGTCTGTCTGTCTGATTGTTTTGTCATTGTGTTTATCTATCTCTGTATATTACATAGTTGTGCTTGTCTTATCTATCTATCTATCTATCTATCTATCTATCTATCTATCTATCTATCTATCTATCTATCTATCTATCTGTCTGTCTGTCTGTCTGTCTGTCTGTCTGTCTGTCTGTCTGTCTGTTATGTCTGTCTGTCTGTCGGTCGGTCTGTCTGTATGTATTTCTGTCTGTCGGTCAGTCGGTCTGTATGTCTGTCGGTCAGTCTGTCTGTATGTATGTCGGTTTGGTTTTCTGCCTGTCTGCCGATTTGTCCTTGTGTATGTCTATCATTCTCTATGTCCGCTTGTCTGTATATCTTTCTGTATATGTTTCTCATTCTTGCTATCTGTCTGTCCTTATGTCTGTCTGTATGTCTGTCGTTCTGTGTATCTAAGTCTGACTGTATACCTATCTACCTGTCTGTCTGTCCTTATGTCTGTCTGTATATCTGTCGTTCTCTGTATCTTAGTCTGACTGTATACCTATCTACCTGTCTGTCTGTCCGACCGTTCGTCCGTCTGTCCTTTCGTTTGTCTGTCTGTCGGCCTGTCCGTCATTTCGTTCATCCATCCATCTGACCGTCTATATGTCTCTCATTGTATCTTTTATCTGTTAATGTTTTTCTCTGTCTGAATGTCTGTCTCTTTGTCTATCAGTCTCTTTATCTGTCTGTCTTTTTTTCTGTCTGTTTGCCAGAATGTCTATCTATATGTCTACATGCACTCTTGTGAATGTCAACTTTACACACTCAGTATCCAACTTTTTCCCCAAAAATATTTGTTTCAATAACCATATTTGCTCTAGTAATTGCCGAGCTAGTGTAATGGCCGAGGTTCAAATATTAGGTCGCAAAAGAGGGGGAAAATATTAATTTCTGACTGACAGATTATGTTTTGTTGTAACGACCGTACTCAGAATTTGGGTCGACGTTTGTGCCAAAACAGCGCGACCATTACACAAACAACAGCCGCAATTTCCACAAACATTTTTGTTACCTTTTACATTCTGATTATTTGACCAGCTAGACTTGTTCAACGGTCTACCCAGACACTGGATCATATCCCCCGTCCCTACGAGAGGGAAGATCAGCAGGATCAATAGGCCCGGGCCTCTTCTCACAAGGGGGCCTCGCCTGACATGTTGGCCTACGTCAGCCTCTATTTTTGTATGCCTTTCTTAACATAAAATATTGTTTACCCATGTTTCCGATAAAATGACGGCGCCTCAAAATGTGAAATCACCCCGACATTTTTGAGCTCTCCGAGGGCCTGGTCTCAGCCCTCGCTAACACCTCTTTCTCTTCCTTCTCATTGTTCTTCTTCTTCCTTTTTCTCCTTCTGCTTTTTTCTTCTTCTGCGTTTTTCTTCTTCCCTCATTCTTACTTCTTTCCCTCTTCTTCCTTCTTTTTCTTCCCTCTTATTCTTCTTTCCACCTTCTTCCCTCATTCTTCTTTCCCTTTTCTTCCTTCTTCTTCTTCCCTCTTTTCTTACTTCTTTCCCTCTTTTTCTTCTTCGTCCCTCATTCTTACTTCTTTCCTTCTTCCTTCTTCTTCTTCCTCTTATTCTTCCTTCCTCCCTTTCTTCTTCTTTCTCCTTTTTCTTACTTCTTCTTCTTCTTCCTCTTTCTTCCTTCTTCTCCCTACTTTTTTTCTCCTCCTTCTTCCTCTTTCGTCTCCCTCCTTCTTCTTTCTTTCCTTCTTATTATTCCTTCCTCTTCTTTATTTTTCTTCCTTTTCTTTTTCTTCCTTTTTCTTCTTCCTCCTTCTTCTTCCTCCTTCTTCTTCCTCCTTCTTCCTTCTTCTTTCTTCTTCATTTTCCTTCTTTGTCGTCTTTCTTCTTCCTTGTCTTATTATTTATCTCTCCTTAGCCGCTGACAGACGTTACAATCAGTGACCATCGTGCCTAGTCAAGTCTTACATGGCATCATCTTCCAAGGCAGCAACTAATTCCCTCCAGTTTGCCCTGTCTTCGTGCGGTTCCGGAACTCTGGTTTGTGCTTTTCGTAGTAACTCCTTCCGTCGTCCATATTTCTTACTCTGTCACATTCTGTGCTATCTAATTGTTACGGCTACACCCACGGGACCATGTCGGACTCAGTCCCGATTTATTTTCTCTGATCCGTTATCAGTTATTTTCCTGAATTGCTTCAATTGTATGAATGCCGTCATTTTCGTTGTTATGGTAACCTTGTCCCGTGAGGAAACATTTTTGGCTGTGCATGCAACTGTTTTATTATTGGCCTCATAAACTAACATTTAAACTGTCCACGTTTGATATTATATATCTGCTTTTTTTATTGTGTGTTTTTATAGATATTGTAACTCTGGTCTTTTTTAAAATTCATAATATAAATCTGGTTTTAGTTATATTATAACCAGTTTTTCATTGATATTATAGCTCTGGTTTTTATTGATATTATAACTCTGGTTTTTATTGATATTATAACTCTGGTTTTTATGGATATTATCTGGTTTTTATTGATATTTTAACTGTAGTTTTTATGGATATTATAACTCTGGTTTTTATTGATATTATAACTCTGATTTTTATTGATATTATAACTAGTTTGTCATTGATATTTTAACTCTGGTTTTTATTGATATTATCTGGTTTTTATTGATATTTCCTTTAGTTTTTATTCGTATTATAACTGGTTTTTATTGATATTATATATAACTTACTTACTTACTTAGTCGTTCCCCTTCTACCGTGAGGTGTAGAGGTTTGGAAGAGAGAGGACCAGACTATCCTATCGGCTGTCTTCCTCCTGGCCTGGTTCCATTCTAGTCCTCGGTCTTTCAAAGATTGTCTAATGTTGTCCACCCAGCGGACTCTGGGTCGTCCTGGGGGTCTGGATCCCTGGCTCTTTGTTTCCCATGCTTGTCGTGGTAGCCGATCTTCTCCCATTCTGCAGACATGCCAAACCATCTTAGTTGCGACTGTTCTACTTGGGTCTGCAGGGGGTGGGATTTTAGGCCTTGACGTATCGTCTGATTGCGGACCATGTCTCTTCTTGTTACTTCAACCACCTTCCTCAGATACCTCATTTCTGAGGTTTGGATCTGGCTTTTGTGGGTTGTAGTCATTGCCCATGACTCGTATCCATATGTCAAGACTGGGACATAGGTGGAGCGTTATACAGCCATCTTCGTTTTCTTACTAACCTCTCTCTAGCTGAGGAATCCTCGATTTATGGCCTGAAAAAGTCTCCCAGCTGCTGCTTTTCGATTGGCCAACTCTTCTTTGATACCTCCCTTTCGGTCTATAATAGCTCCGAGGTATTTAAAGTGGTCGACCTGCTCCAGGACCTGTTCTCCCAGCTTAATCTGATGTCTTGTTTCTTCTCGTGATATCACCATGGATTTTGTTTTAGAACTGCTTATGACCATCCCTCTCTTCTCCAGCTCTTCCTTCCAGATTTGCATTTTGGATTGGAGATGTGTCTCTGATTTAGCAATCAGGACAACATCATCAGCAAATGCCAGCTCTGAAATACAGACCTGTCTCATCTTCCAGTACCCCACTGAATACTTTCTTGTTCTCTCCTTACATGCCTTGATGACATCGTCCATGAGGAGTATGAAAAGATAAGGTGACAGGATATCACCTTGTCTTACACCAGTGGTGGTCCTGAACTCTTCTGACTTATAGTTTGCTGTCCTCACATAATTTCTGCAAGACTTGTAGAAGCTCTGTATAGCATGAATCAGAGGTGCTGGAATGTTCTTCCTTGCCAAACAGTCCCAAAGTTTGCTCCAGGGGACCCTGTCAAACGCCTTTTCCAGATCTATGAAACAAAGATGGATCTCACTCTTATACTCAAGGGCCTTTTCACTCAGCTGTCTGAGTGTGAAGATTAGGTCTAGAGTACTTCGGTTTGCTCGGAATCCGCACTGGACATCATCCAATTGTGGCTCAGCTAGGCATCGGAGTCTCTGCTCTAGGATTCTGGAGTAGATTTTACCAGGGACACTGAGATGAGATATGCCTCTATGGTTTCCACATTGTCGATTGTCACCCTTTTTGAAAATCGGTGTTATGATGGCAATCTCCCAATCCTTTGGTATGGCCTTGTTGCACCACGCTGCCTGTAGGACCCTTAAGAGTAATAGGTCGCCTGATGCTCCCATGTATTTAACCATTTCTGGTGTTATACCATCATGCCCTGCTGCTTTGCCCATCTTGATTTTCTCCAGTGCTGCCTTCAGTTCTTCCATCTTTATGTCATCTTCTGTGCCAGTGGTTATCATTTCTGATGCTTGACCTTGCTCTCCATCAAGGAGTTCTGAGAAATATTCTTTCCATCTTTCCATTACTTCCTTTGGGGCAGTAAGCAATTTGCCTTGCTTGTCCTTTATAAATTTGAGAGGGCATTGTTTTTCCTTCCTCATGTTCTTTAGGGTCTTATAGAACAATTTCTTGTTTTTTTTGCGCATCTTTTTCTAGCTTTTCTCCAAATTCTTCCCAGGACTTTTGTTTTGCTGCTAGCACCTTGTTCTTTGCTTCTGTTCTGAGTGTCACAGATTCTCTATATTTCTCTGTTTGTCCTGCTGTGTTTTTAGCTCCTAAGTATTGTTTCCATGCCATTTTCTTCTCTCTTATTTTCTCTTTGACTTCCTCTGTCCACCAAGGTGTCCTCTTTCTCTTGTTCCCAAGTCGGACTTCCCCACATGCTTCTGCAGCAGCTGTCTTTATGATGTCCTTGAATTTAAGCCAGAGGGTTTCCAAGTCATCAGGTTGTTCTTCTGTGTTTCTCACTGCCGTAGCAATAAGCCCCTGATATATGGTCTTAATTTCTGACTCTCTCAGCTTGTAGGTCTTAATGCTCATTTCTCCCGTTCGTTTACTTGGTTTCTTGCATGATGTTGGGCAGTTCTTAGGCTGAGCAACTCTTTCAGTTGTTCTTTTGATTTTAAGCAGGTAGTGATCACTTTCAATCTCTGGCCCCCTCCAAACTCTAGCATCCCGGACATATTTGAATCAGCTCCTCCTAACTATGGCATAGTCGATCACTGACTTCTCATTCTTTGTTGGTTCACATCTAGTGTATGCATGTATGCGCTTATGGGGGAACTTTGTGTTTGTAATGATCAGATTCTGCTCACTGCAGAATCTAAGGAGTCGCTTTCCATTGTCATTGAGAGTATCTTCTCCATATCTTCCGATTACTCCACCCCATCTAGCATGGTCATTTCCAACTCTGGCATTGATATCTCCGAGCATGATAATTTCATCTAGGCAGTCATCAACTGTCTTTTGAAGCAGCTCGACGAATTACTCCTTGACCTCTGCTCTCTCATCCTCATTTGGCCCATACACTATGACCAGGTTGACTATGGTTTCTCCTTCTTTTAGTTGTACAACCATAATGCGCTCCAAGACAAAGTTCCATCCCATACTGTCTTTTTGGTTTTTGGCCACAATGCAACCCACGCCCCCTTTAGCTCTTTCAGATATGGGTACACCACTGTAGAACAGCGTGTTGCCATCGAGATCCATGACGCCTTGTCCTTTTTTCTTTGTTTCCGTTACAGCCATGATTTCTAGTTTTGCTTTCCTCATCTCTTCCACCAGCTCCTCTTCTTTCCTATTTATACTTCTTGTGTTCCAAGTTCCATAAATCGTAGTCCGTAGTCCGATTCAGTTCGTCGCCTTTAGAATCAGTCTGGTTTTCTCTCTTGTAGTTCTCGTAATCAAAAGTTTAAAGCAAACAGGTGATTGGCCTGTTGTGCCTTTGCATGGTGGAGGGGCTGCCTCCTTACGGCCTCCATGCAGGCCGCCCTCCTCCTTTTTCAGCCGGGCTTGGAACCGGCCTAGGCGGAGTTGATATTATAACTCTGGTGTTTATTGACATTTTAACTGTAGTTTTTATTCATATTATAACTCCGGTTTTATTGATATTTTAGCTGTAGTTTTATTGATATTATAGCTCATGTTTTATTGATATTATAAATCTGGTTTATTTGACATAAACTCTGGTTGTAGCAATCTTATAACTCTTGTTCTTTATTGATATTAAAACTAATTGATACTATAGCTCTGGTTTTTCATTGCTGTTATAATTCTGGTTTTTCACTGATATTATAATTTTTGTTGTTTCATTCTAGTTCTTTATAAACATTATAACTCTGGGGTGTTTTTTTGGGGTGATATTATAACTTAGTTTTATTGGTTTAACTGCTGTTTGTTGGTGTTGTAGCTCATTGTTTGTATTGATTTTAGAACTGTTTTTCATTTATTTGATATCTCTGTTTTTTTTAATTGATATTGTAACTGATTTTCTTTATATTATAACTCTTTCTTTTTAAATTCATATCACAACTGTGTTTTTTTATTGATGTTATTGCTGAATTTTCATTGACATTATAACTCTGGTTTTTCAGGGATATTATAGCTCTGGCTTCTATTGATATTGGAACTCTGGTTTTTTTAATGGATATTGTAACTCTCATGTTTATTAATATTGTAAATATGGTTTTCATCATTACTTGTTTCTCCTAATCTTAATTATCTGTTTCCCTCAATTATAAGTTTCTCTCAATTATTTGTTTCTCTGAGCTATCCAGTTTCTCTGTTATCTGTGTCTCTCATTTATAAGTTTCTCTCAGTTGTTTCTCTCATTTATAAGTTTCTCTCAGTTATCTGTTTCTCTCATGTATAAGTTTCTCTCAGTTATCTGTGTCTCTCAGTTATCTGTTTCTCTCAGTTATCTGTTTCTCTCATTTATAAGTGTCTTTCAGTTATCTGTTTCTCTCATTTATAAGTTTCTCACAGTTGTTTCTCTCATTTATAAGTTTCTCTCAGTTATCTGTTTCTCTCATGTATAAGTTTCTCTCAGTTATCTGTGTCTCTCAGTTATCTGTTTCTCTCAGTTATCTGTTTCTCTCATTTATAAGTTTCTCTCAGTTATCGGTGTCTCTCATTTATAAGTTTCTCTCAGTTATCTGTGTCTCTGAGTTATCTGTTTCTCTCAGTTATCTGTTTCTCTCATTTATAAGTTTCTCTCAGTTATCTGTTTCTCTCATTTATAAGTTTCTCTCAGTTATCTGTTTCTCTCATAAATGAGAAATAAAGTTTCTCTCAATTATCAGCTTCTCTCAGTTATCTGTTTCTCTCATTTTTATAAGTTTCTCACAGTTATCTGTTTCTCTCATTTATAAGTTTCTCTCAGTTATCTGTTTCTCTCATAAATGAGAAATAAACTTTCTATCAATTATCAGTTTCTCTCAGTTATCTGTATTTCTTTCACATGCTGTGTATATGTCCCGTATAGTTTCTGTCCCGTATAGTTTCAGGAGATCCCCGAGGAGACACAAAGAATAGGATTACTAGTTCCTCAGGCAATTCGTAAGCGGCGACTGTGCATGACGTTTGCAACATCATCATTTGAAACACGTTGCCACAGAGATCGCTGCAACAATAGCACGCATGAGGCGGGGGAGAGAGAGGAAGCTTTGATGCAGGCTTTCTGTAAGGGGATCAGTTGTAGAAGGTGACTCCATGCTCCATAATGAACATGACAGGAAATTATTGAATGAAGGAAAGTTACATATATATATATCTGCCCAGTGTATGTATGTATGTAGCAGGGCCGTGGAATCGGCAGTCGGAATATTGGAGTGGATTATTTTTTAGTGGAGTCGGAATCGGAGTTGGTTAAAAAAATATGTCCGGACTCTAAATGTTATGCCATATGACTTGTTTAAATGTCCGGACTCTAAATGTTATGCCATATGACTTGTTTAAATGTCCGGACTCTAAATGTTATGCCATATGTAGTTCTTTGCCATCCAATCTGATTCAGGCGTTAGTAGAAATAATTTTTTACTGTCTATCTCTCTCTCTCTCTCTCATTATTTCTCTGTCTCTGTCTCTCTCTGTCTCTCTGTCTCTCTGTCTCTGTCTCTGTCTCTGTCTCTCTCTCTCTCTCTCTCTCTCTCTCTCTCTCTCTCTCTCTCTCTCTCTCTCTCTCTCTCTCTCTCTCTCCTCTTTCATATGTTTTTACTGCAACTGTATTCAAATCAGGAATGAACGCGAGACACGAAATCATCCAAGAGATTTTTCTATTTGTCCTCCTCCTGAACCTATTTTTACATTCAATTGTCATATTCATAAAGTCCCAAGCCGTTTTCTGCTAAGCCCACTCTCAGGATTCATGAGCACTAACATTGATTATGATCTTTGCAATCATCAACCCGGTGGTAGTTCAGGATTCGTGAGCACTAACATTGATTATGACCTTTGCCATCATCAACCCGGTGGTAGTTTAGGATTCGTGAGCACTAACATTGATTATGACCTTTGCCATCATCAACCCGGTGGTAGTTCAGGATTCGTGAGCACTAACATTGATTATGACCTTTGCCATCATCAACCCGGTGGTAGTTCAGGATTCGTGAGCACTAACATTGATTATGACCTTTGCCATCATCAACCCGGTGGTAGTTCAGGATTCGTAAGCACTAACATTGATTATGACCTTTGCCATCATCAACCCGGTACCGGTGGTAGTTCAGGATTCGTGAGCACTAACCTTTATTATGACCTTTGCCATCATCAACCCGGTGGTAGTTCAGGATTCGTGAGCACTAACATTGATTATGACCTTTGCCATCATCAACCCGGTGGTAGTTCAGGATTCGTGAGCACTAACATTGATTATGACCTTTGCCATCATCAACCCGGTGGTAGTTCAGGATTCGTGAGTACTAACCTTTATTATGACCTTTGCCATCATCAACCCGGTGGTACTTCTGTGGGTGTCTTGTGGGGCAAACAACGAATAGAACAACTGCACCCTCAGGCATGTCGTACCAGGCCACTAATATGAGGTTGTGCATGAGGCTGGCAACCTCATCGTGTAACACAAATTACCACAGAACCTACCACTGCAAGAGCAGGTGAATGATTTGTGAGACAGGCTTCCTGCAAGTGGGCTGGTGCTATAGGTGGTGATCACGTACTTTAGACAGGCTTCCTGCAAGTGGGCTGGTGCTATAGGTGGTGACCACGTACATTAGACAGGCTTCCTGCAAGTGGGCTGGTGCTATAGGTGGTGATCACGTACTTTAGAATTTGTTTCCTTATTTCTTGACATTTACGGTATACATCATTTTGTTATCGTCTCGTGTTGTTTGTAGTATTTCATTGTTTTTTATTACATGTTTTTGATGTGTTGTTTCTATAATTTTATGGTGTGTCTGTTTTTTGTTTATTAAATGTTAGAACATTCTGACTATTTTCTTTAGTTAGTTTGTCTTAAATAGTATTATTTTTATTATTATTATAGCTGATATTGTCACTGTTATTACGCGTACTTGAGGATGGGACTTTGGTATCCCCAATCAGTGTACATGGGGTATTGTACCAGGATAGGTGCCTTCTGCTTGTGTTTTTTCGGTCACCCTTTATCTTTTACCATGGGGTTCCAGAACAAGGACCGCCTTTTAATGCTTTCAGCAGGTAGGGATCTTAGTGTAGTGTATACAATCTCCAGCCAGTGACATCCGTGTTTCTGGGCAGAATTAATACGTTAATCGGGATATCTTGTTCTCTTGGGTTATCTCATCAAATTTAACAGGGTATATAATTCGAAAGCTGTTCACGGTTTTCTTTTTATCTCCCTTGCTCACAATATCTTATTTTTTGACGTACTCTCTGTTCTGATAACTACAGTATCTGCTTCTATCATCTAAGGAACTACTAGCCCAACTATTGTCACTGTCACTATTAACTACTGATGCTGGTACTACCGTAAATGCCTTTTTTCTTGTTTAAGTACCGTGCCAGCAGGAGAAGGTGATAATGTCTTTCCCCAACTTCTTGTCCCCAGAGCTATTTATCACTTCCGTTAGTGAATTGTTTCCATGCAACGATGTCAGCCTATCTTATGCCTTCTATAATTGTTGTCATCTCTACGTTTTTTCTTCAATCTTTCCTGTTATCACAATACACCTCAGCTTTCCTTTTCTCATAAGATGCCCAACAAAATTGAATTACTTCCTTCTAATATGTGTACTAAACTTCCTTGTGTCACTGGCTTCTTTCAGGACATCCTCATTATTTTAAAAACAAAAAATTGTCAATGGTAATCTTCTTCAATAATTTATGTTATCGATGCATATATTTGTATTAAATGTATGTCTTGTAGTCTACCATTCAATTTAGCTATCGGGAATAGATCTGATAGTGCTCAAAATTCATTTGCTGTTCTTGATGTTTCTGCATCGAAAATTATGCCTACTACTTTTTCGTGTTTACTTCCTTCATTTTCTTTTATGTCTTAAAACGAGATTCTCTCACCTTCAGTTTCTTTTATGTCTTAAAACGAGATTCTCTCACCTTCAGTTTCTTTTATGTCTTAAAACGAGATTCTCTCACCTTCAGTTTCTTTTATACTACTCTTTGTCAGCGGAAGTAACAAAGAGGATTCTTCAATGTTATATAGAAGCAATCATGGCATGCTGAAGTGAATCATGGACAATTAGTAAACAACTAGAGGCCACAGAGATATGGTTTTACAGAAGAATGTTAAAAAATGTTCGTGTACAGCTAAACAGAGTAATGAGGAAATGGTGAAAGGTACCGGCGAAGAAAGGAAGGTTATTGGTCGTGTTAGAAGCAAACAATTCCCGCGCTTCAGGCATGTTATGTCAAGATGAAAGCTGGAGTATATCGTGACAACAGGAAACAGATATAGAGGACGACAAATGAAAGAATACTGGAGAAATTTGACGATGTCAAGAACAGAATTAATAAACACTACTAGAGACTGGGGGTTGTGGACAGAAATGATCGCCTACACCTCCAGACATGGTACTTGAAGAAGATGAAAACGAATATAGCATTCTTAACATGTGTCTGTTATTCCACATTTATTTGGCCTCCAAGAATTCAACAATTAGCACCTACACTTTTACTGTTGCTACTACTCCCATCACAACAACAACCGTTACCACCATCACCACCACCACGGCTACCACCGTTTCTGTATCTGATAATGCCAACCAATCGAATTATCCTTTGCAACTTCCATCTATTGATTTGCGTCCAGGCATCATAAGCCGTCGGCCATTTCCAGGTCACAACGGGCACACTTCTAGCCATTTATTTAATTAGTTAAAAATTCTTCGATAGGGTCCCTCTAGATTAGTGGTTCCCAACCTTTTCGATCTCCCACCCCCTGGCTTTTAGTAAACCGTTCCGTGCCCCCTATTCAATATTCAGTGTTAAAGGAATTACATTCTAGAGTTTACCACATGCATGCGCATTAAGAAGTGAATTAACGGATGATTGAATATTTCATAAAGAAAACTTTATTGGGCATATAACAACTTGTTTGTTAGTGGTGTCACCAAATACGTTCGTTCTCTTTTCCGGGTCTGCATTATTGCTCTACCATTACTTTTAAGTGCTAATTCTTCCAGTTTTCGTTTGTTACGCTTTCATCGATCACGGTTTTCTTATCATATCTTGTCACTCCCTTACTATTACCTATCTGAAACAATATTGACTCCTATTTGTGCCGGGGGTGGTTGTTTGTGTCCTAAATTATGTAACAGTTTCCGACCGACAGAAGAGGTGGCCGTAAGTAGCGAGACGGGTTGATTGAACAAATGTTTAATACGGGGACATCGGTAGCAGATAATTGCCCCATACCAAATTGTTCAGGTTTTCCAATATGGATGACAGACGGTATTTGGAAATAAGGCGTCAGTTCGCAAATATGACGTGCTCAAATACATGGCTGATTTCATTGTGATGTCGGAAGATGACAATACTGTTAAAGATTAAAACACTGACAGTGGTGTAATACTTCCAGCAGATGGAATATGTTGTGATAATCAACTGCGAGCAAGTAACATCGCGCAAGATGTTATCAGTGATAGATCTGTATAGTAGTGAGATTATAAATATGATAAGTAACAACAGCAAGACCTTGTATGGTCAAAGAGCTTGAAAATCACATGTAAAGGGCAGTAAATTCTGTTGTAATGTTGAAATGTTTTACATGAGGGTAGTAGGGAGACCCCTACCAAAATCAAACACGTGTTCGCAATTGGTTTGGCGTTTGAGATCCTAAGATAGACTGCTCCTGATTGGACTTCTCCTCCAAGTAGCATCCTGAGTATGTAGGAGAAAATGTCGCTTTTATTCTGCAGCGTTGTAAGATTACTTCACTGACTTGCAATTTCGTCAAGAAGAAATCATAGACAGCCAGGAACACGGAATATTGGGAACCAAATATAGGGCAGGATATAGGACTGGAAGTGAATTCTAAGATTAAAGAGAGTAACTACAGAGACATCGCTTTGCTTATTAAGTTCTAGGATATAACTTCAAGTGCACTTAGTTAGAAACCTAACACACCTGAAAGATACGGCATCTTAAACAGTTCCACGACATTATTCGGACGTTTCCTGTACAAAAAGTCTGGTCACCCAATACCGAGATAAGTAGTAATATGTACATTTTATCATTTTATATTTGCATTATAACATGTAACATTTGCTTGTGGATGTACAGTGGCATATGAGGCTGGAAACCTCGTCATTGCAAATAACTTGATACATGAACCACCGCTGCAAGAGCTGGTGACAGCTTCATGCTGGTTTCCTCACAAGCAACCAGCAGCAACGGTTGCCCCAGGCTCCATAGAGAGCAGGGGAGTGGATGATGAGATCATGGTGTACATATTTATTATACACGTTAGTAAATTTCATATTTATATATATATATATCTTCTAACTGTTGTCTTCCGCTGTCCAAAAGCACTTTTATCCGACTCCCTAGGGTTAAAATAACGCTCAGAGAAGGTAAAATTTCTGAGGAAGATGAAGTGGTGTATGGGACCGAAGTCAGACTGATAACTATGTTAGGAGACCGAATACTTAGCAGAGACATTTGTCTCTTTTCAGTATATGGTTCAAGTTATCAGCAGCGGCGGAACCCAACATCAACTCGGTGGTTCACATTGCCAGCAGACGACGCTAGACACTAACATCAGACGAGTCTTGAAGACACTTGAAAACGTGTGTAATTACCTCAACCTTAATGCATGAGACGTATTACAACCACCAGACTTGACTATTGTAGAGAAGTACAGTCCAAGGCTCGTGTTAAAACAAACAGCGGCTGAAGCAGATGCCAACCAAACCCACACTGGGAGCTAAGTACTTTAACAGCGCAGCCAGTGAACCTTTCACAATTTTCCCAATTTCCACCACAGTTTTATCATCCGATGATGATAAATATCATTACTTCTTTTTTTTATAAACAACCTTATTTATTTTACATTGTTTAACTATACGTTACTATTAAGCCTGTTTATCTTTAACTGTAAAGCTATAGTTGGTTTAATCACTATTGAGTGAAGTGTCTGTCTGCACCTGTATGATTCATTTTGTTATAAATACATAACCAGATAGAGCAATTAGATTAAGATTTTGCTGAATCACATTGAGCTGGGGGCTCAGAAATACGAGCGAAGTAAGCCACTCACGTCAGTTGTTTTTCTGTTGTCTAGTGTTCTACTTCTTTATTTCTTACGAGTGCCTGAAAACATACCTTTATGTTTGTCTAATATTTATTTACTGTTTACAGGCCTCGGGTTTCCCTTCCTTATGTGTTATAAATGTGTATACAATACCAAAAACCTACCCTCTGTTCTATACTTACTGTTCTTAAGTCTACTATCACTTACTAGACACAGTATTAAGGTCTTTGTCTTGTGTGGACTGACTTATACTGTATAATAGGGGAACAACAGAAGTGATTGCGTCATTAATAGGCTGGGCTGCTCATTGTAAACTTCCGGTGTTGTGTCTTGCGGTTCGCACTAATGAACAGTCATCGAAGCATCATTTTTTTGGTGATGCCTAGATGGCCGGGAAGATAGTGTGATTCGCTTGCATAGCTAGGCGGTGTTGTCGCACGGAAGGTCCAGGGTTCGAATCCTGGGTAAGCCACTCACGTCTGTTGTTTTTCTGTTGTCTAGTGTTCTACTTCTTTATTTCTTACGAGTGCCTGAAAACGTACCTTTATGTTTGTCTAATATTTATTTACTATATTACCTCACAGAAGGGGAGGGAGAATAAAATGTTCATGACAACTTAGATAGTTGTGCTTGCTTTTCTGTAAAATCCTGTGAGTCTTCTTTAAATAGTAGCATCATTCTTTTTTATCTTTGCTAAGAGTAATCATGATGGAAGGTTGATACCTTTGAAGATCCTCATCGTTATACTGTAAGTTTGACCATTGTTGGATCACTAGTGCGAAGCAGGGGAGACAATACCGCACATGTGTCATGAAGTTGTTAAATGTTTATCAGAACACAGTCAAATAATTAATAAGAATTCTGGTTCTAGTTTATCTCAACCAGCACTTTTACTCCTGGCCATTTTTTGTTTAAAAGAGAAACCCGCATGTTTTGCTCAGCCGCCAGTTTGTTTCGTACTCTGGACTTGATTGAGAAGAGGACTGAGAATCCTGGTTGACAGAGATAAGTTGTTCATTCATTTTCTTGTCCACTCCTTGTGGAGCATGGGGCAATCACTGTAGATAGTCCCCTTGCAGGGAGCCTGCACCAAGTTACGTGCTCTTGGAGCAGTGCTGTCTGTAACAGTGTGTTCTATATGATGAGATTACCAGCCCCATCATAGTCTCATATTAGTTGTTGTGTACGGCCTTCTGTATAATAGTCATTAGTTTAGTTCTTCTTCTTCACTTTTCAGCTACCCAAGGAGCATAGGCCTTCAACAAACTTATGTCAAGTCTTCTTGTCCTGTGCCATCAACAAACTTATGTCAAGTCTTCCTGTCCTGTGCCATCAACAAACTTATGTCAAGTCTTCCTGTCCTGTGCCATCAACAAACTTATGTCAAGTCTTCTTGTCCTGTGCCATCAACAAACTTATGTCAAGTCTTCTTGTCCTGTGCCATCAACAAACTTATGTCAAGTCTTCCTGTCACGTGCCATCTGCTCAAGGTCTTTTCATGTTTTCTTCATCTCCTTCATGTCTGTCTCCAGTTCTCTTCTCCGCGTTCTCTTTGATGGTCCTCTACCTTTCTTGCCCTGTGGATTCCAGAACAAGGACTGCCTGGTAATGCTATTCACAGGTTTTCTTTATGTGTGTCCTACCCATCTCCAGCGTCTCCTTCTCATATCTTGTTTCACTGGCGCATGCCATCTGTTTATGTCATCAGTTCCACATGAGTGATCTCACCATACCACTTCAATCCTTATATGATACGCAAGCATCTATTTATAACTTTTTATATTATTGACTTAATATTCTCTATACCCCCCTGACGCACTTCTTCTTCACTCTGGGTGTACGCGTACTCCAGGATTAGAACCCCTCCATGCTGTAGATCTTTTGATCTAGCGTGTCTTACTGGGAGTCCTTGTGTTCCAGATCGATTCTGTGTCTGCAAGTATTCAGTCTGAAATGGCAACATTGTGTACGTCTGTTTTATTTGTAATAGACTTTTGTCTGTTTTTTTTGTTCTTTATTGAGCGATTGTTACTTTTTCGGCTCTTTTAAAATTGTCTTCTCATAAATACACAGACATACACACACTCAGACACACACGTTTATTGTTGAGTGGTTCGATGGCTACTCCCTGGGATTTCTGAGTAGACAAATGAAAAATATGACGCTGCTCCATTAAATATCTTGTAAGAGGCCACTAGTATGAGGATGTGTATGAGGCTGGCTACCTCATCATGTTAAACAAATGTCTCCAGAAACCACCGCTACAAGAGACCGTGAATGTTTTGGTGCAGGCTTCCTGTCAAGGTCCTAGCTGCCAGTGGTCCTGTCAAGGTCCTAGCTGCCAGTGGTCCTGTCAAGGTCCTAGCTGCCAGTGGTCCTGTCAAGGTCCTAGCTGCTAGTGGTCCTGTCAAGGTCCTAGCTGCCAGTGGTCCTGTCAAGGTCCTAGCTGCCAGTGGTCCTGTCAAGGTCCTAGCTACCAGTGGTCCTGTCAAGGTCCTAGCTGCCAGTGGTCCTGTCAAGGTCCTAGCTGCCAGTGGTCCTGTCAAGGTCCTAGCTGCCAGTGGTCCTGTCAAGGTCCTAACTGCCAGTGGTGATTTCCTACTCCAGTGGGAGCAAAAGGGGATAACAAATGATGTTCCCTTATTACGGTTTAAAGCTAACGTACAAGTAAAGTTAATTGATCTACTTGTAACTTTAAAGTAAGGTTAATTTATCTGAGTATAATGTAAACAATAGGGTTAATGGGTCAGAATATAATGTAAAAGTAGGGTAAATGGGACTGAATATAATGTAAAAGGAAGGTTAAAAGAATTGCATATAAACTAAGGAGCAAGCGCAGAGTCAGGGAGTAGGGTGATTGTGAAGGCCTTTAAAAATATTTAACACAACTCCACAGATTTGTTATTCCGTTAAGATTTACTCTGAATAGCGTGTGCTGCAAGTGTGCTCCAAGTGTGGATCACATGGCACTTGTCCTGCTAGATCTAGGTGTGCAATTTGGAGCTATTTCTAACCCTTCCGCTCCCGCAGGAACAACATCAAGCCAAGTCCTCCTCTCTCGCGCCATCAGGTCAAGGTTTTTCCCAGTCTGTCTCATCCCTTTCATTTCCGTCCCTAGTTCTCGTCTCCGTGTTTTTTTTTTTTTGTTGTTGTTGTCAGTCTCCATCTACCTCACGTACCCTGGGGAGTCCAGAATACAGACTGTCATGTATGGCTATCAAGAGATTTCCTCATTATTGCCCTATCCATCGGCAGCTCGCTCTTTTCTGATTCTTGTTATCAGTCTAGACAAGTTATACAGAACCATCCATGTATGACAGCTCGCACTTGTCTGATTCTTGTTATCAGTCTAGACAAGTTATACAGAACCATCCATGTATGACAGCTCGCACTTGTCTGATTCTTGTTATCAGTCTAGACAAATTATACAGAACCATCAACTTATTGCAGCTCGCACTTGTCTGATTCTTGTTATCAGTCTAGACAAGTTATACAGAACCATCAACTTATGGCAGCTCGCACTTGTCTGATTCTTGTTATCAGTCTAGACAAGTTATACAGAACCATCAACTTATGGCACCTTGCACTTGTCTGATTCTTGTTATCAGTCCAGACAAGTTATACAGAACCATCCATGTATGACAGCTCGCACTTGTCTGATTCTTGTTATCAGTCTAGACAAGTTATACAGAACCATCCATGTATGACAGCTCGCACTTGTCTGATTCTTGTTATCAGTCTAGACAAGTTATACAAAACCATCAACTTATGACAGCTCGCACTTGTCTGATTCTTGTTATCAGTCTAGACAAGTTATACAGAACCATCAACTTATGGCAGCTCGCACTTGTCTGATTCTTGTTATCAGTCTAGACAAGTTATACAGAACCATCAACTTATGGCAGCTCGCACTTGTCTGATTCTTGTTATCAGTCTAGACAGGTTATACAGAACCATCAACTTATGGCAGCTCGCACTTGTCTGATTCTTGTTATCAGTCTAGACAAGTTATACAGAACCATCCATGTATGACAGCTCGCACTTGTCTGATTCTTGTTATCAGTCTAGACAAGTTATACATAACCATCCATGTATGACAGCTCGCACTTGTCTGATTCTTGTTATCAGTCTAGACAAGTTATACAGAACCATCCATGTATGACAGCTCGCACTTGTCTGATTCTTGTTATCAGTCTAGACAAGTTATACAGAACCATCCATGTATGACAGCTCGCACTTGTCTGATTCTTGTTATCAGTCTAGACAAGTTATATAGAACCATCCATGTATGACAGCTCGCACTTGTCTGATTCTTGTTATCAGTCTAGACAAGTTATACAGAACCATCCATGTATGACAGCTCGCACTTGTCTGATTCTTGTTATCAGTCTAGACAAGTTATACAGAACCATCAACTTATGGCAGCTCGCACTTGTCTGATTCTTGTTATCAGTCTAGACAAGTTATACAGAACCATCCATGTATGACAGCTCGCACTTGTCTGATTCTTGTTATCAGTCTAGACAAGTTATACAGAACCATCCATGTATGACAGCTCGCACTTGTCTGATTCTTGTTATCAGTCTAGACAAGTTATACAGAACCATCCATGTATGACAGCTCGCACTTGTCTGATTCTTGTTATCAGTCTAGACAAGTTATACAGAACCATCCATGTATGACAGCTTGCGAGTTCCTGGTTGTTTTATTGTTCTCCGTGTTTGAGAGCCATACATTAAGACTGACTAATTTAGAGCTATAACATTAACATTTAATATTTTGATGTGAAATATATTCATTGATCTTTGTCTTCATTTAAATGAATAACCAAAGAACAGCTCATGTCAAACATGCTGTCCACATTGACAGTTGACAGAAAATGATCCCACACATTTTCTGTCTCTTGTCTAGAGGGCGCACCCTTCCATCATTTAAAAGTAAGAATAATAAGAATACCCCCCTCAGTCATAACTGACTATGGGAATGCGCCCCTGAGGTGACAGCCCTTCAGTCATAACTGACTATGGGAATGCGCCCCTGAGGTGACAGCCCTTCAGTCATAACTGACTATGGGAATGCGCCCCTGAGGTGACAGCCCTTCAGTCATAACTGACTATGGGAATGCGCCCCTGAGGTGACAGCCCTTCAGTCATAACTGACTATGGGAATTCTCCCCTGAGGTGACAGCCCTCAGCTGCTTCTTTTCCTGGTGTTGCTTTCGACGTTTTCTCCTATCTTCTGCTTGCCGTGAGAGCTTTTCGCCCAATCTGAGGTGGCGCCATAGATAGCATCGCCACTTGGTGCGATCGGCAGCTTCATCCTCCCAGGTTGCTGGATTTATATCCAGTTCCTTCATGTCTCTCTTGCACACATCTTTGAACCTCAGCTGCGGTCGCCCAAGTGTTCTTTTACCATCTGCCAGTTGTCCGTAGAAGATATCTTTCGGGATACGGCCATCTTCCATGCGGCGAACATGGCCAAGCTAGCGTAGTCTGCGCTGTCTAAGCAGTGTATACATGCTTTGAAGGCCAGCACGTGATAACACTTCGACATTTGTATCTTTGTTGTTCCACAAAATGCCAAGGGTGTGCCGTATACACCGTAAATGGAATGTATAGAGCCTTCATTCTTGCTTAGCATACGGTGTGCGTGTCTCGCTGCCATATAGAAATCATTAAAAATTAATATTACCGGATGTTTGATTGTCGTCAAGATTTTCTCCTCTATTCATCCATCTACGTCATGGCTATCATCATTACCATCATTTTACGTTTTTGCTCCCTATTGATCATGGAGCCATCCCTGCATCTGGTCACCTTCCAGGAAGTCTGCACCTGGTCACCTTCCAGGAAGTCTGCACCTGGTCACCTTCCAGGAAGTCTGCACCTGGTCACCTTCCAGGAAGTCTGCACCTGGTCACCTTCCAGGAAGTCTGCCCCAAACTTTTACATGCTCCTACAGTGGTTGTTTCTATAGCTATTCGTTCTACAAGATGAGGTTGTCAGCCACGTACACCATCTCATTTTAGTAGCCCCATACGACATGCCTGAGGGATCAGTAGTCATATTTGTTCTTTGTGTTTAACAGAGATACCCGATAACTACACATGGCATGTCATGGTTACAAAGATAAGACAGCCAACCTTCATTGGACATGTGATGAGATGAGAAGCACTTCAAAAGATCTTGAAGAAATTAAAGTATTCGAGAAGTACAAGAAGACAGCAATAAAGAACATCCTATTACTGTGGATATTTGCAAATCTAAACAACATCTGGGAATCTTCTCAGTACAGCACAAACACCAAATTAAGATTATTCGAGAGTTGCGTACTTTCTGAACTAGTGTATGGCGCGGAGTGCTGGAAAGTAACAGAAAAGAAAATGATCAGATTATCCTCTTTCCTTACAACCTGTCTAAGGAAAATTCTTTGGCCGAATACCTTCTCCAACCTGGAAATGCTTACACAGTGCAGTCAAAAAGGCATGCACGCCATCATAGCTGGCAGACGCTAGAACTGGGTTGGCCAAGGTTCTCAGAAGGGACCCTGACACCATAACCAGAACTGCTATGCTGTGGACCACAGAAGGACGGCGAAAGAGAGACAGACCAAAGACAACCTGGCGGAGAACAGTGCAGGCTGAGATGTAAAACATGAACCAGAGTTGGGGCACGGCATAAAGGATGGCCACTGACCAAGCGAACTGGGGACAGTATGTTCCTGCCCTACAAGACGCCACTAGGCGTGATGGCCACTGAATGCTTTGTTTAGTCAGTGGCTAAAGATCCAAGAGGAGGATCATTACTGTGGCATAGAAACAATTAAAGACAAAGTGGATGAAGAACATCATGGACATGATGATACGCTACACGTGTGTTAGAGCGATGGCTTCTCAAGGCAACGGAACCTGGTTCGAAACCAATTCGCGTCACGCGGCAGTCTACCCAGTTGTAAAAGTGGGTGTCTGACTCTGATTATGAGTTGGGAAAGGCAAAGGCAACGCGGAAAGGAACTGGTCACGCCATCTCATGAAGCTGAGATCTAGTTCTGTAGCCTATAATGGAATCTCTCTTTAACACTTGTCTACCTTTAGTTTACCTGTATCACCTTGATAATTATATGGAACCACAGAGAAGTAACTCATACATCCTATTTCTGGGTGTTCATCTTAAATATCTTGTATATGTATATTGACGTCATTTAAATCACCCATTTGCCGGAAGCGGGTCGGGTTGTGTTCAATAGTTTAATTAAAAACGCTTCTCATATTTCCAGGACAAATGAAAAGGTTTAATTGGTTTTAGCTGTCCATCCGCAAGGGTTAGCTGTTCAGAATATCCGGTGTAATAGCTTTAACGGTGTCTCGCGTCCAATCTTCAAACCTGAAGAATATTCGCTAACTATCTAGAGCAGGGGTGGGCATAAGGTAGACCCCGATATTGGCATAAGGTAGACCCCGATCTACCGGTAATCACATGTGAGATTTTAGTAGATCTCTAGTTGACAGAAGGAGCGATGGAAGTGTGTGTGTGTGTGGGGGGGGGGGGGGGGGTGTGTAGGCTAAAGCTAGAGGATTTTCGGAATAGCCCTTCCAAGCCGGCATTTAAAAACTTAGTATTACCATGATTAATGGTACTTTTTCCATGTTCTCAGTGAAAAATTACAAGCTAACTTGCAAAATTAGACTTTAATCGTTGCCTGCATGAGGTAGGAACTTCATCTTGTCTTTGAAGTCAAGATTAACATTCGGTACAATATTATTTAGTTTCAATTTTCCACCACACTGCCTCACTGAGGTGCATAAAGCGGATCGCCTGCAAAAATTTGAGTTACGTTTAAGCTTCACTTTTCTTATTTGAAAACACAGTCGTAGCCACCAGTTGGAATAAAAGCATTTCCGACTGAAATTAGCAGTGGCGTAACTAAGGCGGGTCAGGTGGGACACGTGCACTGGGCGCTAAATTAGAGGGGAGGGGCCGCACAATTTTTATGGTTAAAAATAGAAAATTTGTCACGGTCCAGCATCGAGGGGCGGGGTCACCAGTTCCCTTCCTTGCTGCCTTTTCTTCCCTAACAAAGTCAGGTACCCATTTACAACTGGGTAGACTAGAGCGTGTCGATACCGTGAATCGAACCTGGCACGTTTGCCGCGAGAGACCAGCGCTCTAACCTCTGAGTCAATTAGACGCTCCAGCGTAGTATACATATACATATTTCGTCGTCTTGTCAACTATCTTCTCTTGCTGTTCGATCGATGGAAATACCTTATTAGACGTGCGGTTTGTTGATTTAACGGCAAACATTTGTTTGGTTACTGCCCAGCTAATTTCAGAAGTTGGAGACGTTTATTTACATCTCCGCAGAAACTGAGAAATCTCAATTTTACCGCGGGCGGGGGAGTTTTCGGTGTAGTTTTCAAAGACAGCAATATTAATGGCTAGAGTGAGAGAAAGATAAAGAACGAACGAAATTTATTTTTAAAGGGTTGAGATTTTGGCAGGCAGGCCTGTCTAATACGAGTTGCCCGCCTTCCTTTATCCCATCTGTTATACTGTATCAATCCATTCTTCTTCTCATCTGTTATACTGTATCCATCCATTCTTCTCATCTGTTATACTGTATCCATCCATTCTTCTTCTCATCTGTTATACTGTATCCATCCATTCTACTTGTCCACCTTATGCCACCACCACGACTACAGCTGGTCACGTGCAGGAAGCCTTCATTAAAATATCTATGTACTCTGGCTGTAGTGGTATCTGTAACAGTTTATTTCATGTCATGAGGTTGCCTGGCAGCATGCACAACCTCATATTAGTCACCTGTTACGAGATACCTGCTAGGGTCAGTAGTCCTCTTCTGTGTCTCCTCATGGAACTACCCGAGGGTCAGTCGTCCTCTTCTGTGTCTCCTCATGGAACTACCCGAGAACATATCCGTCCATTCTCACGTATTTTACCGAAACATTGTAACCGTAACTTAGCAACCTATACCCTTTACCCTCCCCCCAACGAGCATATTCCTTCAACAAAGACATGACAAGTCCTCCTGTCTCGTGCCATCCGCTCAAAGTTTTTCCATGTTTTCCTCGTCATTTTCATTTCTGTCTCCAGCAGTGACGTTACTAAGGGGGTGTGAGGGTGCGGTCCGCCCCGGGTGACAGCCAGGAAGGGGGGGGGGGTGCCATCGGACACTATTAATATAGTACTTACTGTTAAAATGTACCTTTGTACCTTACTAGTGTGTTTCTTTACTGGGGCAGGGGGTGTCATAAGTTGCATCCGCCCCGGGTGCCAAGTACTTTAAGGGCGTCTCTGGTCTCCAATTCTTTTCTTCGTGTGTGTGTGTTTTTTTTTTTTTTTTTTTTTTGTTAACCGACGCTGGCCATGGATTGGACATACATTGAGGACACATTGAGGACACCTGTAGATAACATTGCCAGACAGTCCTTGTTCTTAAAGCCCCAGGGTAAGACACGTAGAGGCGAACATAAGAACACGTGAAGAAGAAAGCTGGAGACAGAAATGAACATAATAGTTTAACAACAAACTGACTTTGACAGATATATACATAAAACATAATATGGTATGAAATCAGTTTTACAAGTAACCGGTACACATGAAACAAGGGACGTTTCGGGTTTTACCCTTCGTCAGCCACAGTTACGAACAGGTTACAAGTACAAGAACTACATATAGGTGCTACAAAAATCAACGATGATGAGGAAATCGCCAAATGAGCGATACAAGCAGATGAAGTGACGGTGATGAGCGAAACGATAACAGTAATAACGCAAGAAAATCGTAAAACCAGAAAGACATGTCGAAACAGAAAAGTAAATAATCGACGAAGCGAAGACAGAAATGAACAACACTATTAAAACAAGTAAAAAATCACTTAGCTGGATCCCAGAAAGAAACATTCAAGATGGCTGAAAAAATGAGGCGTCATGCGGAAGTGACGTATGTGCTAGTCACGGCTGAGAAAAGATAATTGAGGAAATGAAACGAACCAAAGCAAAAACAAGGATAGAAAGGAAAATAACGGCAGAAGAAATAAAGTATGAAACAGAGACAGAAGCCACCAGAATTATGCAAAATGATTCTGGACATTCAAGCCAGCAGAAGAAAAACGCCCATTTGAAAAATGAGACGATTCTCCAACGAGAAGCGAGTTCGGTCGTCGCCGGCACATGACAGGAGGGCATTGACATGAATTTCAGAGTTACCTGAATGGTCAGGGCTATTGTAGTGAAGGGCCACCGGTAAATGTTTGTCATGATAGATGTCATTCAAGTGCTCACGAAACCTGTCTGTCAGACGTCTGCCAGTTTCACGAATATATGTCATGTCACACCTCTTGCAGATGATAGCATAAATCAGGTTTCTGGATTTTGACAGCATTCAGTTACAATCATTGTTATATTTGAACACTCCCTTGTCGTCTACAAGGGCGTCATTATCAACACTGATTTTTATGTTTTGCCAACTTCATTAATGGCACATGCATGTCAGTTAAACCGCTCCACGTGTTAGTTCGAGTGTAGTGATAACAAGCTTAGTATTGCCTCACGTTATCAGCAACACAGCGGCTACAGGCAGTAGGAGAATCGCAAGCTGAGTTTTATGAACAACTTTCTGTAGCGATTCTGAACCTCTGATCAATAGGCTGTTCCTGTTTGGTCCAGTCGTGGCTGGAAGTTAATTTTAATACAGTAGTTGTATATTAGCGCCCGATTGGCTGAGCTGTTAGATCGCTGTCCTCTCGGCATAGTTACCGGGTTCCAGGATCGAAACCTCTAGATTCACGCAAGCCTGCCCAGCGATAAATGGGTACCTGACTATTATTATAACTAATATTGTTAAAGGTTCTCTTCAGACCTTTCTTTTATAGAGTGACATCCCCTTGTAATGTCGATACTCGCCTGCGATACATGACCAGGACAAACATTACTAGGGAATGTCACTTATAATATAAAAGTCGAAAGAAGTACCTTAGTCTGATGTGCTAGAAAAATCATGCATGTCGTAAAAGGCAGCTGTTGCGTCGTTGTGCATGGGGCTTGTAACCCTATCATGTAAAACATATTGATAAGGAAAACACCGCCAAAATTAAATTGGACGGACCTGTTTGTCGTTTTTGAAACGTAAAATAACGCAGCGATGGAGGTCAGAATGAATGGACAAATTTGCCTGAACGTGAGGTCTAATCGATGGAGGGAAGACATGATGTTCCGTCAATTTCTGAGTCGGTCGATCAGACGGTCTTTGCCCAGGCCAAAGTTTATGTCAAAAGGGCATGGACTTCCTGAGAACTGCCGATGAGAATTTGGCCTGAAAAGAATAAAAATTGACAATAATCTGTTGCCACTAGCAACAAGTGCAAGAAAACGTCTTCATGAAAACTGTCAGTACTAGCCGCTTTAAGAACATGTAGTGTAACAAAACAATATGAACGGAAGAAATAATTCTATTTATTGTGTTTGTTTGTTTGTTACCGGTAAAGATAAAAAAAAACGGGCCGAACCTAAGTTTTCCCGATCAAAATACACATTACCTTAGCGGGACAATCTGCATTATAACCAACCCTGGCTGGCTAAAGTGAATAAATGTCACAGCCTCCATTCTTCTATGTCCATAAGAATAATAAATGAATCAATAAAAATAAATAGTAATGAAAAGAGAAATATTGCACGAGTATTTAATGTGATCAAATATTTGGATGAGTAATAAAGACGGGACGTTGTAGAACACCATAATGACAGGTAAGTTTGATAATTAACTGACACGAGGACGACAGGTGTATTATAATTGGGCAATAATCATCATGAGGACGGCACACCCTAGTCGGGCTACATCGTTGATGATGAAAGCAACTGACAGGGAAAGTTGGAAATGCAACGACCAACCCTCCATATGGATATGGCGGTGGAACTGTTGTGTAGTAGCAATGAAATATAATAAATTATGTTAACAGGTCCTTCTTCAGCCACTAAACATGAATTCGTTTATTTCTCTTTCTGTTGCACGTGGAGCATGGTACAAAAATCTTCAGCTGATCTCCTCACAGGAAGGGTCAAGGTCAACTAAGGCATTTGTGTGCTTTTATAGCAGTCGTTTCTGTAGCAAAACGTTTTACGAAGATACCAGCCTCTTGCGCAACGTTACTGACGAAGATACCAGCCTCTTGCGCAACGTTACTGACGAAGATACCAGCCTCTTGCGCAACGTTTTTGACGAAGATACCAGCCTCTTCCGCAACGTTACTGACGAAGAAATCCCGTCTCAAACTTGTGTTTCACTGAAAATAGAACTCAGTTTTACGTCCCAAGTCAGATAAAGTTTCTACTTGACTGAACAGGGAACTAAGTCTTACGATCCACAAACTTAAATAATGATGGACCCCGGCATTAAGTTCCAACGAGTGCTGTGAACTAAATGTGAGCCGAACCTGAAGTACCAAATAATTGTCTGGCAAGAGAACCCAGATAGTTGCGGCTTCAGAATATACAGTAGGTTGGCAGTCACTTATTCCTTTCTGATGAGCTTGATTTTAGCCTCTCATCTGCTTAAGCTGGTAATCAGGGTTCCCGCCGGGTGAGTCACAAAGGATGAATGACGCAAGCAGACACTTAATCCATCTCATTACGTGCTTTATACGTCATTCTTAGTGGCAGTAATATTTGTTAGCTGTTCATATGTGTACAGTATCGTCTTTCTTTGATAGAAATAATAATAAAGGACACCTGAGTCCTGTGAACAATAAATAAAGGTATTTAACAGCCACTCGTTGGACATAAAGGATGACATCAGACAACATAAAATAAAATATATGTTATAAGTGATAGATTACCGGTAAACCTATCACTTATGTCTTCTTTTCTGTTGTCTGGTGTCGTCCTGTATGTCAAACGATTACTTATTAATTACCGTTATTTATTTACTTATTTATTTACTGTTCACAGGACTCATGTTTCCTCCATTATTTATTTAAGAGTTCACCCATCCGTGACTTTAACCTACCCGTCTATTCTGTGTTATTCGTCACATGACTGGACACAGGTATTGTGGCCTTTATTTGGTCTACACTTGCTGATAGGAAAATTATATTAGTGATTGTGTCTTTAAACTGTCTGGGTCGTTCACGGGTCCTATATACCATAGTTGTGTGGGTGTCATGAGAATTACCTCAGCCAATGATGCACTTTTTTCGGGTGCTAAATTGGCTGAGCGTCGTTTCACAAATTTACTTTCACAGCAAGGCGATGGCGCCGTTTGGTTGGTACTAGGTTCGATTCCCGGTAAGCGTGTCACTTATATTTTCTTTTCTGTTGTCTAGTGTCATCCTTTATGTCCAACGAGTACCTGTTAATTACCTTTAATTATTTTATTTGATAGAGAAACTGACCAACAGACGAAAAGATCAACGCAGTATATATATATATATATATTCCTGTAGTTTCCGGGGTCTCCTATGAGTTCAAGAAAGGACTACTGGTCCCTCAAGCATGTCGTACATGGCGACTATTATGGGGTTGGCAATCTCGCCATGTAAAACATATTGCCAATGAAACCACCAGTACAAGAGCACGTGAATGTTTGATACAAGCTTCCTGCAAGGATTCATCAGCTGATGTTGTTGCTTCATGCTCCATAAGGAGCACAAAGGAAAGTGATGATGGTTATGATAATGACGAGGATGATGATGATGACGATGATCAAGGCGATGATGATTATGGTGATTGTGGCGAGATCTATGTTAGATAGAAAAATAGAAATAGTTGTCAGAAATGGTAAAGAGAACTGGTGAACTAGTAGTAGGGATGACACAGGACAAGTCAGGTAGTTAACTACACGGTCCAAGATGGTAGCAGTACAAGAGAGCTGTGGAATAACTCACCTTCTCTCTAGACCTATCTTATGCTCCAAGGGTGTCCCTAGTAAAAGTTGGTGTGAAAAGCAGCTCGTTAATTATCCGTAGCAAATAAAATATTAAATACTTCTCTTAATGCCCACACAATAACACAATTTCAAACAGAAACGGGAATTAACAAAATCAATCAACTGCGATTTATAAAATATTTATATATGTACATTAATTAATTAAAATAGAAGTTTGGTAAAGGTTGCAGATATGTATTTACACAAATGACGTTGTAAAATTAAATATGGTGTCAATTTCTTTGTTCATTATTTCGGGCAGTTCTTCTGGATCTTGTTTCTTCAAAGTAATGAGTACTTATCTTATTCAAGTCCTTTCATTACTGTTACTCTCGTCATACACCAGGTGTTGATGACCAAGATACTTAAATTACCTGGACAGGTAGCCACAATGCTACTATCCTGCGAATTGCATAGGTGGTCCTTGAATCTGCAGTCTTTTATGCTTCTTATCAGAAGCTTTTATTGTTATTTTTTTCTCGTGGTCATGTCAATCAAAGAAGCACGTCATACAATCAGTAAAATACATCACTAGACTATAGACATCTTTTACATTTTTTTTCTGAATTCTGTCTTGATTACTCCCCTTTCGTCCTAAGTCATGCTAAAAGTGGTTTTGCTTTAAACATATTACATCAACAACATTTTTAATTGAACGAAAACTAAGGAAGCGAAGAAGCAGTGGAAGAAAAAGACGAACTCTGGTATCCAGCATTTAAAAGTTAAGCCCTGAAAAGGACTGTAAGCTCTTATAGCTAGTATTGCGCAGACCTGACAAAGACTTCTAGCTGCGTCGTGCTGTTCATGATTGTTCAGGCTATATTCAGATTGGAAACCATTTCAATTATCAGCACAGGGTTTAGAGTACCAAGATTAAGATATCAGCAAGTAATTCAAAGTCAATGCTAACATTAATATTAAATATTACAGCAATTTACACAACCAAATGTTCTCTTGCAGCAGTTGCATCTGTAGCACTATGTTTGTAAATGTGAGGTTGCCAGTCACATACACAAGCTTATATTAATCACCTTCTACGACATGCCTGAGCAGGACGTAGTCCTATTATTTCTTGGTTTCCTCGGAGATCCTCGGAAACAAGAAGGGGGCGCTGCAGCTAAATTTACCAGGTAGAAGTTTGGATATTTCATCATACGTGTTATTATCAACATTTTTCTAAGCGCTCCTTGCCAAGCATATAGCCACCACTGTCACTTGTCTCCCTGCAGGAAGCCCGCCCCAAGCATTCAGTCTCATGGAGCGATGGCTTATTCTTTCTGTGGCAGTTTGTTTTATGTGATGACTTTGCCAGTCCCATGCACAACCTGATTTACTCGCCTTGTACGACATGCCTGAGGGAATCATGGTCTTATTTTATCCTTGTCTCTTCAGACACCCCCAGGATCTACAAGAGTTTTTACGTGTTATACTCTGGGGACAAATGATGCCTATTTGTATTACGTGCTTGCGTGTGAATATGATGAACCAGTGTTGGCATGTTACTATTTATTATGAAATTGTGTGTGTCAGGTTGTGTGGGAGGTTTGTTTGATGGAGCATCAATATGTGCCTTCTCTGCAAAATAAACTTTTCGTTATCCCGTCTGTATATTTTCTCATCCACGGCATTATATAGACCTGTTTGTATTTCCGTCCTCGGATATGTGCGTGTTCGCGTGCCATCTGCTTAAAAATCGTTGTCTTTTATTCATCCTTCATGTTTTCTTTATGATAATCTTAGCGTGTTATTTTAACTCATCTCATCTCATCTCATAATCGGAACCTCTTCTACCCCGTGAAACGAGGTGTAGAGGGGACCCAAGTGCACAAGGCCCATGGGCAGGACATGTAATCGAAGTGACTTGGCAAACAGGTGATTAGCCCATTGTGCCTGAACTTGCCCACATGTGTTCTCATATTCGCTATAAAACCACCGAACACTCGAGACGTCATTCCAGCCAAAATGGACAGAGCCTCACATACCCGAAGGTTTCGAGGGATGTCCTTCCTCATCTGCACAAAGGCATTTATAGAGGAACACTCAGGACCCGTAGGTCTGAGGAAAGGAGCAAAATCTGAGACGGGCACAGCAGTCTTTGTTACTGGGAGGTCTCCACTCTGAGTGGTGTACCACACCAGTCAGTAAAGACAAAGGTCGCCTGCGGCTGATGTGTTATTTTAACAAGAAATTTATTCTAGTTCTTTCCTTCTAAATCCTTTTTATTTTATTTTTTTTGTCTACTTCCTGCCTTATACTTCTTTTTCTTTGTCGTCTATATCTTCACCTGCCACCACTGCACCACATCTACCATTCCTAGTATTACTGCTGTTACTGATACTATTGATACTACTACCGTACTACGATTACTAAAAATACAACTGCTACTTTTACCACTGCTACTACTGTTACCACTACAACTACGACTGCGGCTACTACTATTACTACCATTACTACTCCTACTAGTATTACCACTACTACTTCTGCTACCACAACCACTAATACTACTGCTACTACCACCACCACTACTACTGATACCACCACCACCACTACTACTACCAGTATTACTACTACTACAATGTGGTAAAGTGGGATGTTATAAATATTTATAGGGACTTATTGTACTGACTGAGATCAGCTGTGAAGGTATCTATATCTAATAAGAGTAGTGTATTATAGATAACCTTACTTACTGCCACATATGTATACCTCAGTCAGAATTATTCTGGAATAGTGTGATGACTACGTTATATGTCTAGGGTATGTGTATGATGAAGTGTAAGTCATAACAACAACAGACAGATAAACAATTTAATTTATTCCACCACACTTGACAACACTGTGACACTCACATACATATAACACTCTAAGAGGATATCTTAAAGGAGTCACTGATAACTTTTCAAATAACAATATGTATTCAGTGCTGTCATGAATGTATATGTGTCCTGATTCAAATACAAAGGGAACCAGGAATCACAATCAATTTTAATTACAAGTTATATGTACAGAATTTATTAATATGATTCTTGTAGTGACATATATTATTAATGGTATCCTATGTGTGTCAGTTGTGTAGTGGTAATATGAGGTAATACTGGTTTTGTTTTGTTCAAGCTCTGTTGGTATTTGTCATCATGACTTCAATAGTTTGTTTCTATTGGAACTAGTATTGGAGATGTTCTCAGTTCCTGGTATTAAAACAATTAAATTCCCCTCTTAATTTTAGTTTATAATGTCATTTTAAGATGGGGGTACATAATGTTGAGCTCCATGGCCACACTCTCTTATCTTGCGTGATGACTGCAGTAAAAGACTCCTCTGCTCGATTACTTTAATGAGTTCTGGAGCCACCCCACTGGTTGCTATATGGACCAAGGAGTATGCTGTCCACCTCTGGCTTCAGCAAAG